>JACYFF010031959.1:96342857-96370141 GCA_017589665.1 Selenicereus undatus
TGTATTGAAAAATACAAAATATTAATAATAATGATGGAAATAAAAAATATTTTGGTCCGTAGGAGCCACAAATGGCAATACAATATAATGAGGGATGTGTGAATAGAACTTGAGACCTAATATGTCCAGTAAAAAGTACAATACAATAAGGGAGGGGGGAATCGAACCTGAGACCTAATGTACCCAGTAAAAAGGGACAATATAATGAGGGGGGCGAATAGAGCTTGAGACCTAATATGTCTAGTAAAAAGTACAATACAATGAGAGAGGGGGGAATCAAACCTGAGACCTAATGTACTCAGTATGTCCAGTAAAAAGTACAATACAATGAGGGAGGGGAGAATTGAACCTGAGACCTAATGTACCCAGTAAAAAGGGAGAGATTGACGGTTATCAAGATAAATATAATCCAGGGGCTGAGATTGCCTAAGATTTTGATCAACGGCTGCGAAGCTTGGATTAATGAGACACTTGGATTAAGGGTGGAAAGCATTTTTAGGCATCCACCCATTCTACCATTTGTAAGATAAAGATTGCAACTTTTAGACCTTTGGATAAATTATCAATTGAATTACAACTGTTAGATGTACTTAAAAAATACATACGATATCTCAAGAGGGAAAAAAATAAATTACGTCTATAAAATTATTATCAATTTTCCAATATTATGCACAATATTCTCGTTTAATTTAATAATAATATGTAAAGTGCCTAATTTCAAATTTACCATTAAAATAAGAAAAGTGAAACTTTAATACTTTATTCCTTCCTTGGATAACTAAAATATTAATACCATCCATAAACTTTAGTACACAAATATTTTCAGTGACTGAGAAAAAGTTATTAAAGTATATTTTGTTTTTAGGTAATTAATAGATTCCACTACAAAAAAAAAATCAAGAAATAATATACTTTGAATTATGATGGTAATTATTTTTACTGAAAATTTGATGGTTGTGATTATATAATCAAATAACCTAATAATATTATGATGATAATTTTTTTTATTTATTTAGGAAAGGATATCAAAGTATATTTTGTTTTTAGGTAGTTAAGAGATTCTGTTGCCAAAACAAAAATCAAGATATTATATATTTTTAATTATGACGGTAATTATTTTATTGAAAATCTGACGGTTGTGATTATATAATCAAATAATCTAACGGCTCAAAATCTCAAATTTATGAGAAAATTCGAAAAATCCACGTCATCACAACATTGCTTTTATATATAGTATAGATTCTTTATTTCATTATTTTATCCATTTTCTTCAACCACCCAAAATATATATTTTATAAAGAAATCAAAATAAATAGCTCTCATCACCCAATTCACTAATTTGATTTTGTATTGTTTTTGGGAATTTAGGGTGCTATGTTGTTTAAGCTGATCTATATATACTAAAATGCTTAAATGCATCTCAAATAGATGCCCATCAACATTCATTTAATTATCAATTATACTAGTAATAAAAAAAGATGCTTATTTGCATATAATTAAGTTTTTATATTTATTTTATTATTTCACTTATTTTCTTCAACCAACCAAAATGCATATAAGGAGACCATAATAAATAGGCCGTATTTACTAAACTCACAACAGTGCTTATCTCTATATTAAATAAATGCTAAACAAATGCTTATCATGACCATAATCATTTAATTAATAATGGTTTTGCCAAAGAAAAATAGTACCCTAATTCCCCCCAAAAAGTGATGAAAGGGTCATAAACTTACAAGCGGTGACACTGCACACCCCATCAGACCGACCTTTTGAAAAAAGAGTAATGACCCTGTGACATACTACATAGGCCCGAATCTATGATAATATTTTACAAACACAGTCGTCATCCCAGCTTCACCAGCATATGATGTCAGCTAACATCAGCAGACCTACCAAGTTTTGTAGGCCTAGGCTTAGGGCAAAATTTTCCTATTTCATGTGGACCTTGTGGTACAACTTATTTAATTAAGTGATTAGTTTTCCTAAGTGTGATTTGATATTCGTACTTAGATTTTAACACCTTTTTTTGACTTCATACAGTTTCATACAATTTCTAACAACTACTTTACAAGTCACTCATAGGCTATAGCTACCGTACAGTTTCGTATAACTCTGTACAATTTTTCGCAGTTTCTTACAGCTTAATTAAAGTGATATCTAAATTTCAATCCAAATTTGTTTGAAAACTAATGTTGGTGAAAATAGTCTAACTATTAACTTATCGAGGTTTTTTTTCTTGATCTATTTTTGTGTAGATAGTAGACGATCTAATTTTGCTAATGAATCTTTAAATATCATCACAAGTATATTTCAAATCCTTTTATTGAAGATCTCAAACATAGTCAAAGATTTAAAAAGATCGTGGCTCACACGATCATGACGAAATAAGTACTTGTTACATAAAATAGTAATGTAAGAATTACACTGATATTTCTTTAAATCTTTTTTTTTATCGACTCTAAATCTAAACTTAAGCTTGGGGATCATTTTTGTGATCTATTATAAATTTTATTAGTTTATTATAGCCATCAATAATTACCAACACGTTGGTTAAAACAGAAGTCACATGAAGAACGTAGGGTAAATCAAGATGAGATGGCCAATGCAATGGTAGGCTGAGGCCAGCTTGGTTGGACCAGCCCTACTAAAAGAATGGCAATTGGCAACTAGCATTTGATTTTATATTCATCTAACCTGCCCTCTCCAGAATAATCAACACTTGTTAATCTAATTTAATTAGTCAAAATAATAATTAATTCAACACATGACGTGTTTTTAGCAGTTTAGCCAATCGAAATAATAACTATTAAGACATTTTTTTAATATGAGTGTCATGGAAGGACTACTCCAAGTTCCAACCACTGCAATCTGGATACGAGAGACGAGAGAATCCCGTCAATAGTCGGTGTCGTAAAAAAAAATGTAATATTAATATGTTTGGTAAATTTAGCTGTTATGTTACCTGATTAATGTAAATTGGCATAAAAGGATACAGATAATTTCCAAAGATAAAATTTTTGAAGGATATTTTTTGACTAAAAAATATGAAACGCTACTTTTAAATGTTAAACGTTAATAGTATTGGCTTTTCAAAAACATTGTTTAAAACTCTAAACGCTACTTGAAATGTTAGGTAAAACACCAGTTTACCGAATACTAAAAATTAATTAATTAGTGTATTGACCTGGTCAAAACACTAAACGCTACCCAAAATGCTGTTGCCGAACATGGCCCAAGTAGTCCTCCCTTCCCCCAAACAAGGGGCAGATGCATCTTCAGAATTAGTTTGAGGAGACGATTTGAACTAGTCAAATATGTGCACAGAACAATTGAAGTTGATAACATGTAAATTTTTATTGAGATTTTACACTATAATGTCTTCAGATCTTGGACTCATTTGATAACAAATCATCTTATGAAAGGCAGTTCGGTACACAAGCATCCCGTGCATTCACGCAGGGTCCGGAAAAGGGTCACACCCCAAAGAAAGAATCTCTCATGAAGGCGTATAAAATGTTGCAAATATAGCATGGTGTTGAGTGATTTTTCAATTTTTTTAAAATTAAAACCTAAGTTAATAGGTCCAAGACCAAGTCTTAAGTCACCCCAACTATTCCAACCTAAACTGCGCTTTGCCTTGGATGAAGCTTGCAGCAGATGGTCTTACTATGACCCAGCCTGTGGTCCGAGGGGTTGACTGTGGTTGGGCGTACAACCCATGGGGTTACAGTTGCTCGCTTGCTTTTGTCTCCATTTTGGGAAGTTTATTATTCCCCTTTCACTACTAAAAAAACGTCAAATAACGATGAAAGCTAGCAATAGACTTTGGATCAGTTGAAAACAGCGACAGATATAATAGGAATAAATTTTATCAGACATTGCAACGGAACTAACGACGAAATGGGTAAGCTGTCTCCTAGTTTTAGTAATCAATGATGGATTCCTCGTCGCCATATAATTTTAATATTGTTTTACTTTCTAGCAACGAAAATTCCGTTGGTGAACAGTAAAAAGTTTAGAAAAACAATATGGCAATAGAAATCCGTCGTCACACTTAATTAGAAGAACTAGATCTGGTTCTTCTTCCTTTCATTTCAAAGCTAATGTGACAGAAGAGCGAGAGCGAGCACACCCCACCCCTTCTCCACTGCCGATCGCAGTTTGGAGTCACTACCGTCGTTTGTCGCCTTTGGAGTTTGCCTGCCGCCAAGTAAACTTCCCCCTCACTTAAAATTTGGTCAATTTCTCTCAACTATTTTAGTTTTAATTCCTAAAAATTATACGTTTAGATCGTTGAAATTTCATAGTTAGTTTATATTTATGTTGAATTCTGAAATTTGTATGAAACAATTGCTTCAATTTGGTTCAGCTTATTTCTCAATGTAATTTAGGGTTTAGGTTTCGTAATTTTAATTAAAATGTGAATTAAATATATTGCACTAATGAATACTTGACATAACAGGATTTTTGCTTTAAAAAGTATAAAAAGTAGCGATAGATTGGCAACAGACATGCCTCTATACTTTTTTTTCAAGAGTTGCAAATAGGCGATGAAATATTGGATCCATCGCCACGTAGTGACTAGTTCTGTCACTAATGGCGATGGATCCCAATTCCCTTCACTAGCCACCATTTCCCGCCACCACTTGCTATCTAACGCTATGTGGCGATAGAATTTTCAAATTTCGTCGCTAGGTACTCAATGATGAGCCAAAAAGCGACACCTCTGTTCTATCGCGATTTCCATCGCTAATTTAGAAAATTCGTCGCTAATTTCATTTTTTTTGTTGTTGATTTCGCCCTATATGGATTTATTTTTTTTTTGTAGTGTTTGTATTTTGGCAATAGGATGTATGGTAGGTACAAGAAGAGGTGTCCTGGAAATTCTTTGGCAATAGGACGTATGGTAGGTATAAGAAGAGGGGAGGAAGGATAAGTATGAAGACACCAGTGGCAAATTGCAATTTACATGAAGTTCTATTTGAAGTACTTTTCTTTTGATTGTTGTATTGTTACAGTGGAACTTAATAAGGGACCCTTTTGGTTCATCATATTTTCAATATTGGTATGAGAATATAATAATTGATTATTCTCATATTTGATATTTGGTTCATATAGACAGATTCCTTAAAACGTATTCACAAAATCCTCCCCCTATAACATGTTTCTACAAAATCTTTCTCCCATAAAATGTTTTCACAAAATCTTATTTTGTGGGTCTCTTGGAATCAGCCTCTCAACGGGCAGTCATGCCGGTTGGGATAAGGCTGCTTACATCTAGATCTCCCCAGACCTCGCGAAAGCGGGACCCACACTGAGAGGTATTGTTGTTGTTGGTTCATATAGACAGATATTTTAAACGGTATCACAATCCTAAGGAATTATTCAAACCTTTAGGAATGAGTTTGAGTATCTTTGAAATGCAGTTTTCTCATTCTATGAACTGAATCAAACAAAATGTTACGAATCAAAATACATTTCTATATCTATTGGTGTCATTTCTAATTTTATTCCATTTAAACTTTATAAAGCAAACAACCCCTAAAAGGATTCAAGTATTTGCCAATGAGATTCATGGTCTAATCAATGGGGTTAGAGTAGGTAACATGAAGTTGTAGTAAAGGATATCAAAGGCTTTAGATTGAGCATGTTTAAGAAGTACTTAAAATGGAACTGAAAAAGTTTGGGTATGACACGAAAGGGGAGTTACCATTATTAGGGTATTGCATGTTAGGAAGCTCAAACAGTTGACTTTGATCATAAAAGGCGAATTGATGAGCACATTTACGGTACAAAGTGCAATGGCAAAAATTGGAATACATATAGAGTTTTATGTGATAAGAACACCAAATACGCATAAAGAGAAGATTTTACCTCACGGTTATCGGACCGATCTTATTATATGGTTAGCTAGAGTTGGGAAAGTCTGTGTTGGGATTTGTCCCAAATTTCTTTGTCGATTTTGGAAACAATTAAATTATTTTCTTTTTGAAGATTATTGCTTGGCACCCAATGCTCAAGTTGTGTGTTTGGAGATATTTTATCTTATAAAAATTATATTATTCCCATATTTTGTATTGAATATCTTTTGTAAAGATGATACTTGGTGACCAAGACATATGTTTGCGGCTAGGGTTGAACTCTTGAAACCTTCAGGGTTTCTCTATAAATACTGGATTGTTTAACCTCATTTGCCGCGGAGCATTTGGGAATGTCTCTCGGGCTTTCAGCACTTCCCTTTTCTATTCCATATTTTATTGAAAGTTAGTATTGAGGGCTTGTTTGGTTGGAGGGAAAGGAATGGAACTTGATACCTAAGTTCCCATACCCATCGTTTGATTAGACTTGTAAAGGTGTGGATCTTGATACCTAGTTTCCCCTATTTGGGTGGGACTTGATTTCCCCCACTTTGGGAGGGATTTCAAGTTCCATTCCCACTTTTAATTAAAAGATATTAATTTATTTTTCTTAAGATCTGCCAATGGCGATGGTGCTCAAAGACAATAAAGACGAGAGATGCAAAGATTATCAGAGCGCCGGGGAGGAAGACACCATTGGCAAGTACTAGAAGCACACCGACAATTGCAACAACGTTCCCCAAAGCTCTAGATCAACGATGAGGAAGAGGGAGAGAGCGATGAAGAGAGAAATATGGTGAAGAAAATAGTGCCGGAGAGGTAGACAAAGACGATTCCGGAGAAAGAGAAGGAGAGTAGCCGGAGATCGAGATGTGGGCGACGAAGGCGAATTCTAGATATGCCTGAATCTTGCCCAGGTGAGTCAAAAGAACGAGTAGGGCAAGTGCCGGTTGTTGACCAGGGAGGAAGAAGGCGTCGTCTGCTCATCGGAGAGGACAAAGATGTTGGAGCTTGATCGGAGAGGATGAAGAAGGGCTAGATCCGATTATTTGAGGAGAGAGAAAGTAAGGGAGGAGTGAGAAAGAAGCATGGAGAATGTGAATGGAATTTAACATTGATATAAAAAAGTAAAAAATAAACAACTTGATTCCATTCCATAATTAAACCAAACACATGATATCAAACAATCATGTTCCATTCCATTCCTTTCATATTTTAAGTTTCATTTCATTCCATTCCACTATAGGTCAACCAAATAGGCCCTGAGATATTTTTGTTGTAATTGATTTCTTTCTTGGGTGTTTACTTTGAGATCTTTATCTCTCTTGTTGATATCTTCTTTGGCCGTTTGCTTTGAGATCGTTTTGTACTCACTCATATCATAGTGGATTTTGTGCTGTTGTTGCGGCCCATCATTTTCTCCGGATTTGGGTTTCCACATAAAAATCATATGCCTACAATTATCTTTTTTTATCTTGTTTTATATTTTCAACATCTACATTCTTATCGCTTCCACATATACTAAGCTCAAATTTCAATTATTATTTTCCTAACATTCTGACCTAACACGATACCCGGAATCAAACCCTACCTAAAGTTAATTAGAGAAACCCAAACCCGGTACGAACCGAACTGATTTCAACCCGAAGTCAACACGAATTGACTGGTTAACTTGAAAACATGTTATTTTTTAATTTTGAGTGGATCTAAACTATTTGCAAGGCTGATACGAAACTGACATATTTATTAAATGGGTTAACCCGAATTGGCCCGTTACCCAGTTCTAATCTTAGCAAATAAAAAGATTTAGAATTAGAAGACGATAGTTGTAGATATCAAATTATAAATTGAACTCTTCAAAAAAGGAAAAAAGAACAAATAAGAGGCCCAACTTGAAATTGTCCAACTTCTCATATAAGGTTACTCGACTGAAAATTCAGGCTAATTTTGTGATTAGCTTTCCAGAAAATATTTTACAAGGCCGTAGATGTTGTATTTAGATTACATCAAAGTCTATTGGGCCAGAAGCTCGTGGTTAGGCTACGACCAAGTGTCGAGCTTTGGTACATATTAATTAGCCTACAAAATGTATTAAGGCCCACAGTTCCTCTGCAGGCAACGCAAGTCCTTAAGCAATGGAAGACATGGGTCCTTTTTTCCCCTTATTTTTCGAGACCAAATGAGCCACAGGATTGTCTGTAATATAAGGTTACTATTAGTTATACTAGGTGCAAATTTCATTGAAGTTTGCATATATATATATATATATATATATATATATATATATATATATTTGATATGGATGAATTATAAAAAGTTGTACATTATGAATATAATATAGCAAAGGGGACGAGAAAAATTGAATGTAATGTATTCAAAATCTCAGTATTAACTGCTGATAAAAAAAAATTAGTATTAACTAGTAGATCAAAATCTTACTGTTAGACATTTTGAATATATGAAATGTGGTAAGTTTACTTAACTTCATACTATATGAAACAAATTATCAGTGGATTTAAACAAGTACAAATGAGATACGTAGTCATCTTACTTGACAATGCGAAATTTGTCTATCATTGTTAATGAATTGAACTCGAGCGGAACAAAAGGAAAAAACGAATTTCAAGAAATGTTAAACATGTTTAGAGAAATGATTAGGTAGAATGAATTATCGGGTTTATTCACTTTCGATATTTATCACTTAGAATTTCTTCATCATAAAGACAAATCTATACAAATTTATGCCATATACTCGTTCGACATTCTCAATTTTTTTGTGACCACTTCTATTGAGAAAAGTAAGAACATACCTCGTTTCTTGTTATGAACCACCTCCACAAAAAAATAAAAAAAACGAACAATTCAAAAAAGTTTGCCATAGAAGGTGTTAGACAAATAGTTTTTTGGAGAGTTTTTCTGATCAAAAGAGATTTTTTGAGCAAGATTAATTGTTTGATCAAGTAAAAAAGTTAATTTGAGTATTTGATTAAAAGACTTTTTAGAAGAATTTTTCAGGTGTAAAAAACTAATTTGAAAAAGCTAATTGTATGAGTTTTTTGGAAGAACTTTTTGAAGAATTAGTTTTTTGTTTCACAACTCTATTAGAATCAACTAATTTTACCAAACAACTAATTCAAATAGTTAATATAAATAACTATCAATTAACAGTTAATACAAACAGTTAATAAATAACAGTTATATGTCAAATAGGGCTATAGTCAATGGAGTGTATAATTTCATTTATATGGAGTAAGAAAATCGTCAATTACAAGGTTGTTGGAAAAAAAATGAGTCAATTTCCATACAGTCAAAAACAGAATTGAAACCCTTGTTGTTGAATAGCTTGATCGAGCAAAATCTCAGCTTGTTCCATCAACTCAGGGCTCAATCGAAACATCAAAACACAAAACTCCATCTGATTAAGTGCACCATCGCCATCGCAATCTCCTTCTCTCACCATGCTCTTCAAATCTTCATCCGTCAGATCCTGCAATCCCAACAACCCCGCATTCTTCTTCAAGCTTTCGAATGTGATTACCCCTTTATGATCATCTTTGAGAAGCTGAAATCCCTTGCATAATTCCCCCACTAATCCTTCTCCTCCGAGCTTTTCCGCCATTAATGGCAGATAATCCTCGAAATTCGAACCTGGGTTTGTCTTGGTCGACGCCATTGCAGAGTTCAGAGAGCGAAAAAGAGGGATTCGAGAAGTGGGTTTTGGTGAGGGGAGAGAAAGTGATGGAGGGTATGATATAGGAGAGGAAGAAGGTGGTGGGAATTGCGAAGAAAGAGCTACGTCGGCCAACAGAGGCTGATTGATTCTCTGTTTTGTTTGTTTCGTGGTCGTCTTTTTGCCTGTAAAAATTTAAGATCGATCTCTGTCCCTGCAGCTGCCCCATGCTGGGTTTCCAGGAAGGAAGATGAAGGGTATAATCGTCATTCTAGTCTGAATGAAACCTTCACGAAGCTTCGTTTTGGTGTGTCGGTTGCTGAAATTGATGGCATGATCTTTTAGTTTATGATTTATGGGTGATTAATTAGCTTTTAATGACATTAATAATTGAGGAAATATAGAGAGGGATATCAGCCGGGAAGTGAGGTGGGAAACAGGATAGAATAACGGCTGACAATTTGATTTGATATTAAGAACGTGTATACGAATTACATCATGTCATATATTCGGGTTTATAGATCCGATCATCTAAACATATATTTTTTTTTCTTTTGGGTTTCGAAACTAGTCTTTTTTTTTGTACGTATAGCCGGATATGTTTATTACCTGCGTATTGTCCATTTTGTCTGATATATTTCGGGCTACGTATTAAGCATTGAGATTAACAGTGTCTATTTAATTTTTAGGTTCTCATTTCTTCACGTTTGTTTACTATTTCTCCAATTTATGCAGTCGAGCACTTTGTTTTATATACTTCAGCAATGTATTATATCAAGTTGAACATTTTAATTTATATATCTGAATATGTCCTGAATATATATAGACATGTGACCTTAACATAAGCACCGTAAAGTGTGTGGGAGCATGTATGGGGACGTTTCAGAGAAAGGATTTGGAAAGTCCCAAGGTAAGAGGGGAAGGATTAAACAAAAATAAAATTGAAGTCAACGTGAATCAATAGTTTATTTCTTATTTCAATGACTTAAAATCATATATTATTTAAATTTTTATTTTTAAATAAAATATTAATAAATAATCATGAAACACGTGTTACGACTACAGCTTGCACCATCACGTGGGTTTTGTAAAACTAATGTGTCATTTCAAAGTCAGCAAGTGTGGATGCCACCACCACATGGATGCTTCTTTAATCTCTCCTGTTTCAAGAGGGCTGGGGGTTGTGAGCTTCGAAATGACAAAAGTGATTTGTTGGCTACGGCTTGCACGCTGGAGTCTGGATCCTGCCATCCTGGGATGCAGAAACCACGGACGCATGGTAGCTTGCATGTTGGGCATTAGAGACATTATCATGGAGTTGGATTAATTCCTTGGTGGTCGTCCTCGCTCTCTCTCAATTCTCAGACTTATGATAAAGCTGATTATTCCAGTACTGTCATTAGGGATTGCCCTAATTTAGTGGCTTCTTTCTCGAATGTGTTGCAATTTGTTATGCTAGGAGAAGTTGTAATAAAGTTGCTCATGAAGTTGCCAAAGGGGCTTCTAAGGTTGGGGGTCTAAGGTTTGGATTGATGGAGGGGGGGGGGGGGGGGGAGGGAGTGTTTTACTTCTTGTTCTGGTTGATCGAGAGTGTAACTCTAATATTGCTGATGAATGACAACCCTCTTTCGGATCTCAAAAAAAAAAAGAATGTTTAAGGAGAGTAAGTGTTAAACCACTTCAACCAATCTGTATTATGTTATTTAAGTCTGGTGATGGCAAAATGTTAGCCTTTTTGACGTTGCATATGACGAAGAGAGAAGAACGAAGGTCCAAGGAGGTGGTGTTGATTTAAAAATTATACGAAGAAGCAATGTGGACATGGCCTTTAGGTGGATTCCGACAGTATTTTCAATTTTTAAAAAATATAAGGAAACATATAATTGGCGTTTACAGTCTCAAAATGGACTTACAACATGGTAATTTTCTCTTCTTCTTCTTTTTTTTAATAATGAAAAAGAAGGTGGCCGCAAATTTCTAATGGCACATATTATTATCACCATCGTCATCATCCTACACACACACACACACACACACATATACACACACACACACGCACGCACGTACAAGCACACGTGCGCGCGTGCGCGCGCGCGCGCACACACACACACACACACACACATATTAAAAGTTGGGTTGAACTCATGTAAGAGCGACACATGAGATGTTACATAGGATGTCATCTAGGGTACTACTTGGGATGTCATGTAAGATAGCAACATAAATGGCTTCTATCATGTAATAGAGATAGATGTACATTATCAACGCAATTTTAATGTTAATTTTTCTCGTATGTTATGACTAATTAGTAATTGAATTTTGTCTTAAAAAACTTAAATATAGACCAAAAAAATATTTTAGATGTTGCCCAAAAAAAAAATAAAATTGAAGTGTGTTAGACATTATTCCTAAGGTAAGTATACATTGGACATATAGATCTAGATATATTTATTTTTGTATATTATTTTTGAGTGAGTATATCATGAGTTGACACTTGAATGCTGATTGAGTTTCTTATTTCACATACTGTAAAGTTTGATTGCTTAAGCATGTCACATAATTGGATTTACATAATATGAAATACAATAGGACCTTAATGTGATTCTGGGTTTCGTTTACAACTGCTTTTAGTTGGTATAATATTTAGCTTCTTTTCACATTTATAACTTACGTTCATGATATTAAAAAAACGTTTCAGTGATTTGTTCAATTTATATTTCACTTGAAATTATATTTGTGCTAAAAAATCACATAATGCAATTAGTTTTTTTAGCAAATTTAAATTTAAATTTAATAAGTGAATCAATATATAAGAGCAGTTTGTCTACATTCCCATAATAGACCTTAATTGACTCTATAAATTAGTAGTACTGCACTCTCCCCCTCCAAAAAAAAAAGAACGTTGGATGTTTTCCTAAATTTAAATTGTACTAAAATTTCTTCATCTGCTACTAATTACTCTTTCTTCTTTTTAAAATTTTTTCATTTTTCTTTGTTGTTTTTTTTATAAATAGTTATACAGAAAAGAGATAAGATTCAGGTCAAAGACTTATCTATCTTTTTGTTACTGTTGTCAAAAATTTATCCATGCTTTGTTGATCATGAGAATAATTAGTCAAATTTTATTTTTATTCAAATCATGGGTCAATGGTAGGAAGAGCCATCATCACTACTAAATAATATTAAAGGTGCCATTAAACTATTGAAATAATCTGCAATGGACATATGAAGTAAGTGCATGCGTAATGACACAACAACATTCCGTGCAGTTAGTGACCGGAGCTTTTCGGTCTCTAAAAGGGGAAAATCGGTCTCTATTTAATTTTAGAGACCGAACAGAGACCGAAAAGTATCGGTCTCTAAATCTTTGGTAGCAATTCAAATTTGGAGATCAAATTTAGACACAGTGGTCTCTACTAGAGACCAAAATGGACTGGTCTCTAATGGAGACCAAATTTTTTGGTCTCAAATTGAGACCATATAGCTCGGTCTCCAATAGAGACCAAGTTTGACCGGTCTCTAACTGAGACCAGTATTTTTGGTCTCTAACAGAGACCAAAAATATTGGTCTCTAATAGAGACCAAAGTAGACAGTCTCCACCAGAGACCGAAAGAGATCAGTCTCTAATGGAGACCACCGTTCTCGGTCTCAGACCACCATTCTCGGTCTCAATTGGAGACCAAACTTCAATTTCGGCCTCCGATACAGGCTAATGCCCATCTGTAGCTACATTTGAGACCAAACTTCAATTTCGGTCTCCAATACAGGCTAATTTCAATTTCAATCTCCAATGTACCCATATTTTTCCTATATACATTCCACTTCAATTTCGGTCTAGCTGCATGCCGCCTCAATGGTCGGGCCATAATAGGAATCTCTAGGGAAGAAACGCACCTTTTGTAATGGTTATTAGTTTTAATTGGCATGCATGACCCTACAAATTTGACATTTGGTCTCACATATGCTAACTGATATGTTGTTAATTTATTCTTATTCGTAAATTACCATATTATTTCATTTGAATGTCCATCTTTAATATTATATAACCTTTGCTAAATTGCCACATGATTTCATTTTAATGTTCAGCTTTAAGTATTATATTATATATTATTTTTGAAATTAGCAGCCTCTTTATCCTGACAGCTACTCATTTTACTCTAGAGTTTATCTTAATTTGCAATTCCTTAAATAGGGACTTAATTTTGTAGTATCTCATCCAAGTTTGTGTCGTCGTTTTATCAAAATGAAAAATTGTGTCTCTATATAGTTCTTAGTTGTGGAAGAATGCAAAAATGACTTCTAACAAGCGTTAGTTGGCTAAAACGAAAGAATCTTATTCTTTTCTCGATCAATATCAGAATTTAGGTTACAATCTCTAGAATTGTTTTGCACTCATATGACAAAGTGGTCATTCATATTAAAAGACAGCAATTTCCTATTCATGTTTGTTATGCAATGACTATAAATAAAAGTCAACGACAATCACTGAACACTACTAAAAAATCTGCTTTTTCCGACGAAAAATGGCGACGGAAAATGAGGTCGTCGAAGAGGCCGGCGGACACGCCGACAGAAGGACAGGAAAAGCAAAAAGGGAAGACGGATTGTCCGACGGACCACATTTCCTTCGGAATTTCCGACGAAACCGTCAGATTCCGTCAGAATTCCGAACGAAATCCGTCGGCCCACCAGTCCTGTTTGACCGGAACTGGGACAAATTTCAAAATTCAAAATCAAAATTCTCCTATAAAACTCGCACTTCGCTTTATTTTTTCGTTGCTCGTTTCGTAAAATAGATAGAGATAGAGAGAGAGGGAGCACCGCTGCTTGCCATCGCTGTACCGCCGGTTGCCACCATCACCTTCTCTCGCCGTTATTCGTCGTCAACTTTTTCATAAGGTTTTCTTATGTGTAATTTGTATAAATTTGTTGTTAATTAAATATATACGTTGAATTTAATAATTTGTGTAATTGGTTTGCATGTAACTATGCAAATTAATAGTTTATATAGTTAGTTTGTTACATTGATGTTAGTTTGTTAGAATGATAATTTACTCTTAATTTTGTATTTTGTTGTTAAAGAATATAATTTTTAATTAATGAAGTATAATTTAATCCTAATATCAATTTAACGTAAATGATGAGAATTTATTGTGTATTACATACATTGACAAATATTTTTGTTGTTCGGTACTATATTTTTTATTTTTTAAAATAAATTCTAAAAATTCCGACGGAATAGCCGACGGGTTCCGACGGAATTGTCGACGGAATCCGGGAATAAATTTTTTTTTTCCGAATTTTTTGCGAATTTTTTGTTGCATCCGACGGATGAGTCCGTCGGCTGCCCCAATTCCATCGGAATTTCTTCAGAGACCAATCCGTCGGACTACTTATTTCCGTCAGAACCCCTTCTCGACCCTCCAAATTCCGACGGAGGTAGTCGGCCGGAATTTCCATCAAAAAAGTCATTTTCCGACGAAAAATGTTGCTTTTTCTGTCGGAATATCTGTCAGAAAAAGTTGATTTTTTAGTGGTTAATGTGTAGGAGTTTATCTTTCAAAATTGGTGTTAAGTCATCGACAACTGAATCGTAGTATCATGAGTGACTTCACCGGAGGGTTTGAGGTTTATCATTAAACATGAGAATGAGCACTATAAATAATATACAAGAAACACTATTTACAAAGAAGTGTTCAACAAATTACCAATGGTATGTATGCACCCAAAATAACTTCACTATTACAAATTACCAAAAGAAAAATAAATAAATAAATTGACACTATACATCTTTTAGTGTCAGTAAACTCCTACAAAATGTTAGTTCTAACTATGCAATGACCATGACATGTTATGATTCTTAGAGTTAAATATAATCGAAGATTAAAATAATAATAATTAATAAATTGCTTCAATATTGTGCAGGCAACTCTAGGCAGATGAAATATACAAGAAGTCCATAATTGAAATACCTCTCCGTAGGTAAGTATAAATCAATACAAAAATATTATCTTATATTTTTTAACTAAATGTATAAGTATGTAAAAAATCATTACATACATTTAACAACACATTGTTGATGACAAGTAGTTAGGAACAAATGAAAAATCAAAACCTAACTTAGTATAATATATGTTACTTTTGCAGGTTACTTAACCTGAAAAAGTAAGTTGGCGACTAATAGACAACGAAGACGACAAATCTGATGTGTTATTGAACATTTTATATTAGAACTACTTTTCACACATTACATTTCACATTACCATATCGTGCCTTTTTAACAATAAATTCCAAGTTTAAGGAAGACAACATTAAATTGTTGAAAATACTATAATTTTCCTTTGCTCCTTTACTCCCACGTCAATATAGTTATTTCACAAAATTATTTTAAAAAAATCACACAGTGTCAACCATAAAATATCTTAAAACCAAAAAAAAATTTAAAACTACTTGATTAGCTAGATTAAAAATGATAGACTGTACATCAAAAATTCAAATATATATATATATATATATATATATATATATATATATATATATATATATATATATATATAATTACGGTAACTTCATGCAAAATAAAATCAGAAAAAGGTGCCACTATTAAGTCCATAGAACTCAGTATGGTACAACACCAACAACAACATATACAATAAAATACTGATACTTATCAACCCAAAAGTGATAACGATCGTGCAACGCATGGGTAAAAAACTAGTACTTATTAATGTGCAAATCTTCTTTTTTTTTGGTTTTTTTTTTTTTAAACGAGCATGTAGATCTGAAGATGAACACTAGCAAATATGAAAAACCCAGGTCTCAAAGCAAAACACCAGGTCTGAAACAATCTCAAGAACCAGAAAGTTGAATAAAGAACAACAAAATACATGCTGTCAAATGACAAGTCAACCCAAGCAATGTCAAATACATGAATTAAACTTATTGAAGTTTTATAAAATGGATACAACACCAATCATCAAAAGAGATGAAGTCTTTAGTTCTCACAAATAAAGAGAAAAGGGAAAAAAAAAAGAATATAACAGCACCACCTCCCAGTGCGGGTCCCACTTTCGTGGTCTGGGAAGATCATCATGATGTAAGTAGCCTTACTTCTACCGACATCTCTATCCGTAGAGAGGCTGAAAAAAAAAAGAACATAGATAATATAGTTTAATTTTAAGAAGATTAGAGGGATCACCATTGCAAAAAATGCTAATGGTAGCCAATTTTAACTACATTGACACAACTTCCGTTATTTTAGTTCATTTTATTTTTATTATGAAGAGAAACCAATTCCCTTTTTTTTTTCTGATTCAGAAAAATATGGGCCCTATGCCCGGTCACCATCCACCATGGCATTGGCTTAGACAATCTAAGTTAGGAAACTCACATATCAATCTGTACTAGTAAAAGAGGCCCAAATAGGCTAGAAAGAAGGGAAATAGTGAAAAGACCATGCTACCTCCAAGCTACTTTGGTTATAAATAGAGACCCTCCTAGCACCGAGGGGTCCCCAGACTGTCAGAGCATATTTCTCTTCATTTATGTCATGATATTGTTGGACAGTTTTATCTCATTTTCGCTCAAAGATCTCATCTTTAAAGTTTTAATCGTGGCTCATTTCCAGTACCTGACTTGATCGTCGGAGGGGCGTTCCTTGGGTCTACACCCGAGGTCTGCCTTTTTTGCAGGTCTGGACCTCTAGGCTGAGTCGACTTTGAAGATTGTCATGCGTAAGCCTACTCTTCCGACTTATCATAAAAACTAGTTTTTCGGAAATATTTTCCGAAAAGAAATTTGGAACCAACGTTAAAGCTAAATGGTAATTAGTTGTAACCCACACATATCTATCTAGATTTGATACCTCCTTGTGTCTTGTAACGTCTAATGTGATAATACAAGTAAACATATGTTATTGCCAATTCCAATTTGATATAGTCATGTAAACACATCAAAGTCTATCAAAATTTTCTCTAAGAACACATGAGTCATGACCTATGGGCACCCTGTAGGATCCAGTGCATTCGAACTCAATTCCATTTGGTTGACGTATATTCACTGAACCTTTGTACATATTGAGAGTGCGTGAGAAAATTAATCTAGAAGACAATGAACCAAGTATATGTATTTTTACATGAAGCTTATCTTTGTGATATCCTTGCTTGTTCCCATGTACAGTATAAACTACAGTTGTTCATTGTTTTCCCCTGTGAAAGAGGGTATAAAAACTGACAGTCAATGTAGGCAAATGTGGATCTAAATTCGTTTCAAATGGCAATTCTGTATAATTTAGCAGCTAAATTAAGCAAGTGATTGGAACTACCCAACCATTTGTAGTTCTGCTTCTTTAGTATTGAGCAGTTGAAAATCTATACTAATTATTTAATACAAGAACGTGGTTACTCTGACTGATATAAAATTCTCTGTCAGTGTTTGCCAGAAAAACCAAAAAGGCTATGTACATAAACAATAGTCACATTCTCCCTTTGAAAATGAATTGCTTCTTCACCTTTTCACACAAATTAAGTGGGAAACACATCATTGTTTGTTTCTCATTTTGAAGGCATCATTCCCACTCTATTTCAGAGACAAATTATCCCCTCAAATTGACCAATCAGCAAACAAAGATATCAAAAGCAAGACAAGTACACTCTCAGAAATCAAGCTTCTACACAATTTCAAGTAAGCAAAATGCATATGGTATGGTTACTTGTGCTCATATGCTGCTTCTGTCTTCTTTTCTTCATGCCATCCTCCTGTGCTTTGGATGCAATTCCTTTACATCAGGCACTCAGAGATGGCAATACCATTGTTTCCAGTAATGGACAATTTGAGCTTGGATTCTTCAACTTCAGTTCGAGGAGGTACTTGGGTATATGGTACAAAAGCATGGCTAAGGGGACAATCATTTGGGTAGCAAATAGAAACACACCTCTCAACAATTCCTTAGGAACTCTTAAGCTTACAACCCAAGGAAACCTACTATTACTCAACTCTTCCAACATTCCTATCTGGGCATCATACAATGATACTACCAAGACCGCCAGAAACCCGGTTGTTCAACTCTTGGGAACTGGCAATTTGGTGATCAGAGAGGCAAATGATGAGGACCCAGATCACTATTTGTGGCAAAGTTTCGATCATCCAGGTAATACATTCATGCCCACTATGAAATATGGCATCAATTTTGAGACTGGTTTGAATAGGTACTTAACTTCTTGGAAGAGCGACGATGACCCTTCTGAGGGAGCCTACATAAACAAGCTTGACCCAAGTAGGTTCCCTCAGATGTTCCTCTGGAAAGATAACCAGATTGTCTATCGCTCGGGGCCTTGGAATGGGGAGAGGTTCAGTGGGATGATCAACTTGAAGCCCAACCCGATTTACTCTTACGAGTTTGTAAATGATGGCAAAGAGATTTACTATTGGTATCATTTAAAGGATAGCTTAATGCTGTCAAGGATGGTGTTGCACACAAATGGGGATCTGGAAAGATTGACTTGGACTGGGGCAGATGGCCCAGGTAGTTGGACACTATACCTGAAAGGACAGATGGACGACTGTGATAAATTTAGCCGATGTGGTCCGTTTGCTAAGTGCAACATCATGAACTCCCAGGCTTGTTGTTGTCTACATGGGTTTGAACCCAAAGATGAGCCAGCTTGGAACCGCGGTAATTGGTCAGGGGGGTGTGTTAGGAGGCATAAGTTGGATTGTGGGAGTGATGGGTTTCAAAGACTGAGTAGGCTCAAGTTGCCTGATACTAGGAAGGCTTGGTACGATGGGAGCTTGAGTTTGAAGGAATGTAGGAAGAAGTGCTCGGAGAATTGTTCTTGTGTTGCTTATGCTAATTCTGATGTTCGGAATGGGGGGAGTGGATGCTTGATGTGGTTTGTTGACTTGATCGATATTCGAGAATATGCAGCTACAGGGCAAGATCTTTATTTGAGAACTTCTGTCTATGATTTAAGTAAGTTGTATAGATCAATTTCTCTGTTACCCTGATTCATCAGAGGCTTGCATTTGTTTTGGATTCATTTTGTTGGGATTTGAATTGCAGCAAAAGATCAGAATCCGAGATGGCTGATCAAGATCCTAGTGCCTGTACTAGCAATAGGAGTAGCTCTCTTGGTGTTAAGCATAGTCTTGCATACGAAATTTCGAAACAAGGCCAAGATAAAAGGTAACAAAATCACTTTGATTTCCTTGTTAATTAGTTCCATATTCAGTACGTGCATGATTTTACATATGAATGCAACTTTGACATGAGAACTATCTACGTTTGCTCTATGGTGGAACAACTTCTTTTGCTAGAAGATCACGTGGAAAGCCAATTTTTCTGCATATGATCTATCTCACTTTCATAATTTGTCTCTCTCGTTCCATCAAGGTTCCATCTGTTTCCTCACATGCTGCTTTTGTTGATGGTTGATCATACTGTCAGTCTAAGGTCTCTTTGGTCCCTCTCGACCCCCCCCCCCCAAAAAAGGAAAAGGAGAAAGAGTTGGTGTGTTTGATCATACTCGTATTTTATTTTTATGTAAGTATTAGGCTTGAAGTGTTGGCACAAAGCTATCTGAATCATACGTACAGCTTGGAAATTACATGCAATGTCAGGAATATCAATATCTTCAGGATTCATTATATGTACAGCTTAGACATCAGTAGTATGCTTATGAATAGTTTATGAAAACCAAGTTCTCTTTTTCAGATAAACTAAGTTGGTCATGTAACTGATTGCAGGAATAATGCCACAGCTCCGAGAGGAAGAACCTATGAAAGAAACAGAGGAAAATGATCCAGAGCTCCCCATGTTCAGCTTTGAAGCAATAGTGAACGCCACAAATAACTTTTCATGGGAAAACAAGCTAGGGCGTGGTGGATTTGGACTTGTTTATAAGGTACATAAGCTAGAATCTGAATGATGTGGACTCCAAAATGACATATTTGAGGCTTAAAATGCCCATTATTTAGTAAAATATTTGGGTCCAAATCCTACATATATGAACCATTGTGCCTCGTTCTGCATCAACTGGGAAAACATGCATAATCGTTCTCATTTGTCGTGATGGGATTCAGGGTACATTGAAGGACGGAGAAGAAGTGGCTGTTAAGCGGCTCTCAAAGAACTCAAGGCAAGGAGTGGATGAGTTCAAGAATGAGGTTTCGTGTATAGGAAAGCTCCAACACCGAAACCTTGTGAAACTTCTCGGCTGTTGCATCAAAGGGGAGGAGCGGATGCTCATATACGAACTCATGCCTAACAGAAGCTTGGACTCCTTTATATTTGGTTAGCCCCCTCTTATTGCATTTACATATTCTTCGCTTATGACATTTTAAACAAGCAACTAACTAAGACATGGGAGCAGATGAAACACGAAAAGCTGCACTTGACTGGCCAAAGCGGTTCAACATTATTTGTGGTATAGCTCGAGGGCTTGTATATCTCCATCATGATTCTAGGCTCAGAATAATCCACAGAGATCTCAAGGCTGCCAATATCCTGCTTGATCAAGACCTCAACCCTAGGATTTCAGACTTCGGCATGGCTAAGATCTTTGGAGGCGAGGAGACCGTAGCAAATACCACTAGAGTTGTTGGAACGTAGTAAGATCATAACCCCTCCTGTTAATCATATATACTGTAAATCTAGCAAATGGATTGTTTGGTTTAGATCAGAAGAAAACTGATCAGTGCAGTATTTGGTTAGTGTCAGATTGGATTTGAGTTGGGTCATATTGGTTATATGATCTTGATCGTTACAAGCTTATTTTTGGTATACTAAATGAGCCTGTAAAGAAGATGCAGCCAATCTTAGGAAAATTTTGATTCATTTTCGGGTTATGATCAGTTTTTTTTAAAATTTGGCTTGGTGACAAGGTTGGTGTAGTCTAGACATAGTCAGGTGCGGGCACTTTTGCCTAGTTTAGTCTTACTTACCCAGATCTACATTGGATTACTCACTTCATCTGTAATTCCTTTGGCAGTGGCTACATGGCTCCAGAGTATGTTGTCGATGGACTGTTTTCTCCCAAAACCGATGTGTTTAGTTTCGGAGTTTTGATATTAGAGATAGTAAGTGGGACAAACAACAGAGGATTTAATCATCCGGACCATGACCATAACCTTCTTGGGCATGTAAGTCAACCCCTTCTATAATTTCAGCAAAAACAGAATTTCACAAATTCCATTAGAACAACATTTGAGAGAAGTTGCTAACAAAAACTTTCTCCCCCTCAATAATCCAAAGGCATGGAGGCTCTACAAAGAAGGAAGATTGCTCGAGTTGCTCGATACAATAGTGAACGAATCATGCATGCTGCCAGAGCTGATTCGATCCATCCATATTGGACTATTATGTGTCCAACAATCGCCAGAAGACCGGCCAAGCATGTCAATGGTGGCATTGTTGCTGGGGGGCAGCACTGAGTTGCCCGAGCCTAAGCAACCAGGCTTCTTCACTCCGAGGAAGTTCTGGGTAGGAGATGCTCTACGAGAAATGCTTGATGAATCAGCGAATCAGATCACCATCACGGGCTTGGATGGTCGATAAACTGAGAAGAAGGCCCAGGGGTGAGCCAAATAAAACTTGACTCAGAGTCCCAGAGTAGCTGTATGTACACTGAATTACTGACCCAGTTCATAGAATCAGAATGGATGTTTTCATTGATTACAAAGTACTCCGAACTTCATTCAGCAGTACACTTGATTTCAAATTAATACGAGACTCCAATGAATGTTCTATGTCTGTACTCGTCCTCCTCTTCATAGTATAGTGGGCACTTCAATTCTAGGCTAACAAATGATACAAGTCCATAAGAAGTCTCAGGAGGAGAACATAACCATTGGCAGAAGGAGAACATAACCATTGGCAGACGGAGAACATATTGTGAGAATTGCATATGGGTGCAGCTTGATCTAATCATTGTAAAACGTTGTACAAGGAGAACATAACCATTGGCAGAAGGAGAAGGTTGAAAGTTATTCACTTTTTAGGGTTACAACAACAACACCACCTCTCAGTGTGGATCTCACCTTTGCGGAATCTGGGGAGATCCAGATGTAAGCAACCTTAGCTCTACCCACATCCATATCAGTAGAGAGGTTGTCACTTTTTAGGGTTACTCTGTGCGAAAAATGCATAAAAATGCACTTTTCTTTTATACTCATTAGTTTAATGTTTTTAATTTAATTAGATCTTCCTGCTAGTATGTAATGTTAGTCTAGGAGTGAAATTTAATCCTTGACTGCTATCATTGTTTGTATGCATCGAATTAAGCCACTATGATTTTGTGCTTTGAAGATAGATGACTTTTGAAGGATGGGACTTTGGGGCTGCCAAGCATTCCAGAATTACTCCAAAAAAAAGACAAATTAAGTAAGACATAAGTAACAATTAGGGCATGTTTTTTTCCGTTGGTTTAGGGTTTTCATGGAGAGTTTATGAAAGTTTGACAGTAGAAGAGTTTGAAAATAAGTGGCAAAATATGGTACAAGATTTTGCCTTCGATGGTAAGGAATGGTTTCAAACGTTGTATGACAATAGGGAAAAATGGGTGCTTGTGTTTGTCAAAGATCATTTCTGGGCTGGAATGTCTTCTACTCAAAGAAGTGAGAGTATGAATGCATATTTCAATGGATACGTTCATAGGAAAACCACATTACAAACTTTTGTGGAGCAATTTGAGATTGCTCTTGGTGATAAAATTGAAAAGGAGATTAAAGAAGATGTTGCATGGATGAACGGAACGCTTAAACGCCAAACAAAGTTTGCAATTGAGGTGCAATTCCAACAAGCATACACACATAATTTGTATAAGAAAGAGCAAGATGAACTCAGTGCAATTATGTATTGTGATGTTGACTTAGTGAAGGATGATGAACTCACAATTGAGTACAAGGTCACTGAGAGAGAAGATTATGCAAATGGCACAATACGGAAGAAAGAGTATCTTATGGTATACAACATCTCCAACGGTGATGTAGATTGCATATGTAGAATGTTTAATTGGAAGGGGTTGCTTTCTAGACATGCTTTCAAAATTCTATTGAAAAGGGATGTGACTTTAGTGCCCGAAAAGTACATCTTACGCAGATGGAGGCAAGATGTGAATAGAAAGCATAATAAGATAAAACTAGTAGGTGTAGGGGGAAACCGGGCACCTAAAATGGAGGGGCAACGCTATCTACAAAAGTTTTTCTACAAAGTCACTGATCTTGCAATTGATTCACCTGAGAAATCCGAGTTTTTGGCAAAATATATCGAAAAGGCGACCAAAAAACTAGTAGATGGAAGTTGGGCGACATCTACAAGCATGCAGCAGATAGAAGGGGTTTGGGATTGTCTGAATAAAGAAAATTATGATGATGTTGATGGCACAATGGGTGGTTTAGGAAAAAAAAAAAACCTTGATCCAAGAATATGCAATTCAAGAGGGCATCCAAAGAAGAAAAGAGCAATGTCACTTACAGAAATGCTTAGAAGGGGAAAAAGCAAGAAAAAAAGATTATGCCAATCTAATAAGCAGCAGTTGGTGCTAAATCAATCAACCCCAATTATTATAGTAAGAAAACTGATTGTTCATAAAATGTTAAAATATGTGAAACAAACTCATTACTAATTATTTATTGGTTTTGCATATTCCAACTACACCATTTTTCACACAAGAGGGTGATGATATGATGCACGATCAAACTCCTTTACACATGATCAACTTAATTGGTCAGGTATTATTTATATTATACCACTTTTCAAAACGAAAGATTTTATTTTACACCAAGCTTTTTATAAATGAATGTGACAATTTCGTAGATGATCATAGTGATTTTTTTTCTCTTTCCAGGGTGATGAGGACTCAAACGATTGTGAAAGGAGGACAAACTTTCTCCAATCGGCGGAAATTGACATTACTGGATAAAATAATGTCATCTAATAATATATGGCACTCCCACTCCATTAATATATTTCAATAAGTTATTTAGAATATACTCACTTGCAATAGTTATATCCCTATTGACTTATTTCTATTGATGTGTGTGCATTATATTATTCTTGTTATTAGTATTTGCTAACACAATTATCTTGCATAGGCCATTCAAGATCCACATGCTATAGAAAGTATGACAGTGCTTCTTCAAATGATGGAAGCAGGAGCAAGACCTACCAACATTATTAATGTAATGTTCTTTCTACATCAATGTACTCAAAATCTAGAATATATTATTCATGTTATGGTTATTAAATTCTTAGTTCTACAATTGGGTTAAGGTTTAAATAATATTACCATACTCACTAACTCGATTAATTGGAGTCTATTGTAGCCGTTAACTCATTATTTTACTTGCGTAGGTCAATGAAAATTTAGAGACTAAAGAATACATGTTTACACATCTTGATCAGATAGGAGGAGGATCAGGGGGCCAAAGTTAGCATATTGAATTATATGTTTACCTTCTTGGGTTTGAGCTTCATTAGCTCCTTGTTCTGTTGCTTATTTTTTTTAATAATAATTATTATTATTATTATTGTTGTTGTTGTTGTTGTTGTTGTTGTTGTTGTTGTTATTATTATTATTATTATTATTATTTATTTGGATGAGGTTTGCATCTTTTCTATTGGGTTTTCACTTGTTATGTTTGATTTTGTAAGATACACTTGTCATTTTTTATGCTTCAGACTAGTGGTCTTTTCAATTGTCTAGTTTTTTATTTTATTTGGGATGAATTTTATTCTTCCCTATTTTTAATTTTTTCGTTTGTCCTAATTTCACTTTTGGCTATATGAAACTATCAATGCGAGGTGCTCATGCAAATTTAAAAACTACCATTTTGAAATCACACACAATGTGTGCAAGATTAAATTAAGTATGTTTCATTCTATTTTGAAATATGACTAACCTATATTTTATCCGCCTGCATGCCCGAATAGGTAGATATATTAAGAGTCAATTCCCTATTAATATTCAGTCTCACGTGCACAATAAATGCACTAGGTCAACTTATTAACAGTATTATATTTATATCACGTTCAATAAAATAAGAGAATTTAAAAAATTTGTGAGGATAAAGAACAACATATTATGAAAATGTGAAACATATAATGAAAAAAATTATAAATTCAATGAGATTTATGACCTGTTAACATTAAATGCAATGAAAACAACTAATTAGACTGCTTACTACCCTCAGCTCTGTACAACTCACAAACATGAATGACCATAAAGAGCATAAGATCAAAGCCTAAATATGAAATAACATGCGTAATTAACAAAAAATTAAAACTATAATTAAAGACATAAAAATGAAATAAAATTGGGGATGGACAGAGAGAACCATAAATTCAATATGTTACGATGGGGTCCTCCATGTTAGGGTTTGCTTCACGTACAATCGACATATCAATAGTTGGTTGAGCAACCATTTGATTCCCTTGCTCATCAGCTCTGTAAAATAATTCATTTGGACTGTTGTCGACATAACCTTGGGAGTGGTTACACTTTTCTTCAAAAATTTCCCGAAGGGTTGAAAACCAATTCAATTGCAATAAGTACTTGCTACAACATCTCAACCAAGCAGTGAGTTTTCAACTATTAAGTCGCAAACATGCTGCTTTCAATTCTCCATTGTTATTACAAATTACCACTATAAAATAGACTATATTTGACGTATTGTGCTTATGGTAATCAATTGTTTAATCACTAGCTATTAGCTAATCTTTATCTTTTTATTTATACTCCTACCTTTGTCGTCTAAATCTATCCATTTATCCCCACTCACTCATTATGTGCAACCTCTTCTACCACTCATTACAAAAACTAATAACAAAACAAATCAGAACCACCCAAAGGCCAAAACATGGTTGCTTGTTTTCGACGCATTGATATGACATGATTTTTGATGGGGCAAAGATCAAGGCGCGTAGGGTCATATGGAGTACTTTTCTTTAATTGAAAAATAAAACAACACATTCCATTAAAGTGGTAGGCTTGTTGTCCATTAATGAGTGGCAGATGGAGTTCATGCCCCAACACATATTTAGCACTATTAAATTCTTCATATATTACACAATTATTTTCCCTTTAGACTATTACACTTAATAAAATTTTGTTCACTTAAAAAAATATCTAACAAATAAATCTTACTTTTTGAATACTTTTCGAAGTTTTATTCTACAAAAAAAAAGTTCTTTATATTTTCATAAATAATAATTTTTAAAAGTTAAGAGAGTATAAGGCAATAAAATATTTACTCCAATTTTTGGGAAAAATAGTTAATTTTATAAAGGAAGAAAAAATAAGTCAATAAAAATATTTCCCCTTATTGTTTCAGCTAACAAATTGTGCGAAATTCAATCGAAATATATTCCTTATTTTTTGGAAAATAAAACTATTGTAAATTAAGGGATTATAAATCAATCACAATTTTTTTCCTAATTTTTTAGTCAAAAATAAATAACAATTAAAAATTATAAAAAAAATATTTTCCTTTTTTTTGACACAAAATACATATTATTATAAATTAAGAACATATAATCCAAGATTCTAAAACTAATTTGCACAGCTAGTCCCTTTTACAATCTATTTTTACATCACATCCTAACATTTGTTTTAAATACAATATGGACTCCAATGGTGTGGTAATATTTTTTTTAAAACTGAAAGTATTTATCTCTTTGGCAAATACCACATGGAAACATGACACTTAAAACGTGTCTTGCTACAAAATATTTATCATTTTTGATATATATATATAT
>JACYFF010031959.1:96370241-96392177 GCA_017589665.1 Selenicereus undatus
ATATATATATAAAGAAAAAGAAGGATAAGATTAAAGCTTGAAAGTCAAATATTCAAACCAACCACCCTTTTTTTTTTATGAGAACAAGGGGGTGGGGTGTGTTACGTTATTATCAACAAAGGGATAATTTATGGTCGATATGATGATATTTAGATTTATTAACAAGAGAGACAGAAGGAGAACTACTCCACCCACGACCTGTGTCGTAATTAATGATCTTTGCACTGATTAATCATCGGGAGAACCCCATGCCTATCACCACTCAAGGGTTCCACCTACGACCTGTGTCGTAATCAATGATCTTTGCACTAATTAATCATATTCAAAGGGAGCATTGGAGCAGCGGTAAGGTTGTCTCTATTTGGTCACGGGTTCGAGCCGTGAAATTAGCCACTGATAAAGTCAGGTAAGGCTGCTTACAATTCACCCCTTAGGGTGCGACCATTCTCTGGATCTTGCGTAAACGCGAGATGTTTGTGCACCAGGCTGCCTTGCACTGATTAATCATATCATATACAAATAGCACTTGCTAGCTAGATCGGCCACATATCATCCAATTTGTATGTGTTCGTAGACCACCATGCGGACAGTACCCTTCCAAAAGCCCTCGGACACTCCCACCGCTGTCTTTCATCCATGCCGTTGGGGTGACCTTTTTCTCTCTATACGCCCCCTCCATGAGGTACTTGCTTTTTATACACAATTCCTTTTTTGCGTGTTTGCTTAAGTAAATGCATGCCTTTGTGTTGGATCTCGATTAATTACTCGACAGCCATTTTATCTAATTAAGTACAAGTTTAAATTGATTTGTTGAAGGGACGTTGAATAGTCATATATATACTGTTGTTTTAGGAAATCCGGGTACAAATGGAGAAAGAAGCTAAAGAGCTGAAAGAGGTGGTAAAAATGGAGTTGTTGGGGAGCTCTAACAAGCCAAAAGAGCAACTAGAACTAATTGATGCAATTGAACGTATGGGAGTGGCTTATCACTTTGAGAAGGAGATTGAGGAGGCTTTGCTGCAACTTAATGCGATAAAGCACGATCAAGAGGACCTCTACCATGTCTCTCTCCGATTTCGTATCCTACGACAACATGGCTTCCATGTCTCCTCTGGTAATTTTTCTTCTTCTTCTACTTTTTCCTCTCTTGCTCAGATGTGGGCGGTGGGCCAATGGGCAATTTCTTGTGTGCTTCTACGAGCACATTCTCTTATTTTCCACGTGTATATATTTGTCTCATGCGTGTATTTGTCATATATTAGCTTTTTAATATATATTTGCTGATGTGGCTTTTGAGAGTATGTGCTCCCAGGAGTATGAATTTATTTAATCGATATAATTGGCTTTCTTTTCCCATTTTCATGATATTCAGGATGTAAAATTTCTATTGATTGATCATATTGATGAAGTAAATTAAAGTTTAACTTGGAAATAAATAAATAAATAAGTAATCTACACATCCATAAAACACACAGATGTTTTCAAGAGGTTCAAGGATGATAAAGGAGGTTACAAGCGTGAAGTGGAGGGCATCCTAAGCTTGTACGAGGCCTGTCATGTTAGAATTCAGGGAGACAACATTCTTGATGAAGCTGCTGAATTCACAACTGCATATCTTAAATCTGTGGTGAAAGAGTTGAGGCCTCCTTTGGCTGAACAAGTAGCTCATGGTCTTCATCAACCCCTCCACAGAGGCATGACTCAAGTGGAGGCAAGGCAACAGATTGCCTTCTATGAGCACAAACCTTTACACAGCACAAACTTGTTCAGATTCGCAAAACTGGATTTCAATCTGCTTCAATCACTGCACCAAATGGAACTCACTGAAGTTGCTCGGTAACACTATTTCTAGCTCTCTTAAAGAACACGTCCTAAGTATTTAACTATGAAAGTCTTTTTGAGCCTCTTATAAACTCTAAAGAACATACGAAATGCATGTTGTCATTGGTAAACCAGATGGTGGAAACGATTTCATAGCAAGATGCCATACACCAGAGATAGATCTGTGGAGGCATACTTTTGGGCACTGGGAACCTATTATGAGCCTCAATACTCATTCGCCCGGAAAATATTAACCAAGGTGGTCTTGGTAACTCAGTTGTTGGATGATACATATGATGCATATGGAACCATTCAAACACTGGACCTCCTTACTCATGCCATTAATAGGTTTAGTTTCTCTTGCCCTCTCACAAATCTTTAATCACATCACAATTACATCACAATTAAATTATGATTAGCCTTGATTATTATGCCTATAAAATTTTCAGGTGGGAATATAGTTGCCTGCCTCTCCTGCCAGAAGATATCAGATGTTGTTATCAAGCACTTCTTGAAACTTTCGACAGTTTTGAGCAAGATCTGGCCAAAGAAGGGAGGTCATACTGCATACAATATGCAAAAGAACAGGCAATTTCAAATGAACGTTTTTTTTTTTTTGGGCATATAACTGAAGGTCCAATATAGATATGTTACAGTATAAATCTATTCTTGGGCCTTCAAACCATCAGGGTTGATATCGGAGTCTTTCTGAGTAAGAGGTCTCAGGTTCGAATTTCAGCAGCCCCCATATTGATTTATTATGCAAGGTGAGGAAGGCCTTTGTAGCATTCACACTTCAAGCTCAAAGGGCATTCGTGTAAGCAGACATGTTAGAGTACAAACCTATTCCCAAGCCTTTAACTATTAGCTTCAGCCTTTAACTATCAGCTTAAGTTTTTGGTTGAGTTGGTTCTTAAATAAGGTAGAATCACCCTAGAGGGTTTGAATATGATGATAATTGATTTTAATTTTCAATGCTGAGAGAACATTAGTATAAGTAAAGTGCAGCATGACAAACACTTGATTCATTTACAGAGTTCACCCAGATCCCAATAACTACGTCTTCACTTAAGGTTGCTCCTCAGGATTTAACCCATTGTAACTCCACCGAGTTACAGCGTCACAAGAGTTCTTCACTAACTCTTTGACCACTCCACACAAAAGCGCAGTCACTTTTTGTGGCTTTCAAAACTCACAAGTTATATTTCACTCACAACTCGCTAGTTGTGTTTCACTCACTCAAGATAGTTACACCTACCTCTCCCGATTACAAAAATTGATCTCTCATTGTCGGACAATTACAAGAGCATGAATGATATTCAATAATAGCTTTATCATGGTCTTGCATTTCAACTTGGTCGTCATGAATAAAAGCATGCATCTTCGATATTACCTTTTGTGTGTTGTCTTCATAGTGTCCACTCTTGCCTGCATGTGTTTGTAGATGAAACGCAACAGCTTAGCATGGCTTCAAGAAGCAAAATGGTGCCATGAAAAATATGTTCCCACATATGATGAGTATATGGAAGTTGCCTTGGAGTCCATTGGCCATGTTGTTGGGATCGTTGGGTCGTATCTTGGCATGGGAGAAATTGCAACCGAAGAGGCATTTGAATGGATTTGTCAAACTCCTATGCCCAAACTCGTTAAGGCTTCTGACATCATCCTCAGGCTAATGAATGACATTGGAGGCCACAAGGTATACCTACCTACTCTACATTATAGAGATAGAGTAACTGATATTTTAGTACCTGAGTTCTGACTGCTCAATATAGTCGTTCCAAAGTTCATAAAAATAATAAATTAGTGCCTTAAGATTACAATGGATGAATAATTTAGTCACTTCTTTGATTTTGGCATCTTAGAAATTATTTTTCACCCCACATAAGATTTTGTTTTTGTATCTAATTAACTATTCTTTTTGGTTCTCTAAGAAGTTTTGTGCCAAATACATGATATCAATGACAATTTTAATTAAGTTTCAATAACAATTTTACGATTACAGTCAATAAAAGACGCACAAATAATCAATACCAGCATAATTTCTTAATATATAGACCAACAAACAGACAGTAAAAGTATCCTATTTTTGGACTGTCAATACCTGATTTTTAGAAGTTCTTGCGAGAAAAAGGAGTAAATTATTGATCTATTGAAATCTCAAAGTACCAACTTATTATTTTTGCGCACAAAGTTTTAGATTACTTTGTCCGATAGCTATATCTTAAGATAAAAACTTGTTACAAAGACCACTAACCATAAGATGAAAACTGGATATTGACATGCAGTTTGAACAAAGCAGTAGGAATCATGTAGCCTCGTCTGTGCAATGTTACATGAAGCAACATGGAATTAAGGATGACAAACAAACATATGAAGCGTTAGAAAAGCTAGTGGAGGATGCTTGGAAGGATGTAAATCAAGCAATGCTTAAACCCTACAAGGTCCCAAAGCCTTGTCTGGATCGGCTTCTTAACCTTGCTCGAGTGCCCAATGTCATGTACAAAGCAAGAACTGATGGCTACACTCTGGTTAATGACACCATCATGCATAAAGTTTCTTCAGTACTTATCCATCCTATCCCACTCTAATCGATCATATCATGCTTTCTCCATTTCAATGTTTACTAGTGTTATGATTTCCAAATTTATTAGCAAAAAGGGGGCTTTGCCTATATACACGTGTATAATTGGAGATTTAGAACTTCATGTTTTCGTGCCATGGATCTCATCAATTCTCTAATAACATGGCTCGAATTTCGTAGAGTGTTCAAAGTTATAGACTACTTCATGGTTTTGAGTGAAAGCACATGTTGGCCTAGTCCTGTTGCCATAGATCTCATCAATTCTCTAATGACATGTAGACTCACTTGAATCTCTTAGAGTGTTCAAAGTTATATACTACGTCTACTTTCATGGTTTTGAGTGAAAGCACAATTGCACCTTGAATGCCTTAGCACGTAACTACACATATGTGTGGAACATATCATTGTTATATCTTCGGAATATATTGTATGATTTGTTTGATTGTGTGAAGTAAGAAGGTAATGATATAATGATGATTTTACTGCCTAATTAAGACAATCAACAATCTGTTAGAGTTTGCTTCAAAAGTAGAGAGAGAAGTCCATTTTTCATTTGGTTACTTTTTAAGTGTCTCACATGGTAGTTTTTCAAGGAACATCCTATGTTTTTACGTACTTGCCTCCCATGATTCACTAGAAAGCAACTGGGTCGAGGAATTTCTAGACTACACACAAATGCACGCACATTGCTTGACTGTCGGGCTGAGTCAGGTATGGGCATGGGCTCTTATTGAGTAATCGTTTTTAGTCAAATCCATTTCTTAATACTTTGCGAGTAACCATTATATTATTTCATTTCCATTACTGTCATTATCCTTTGATCACCATTATTGGTGTTGATTTTTCTCTACCAAATCAGTCTCCTTTGCCTTTGATAATTTTCCTGTAACCCTTCTATTACAATTTCGGACACAAGAAAATCATTAAACACTTCAACACTCCTTCTAAACTCTCTGCGTAATTGATCAATTTCCCTTACCGTTGTTCATTATAGTATATTGTTCGGACAGCTAACTGTGTATCCCTATATATTGATTGCTCATGAGTCCTAGTAGTACAGTTGGGAGAGCAAATTTGGTTTTTAGGACAGTGGTCTACCACGCCACATCTTCATCTTCGTTCTCGAATCAAATAAGTTATTATCACTATTGTCTCAGAGGCAAACACGGTGAGCAACACAATTGGGTGGGTAGTTGATTTAGGAGCCACTCGACACATATGCACCAATACAAACCTCTTTTTCAAGAGTATGAAAAGGTTGCTGAGGGTGAATGTGTGTTTGTGCGTAACTCTACTTTAGTGTCTACCCTTGCTCAGTGCAAGATTTCTCTCAAACCGAGTTATGAAAAACTTCTCTCTCCTCAAAATGTATTTTATGCCCTAGATATTCTTAGAATCCTTATTTCTGCTGATCTTGTACCACACACGCAAAAGCATTTGCCGCTTGCCCTTCCAATATGGTCTAGCAAGTTTGTTTGTCGCCTAAGGATTTTTGTTCTTTTAGTGAATTAAGGGTCTAGCAAGTTGAAGATTTGTTCACTTGACAGACTCGGTCATTACATTAATTCACTATATATTAATTCAATCGAAAGACATTGATGTTTAGGTATCTAATCATTCCATTGGGTAGATCGTTGTTTCTCTAGTTTGTATGTCATTAGTGGAGATTGTTGGAAATAATGAAGAACAAATTAACTTACTTCTTTTCATTCCTTCACATTGTCCCACATAGGAGGTTTAGAAATCTCTTCTTGGTGGTTTATATTATTTCCTTTTCCTTGGACTTCTTGAATTATCTTTCGGCTTGGTTTTGTTAATTATATGGGGTGAGGCATTAACTACCACACACGCAAAAGCATGTGCCGCTTGCCCGTCCGATATGGTCCAGGTTGGGTTGTTGATTTTTTTCCCACTCTTCTACGAAAACGGCTAGTTGAAGCGACCAAGCACTATCCTTATTTTCAAAGCATTATATCTCCCTATTTGCATATTTTTCTCTCTAATCAATGTTCTATTTTGCACTACAAATGCATGTCCTCCAACTGTTGCTAAACACACATCTTGTCTTCTCTTCTTCCTTTACTGTTCACTTCTCCATTATTCTGATCGCGAGTGCACTCAGCTAGAGGTTCGCTGTGTGTGAACCTTGAGGAGCGATCAACTGCATCGATTTGCATCGCAATCGAAGCAAAATCGCTTTCAAGTCATGCATGGGAAAATACAGCCAGCATCTATTCTTGAGCTAACCATTCGGCTGGCAATATTAGCTTCGGAGACAACTTAGCCTAGCTTTCATCTAAGTTTGGATTAACATAAGGAGTAAGTATATGAGTACGATTGCATATGTACATAAAACACAAATTTAATATATATCAATATAATTGCACATAAAACTTACCAACGTATTTTTCCTTACTAAAAATAGGTTACTAGCTTGACCTTACTTCCCTTCATAATTAACTTCATTTTTGGCAGGCATATTAATAAATGGACTGACTCTTATAATTCATTGTACACACTACACAGGGGTTGTCTTGTATAATTGTCCCTATCATAATTATCTAAGGCATCAACGCTTTGACTGTGACAACAAAAGAACGAACAATTCTTTAATAACTTTAGCCTTTCAGAAATGGAGGCTCATTTAATTTCTTTTATTAATTACGCGTTGATTAGCCTGCCAAATAGGACATGGAAACATCAGAAATCCGAAAATGACCCAATTGTACTTATTTACAGAATCCTATTTCTATTTGTACATTTGATGCAAATCACTTATTGGAAAGCGGACATCGAGTCTTTACAAATTTTAATATGTGGTGCTGATGTGATTTATAGGAGTATCTGCTCCTAGAAATATAATGTAGGCTTTGAGAAGCGAATGTAATTAGCAAACTAACTAATAAATTAGATTCATATACTAAAGTTTAGAATTTTTTGAGAGTAAATTTCGGAAGAAAAAGGAAAAAAAGGAAGAAGTGCAGTAAAACTAAGGTACTAGAAAAATTAATGTATCTAATTTACTTAAAGCATGTGCTTTTCATGGGTAAATAACAACTTATTAACTTTTTCCATTCTTTTTAATCATTTCCAATCATTCTCATTTCTTTCCGCTTCTACCAAAAAAAATAATTATTATAATTCTTTCCAATTCATTTTTGTCCTTCACATTTTTTTTCAATTCATTTCCTCTCCTTGAAAAAAATTCCAGCTCCTTATAATCCTCTCTATTCTCTTCTCTGTTCTCTCCTAATACTTAATTTGCAACCCAATGCTTACAAGGCTTCATCCTTAATTTAATGACTGTGGTAAAAAACATAGTGACTTCTTTCAATTGTTTCTCTTTGACAAATCAATTTCGGAAAATGTGAAATATTCTTGAACTTTTGTAAAATACCTTGACCGTTCACATTGGCTCTATGGCCCTGTTTAGCAAACAGCTGTTAGCTATTTGTATTAGCTATTAGCTGTTTGTAGAAAAACTATTTGGTAAAATTAGCTGTTTCTAACAAAGTTGTGAGACAAAAAGCTAATTTCTCAAAAAACTCTTCCAAAAAGCTAATCAAATTAGCTTTTTTAAATTAGCTTTTTGGACCCAAAAAATTCATCTAAAAAGCTATTCTACCAAACATCTAAATTAGCTTTTTGATTAATTCAAATAGCTAATTTTGATAAAAAAAATGCTCTTTCTGGCCAAAAAGTTTTCCAAAAAGCTGTTTACCAAACACCCTCTATAGGAGGCTCTGATTTAGAGTTTCGAGGTGGTAAATTATGCTAAAATTTTAAAAAAGAATCATCACAAACTTTTATAAAAGAAAGGAAATATTTAGCAAAATTTTATAAATGGGACATTTTTTAAGAGGATTTTAGACAAAAGTTTCTATATTTATAATATCTATGATTTTTCTGCATAGATAATTCTAAGTCCTATGAAGACATCTAAGATATTTACTTAGATTGAACTATGTCTAAGAAATATCTAAGATATTGTGCTATATACTAGAGAAATCTTATGAAAATCTAGAATATGTAATAATAGGTTTTGTAAGATTATGACACTTATCTCAAATCTCCACCACATTAAGGAGGTAAATTTTGTATGTAACTCGGGCCTAGGGGTGAAGTCGCCTAATTTAGGCATCCACAAAAAGGTTAGATATCATAAGAGAATGAAACCGAGGAGTCCTTCTAGAGTCAGAGAAGTCTCCCACATAATTTTAAGAAAGTGTGTGTAAAGTTTGTATCAAAGACTGACCTACTCTCTATATATTCTTTTGAAAGGTGATAATAAAAGTATTACTTTTAGTATATGAAGGCACGAGTGAATTTACTTGTACAAGTTTAATATAATACCCACCACTTTCTTTGATTTTTTTTTTAAAAATCTCCCAATTTAGAATGAAAAGATCTCCCGCTTGTCATTTGTTGAGTTGGATGTGATGAAGCATTGGGTTGATTTTCAAGGTGTGGAATTTTGTGACAATCTAAGACTCCAAGTTAATTAAGACCAAGTGCGAACATATGCAGCTACTTTTAAATGTCAAACGTTCATATTATTTGATTTTTAAAAACGCTACTTAAAATGCTAAACGCTATTTGAAATGATAGTCAAAACGCTAGTTTACCGAACACTAAAAATTAACTAATTACTGTACGAACATAATCAAAACACTAAACGCTATCCAAAACACTGTTGTCAAACACGACCTTAAACTATTCAAGTGCTAAGCCTATATATTAATTAAGTATGTAACCAATTTGATGAATTGGACCAATAACAACGTTCTATATGAAACTGATAAATAACATAAATATTCAATAGACAACTATTTCATATATAATTATTATCCACATTGTTTGTTATCATCAAAATCATTATACGACTCCTAGAGTCAAACAGATCTTTTGGTCTTGTGTGTTTTTATACGATTAAAGTGCTAAAACATTTTTTTTATTCATACCTTTGTTCATCAAAATAAAACTACTATTGCCTCATAAAGAATAATTTTTTTTATCATATATTTTAGTGTCATAACATATATGCTAATCAAAGTTGAATGGGAAGAGATCGAAAGACTTTTACTACCTGCTTTATTAGAATTTAGTGTCGGTCTCTATCTTTCTATGCTATCTGCTTTTAAACGTACTTAATTAGTCCTTTCTATGCTATCTGCTTTTAAACGTACTTAATTAGTGTGACTTTTACAGTCGTTAATAATTTTACAATAACGCCTCCTCGGTCACTTTTGTTTGTAACGAGTTTTGAACCTTAAGTTTTTGGATTGGCCAGACCAAACATTATTCACCCAAGAAATCAAAGAAAAAGTTACAATACTCTAATTAAAAATTTTCAAACTCAAGCAGAGCCGACGTTCTGATTTCTAAAAGTTAGGAATTGATTTTCAAATTTTTGAACAAATACCCAGCATCGCTCACCTCTAAATGAATTTTTATACAAAATTACTTTTATATTTTATTAAAATATTTAACTCTTTTAACATTTACATATATATATATAAAATATTTACCTATATATGGAAAAATGTATGAAAACATTTTGCTGGTTATAATCTGCCAGCTCATTTGCAAATTGCAGTATTGGCTCTCCTTATTGGACGAACTGTTCAAGTTCTAGCTGGGCAACTGTAAGAACTTTGTCCGAATTGAGAACGAAAAGACGTCTCTTTTGTCACGTTGTTGACTTGTGTGTGACGCAATGTTACTGATTTTCATGGAATTGACTGTACAGCGTAGTAAGCTGATAAAGATGGCAATTTGCATCCACAACAATCTCCAATCTATACACATTATAGAATATAATATTTAAAAAATTAAACTCTATTTGGCACTAAAGATGCACCAAATTCCAAGATAAGTACCACAGTTTTTAGGAGTGTGTATAAATTTTTAATAATTCACGTCGTATATTATGAATGGCTAGAACCATAAAATAAATGACAACTTGAAATATTTTTTCAGATGCAAAAAGCCTACTCTTATTTTGAGTTTGCCAAGATTTAAACCTATAAATTAGGTTTCTCATTCGAAATAGAGGAGACCATAGGCGAAGCCATGTTGGGGCAAGGGGGGTCAATTGACCCCCTGATTTTTTGGAAAAAAAAATAATTAAATGTGAGATATTTTTATGGATAAGAAAAATAGATATATATATTAATTAGTTCATAAGTACTCATAATAGGAGTGCATAGTAGGGTGGTGGTTATCCTTTACTTTGGGTGGGAGGTCCCTGGTTTGACACTTCATTTCGTCTTTTTTTTTTTTTTGAAGTGCCCATTAATTTTTTCAATCTCACCCTCCTTGTTTAGAATTCTGACTTCACTATTGGAGGAGACAATAATAAAAAAAGATAATTTAAGCAAATTTACATTTACATGAGACTAAATGTCGGCTCTATTATGATTGCGGTTATAACGATAAGTGACATCCTGCCATCTTTAGCAAAAGTCCACCATGCCAGGCTTGACGCCCCAACCTTAAAATCGGGACAGGCCGTTATGGTGACCACATTTTCATTCTAAGCGGTAAGCCCCCCTTCATCAGATGCATGCTCCTGCACACAAATTAAATTACTTTTTTATATTATTATATATATTTATTATCTGGACCCTTTCAAATTGACAATTGTGTTTTTAGTGGAATGGATTAGTTGCCCGCTCACGAGCATTTATTGAACCTATATATATATATATATATATATATATATATATATATATACTCCAAGAAAGAGTATCGTAAAGGGAAAAGTTGTATTATAAAAAGCAATTTTCTGAAATCAAAATGTGTTGTTTTTAAATGAAACTAGTTTCACATATTATCAGTTGATAAACTTTTAAGTTTGCTATTTTTGGACCCTTGATTTTGAAGAATATTATACATATTCTATCATATCTCTCTAACAGAGTTAGTAAGCTATTGCTACGCTGTCATGGTTGTTAGATGGCTGTTCAGGATATTATCTCCCAGGATATTTTCTTCCAGTTAAATTAAGTTTGTTATTTTGCTATGAGGTGATGGATGAATCATCATGGATGAAATAAAGAATGCGAGTTACGTTTTCTCTCTTCCAAATTCTTCTCTCTGATTTTATATCATCATATCAACATTCTTCAGTGTCTTCATGGTATCAGAGCAGAATCTATATCAAATAATAGCTTTCATCGATTCAATTTGTTTTTGAATTCTACATATCACATCAAATTTTCTGATTGGTTGTTTGAATCATCAACCACACAAATTGATCATGTTGTATCAACGATCAAATCAGCTTATATCAATATCTGATTCAGAACTGATTTGAGTTTAGAGAGCTTGATTTGATATAATGAGTGTAAATCGAAACGTCAATAGCCTTGATCTGCAAAATCCTCTTCACATTCACCCATCAGATGGCCCCAATACTATGAGCAACGGGCTACAACAGTTTGTTTTTTTCACTTTCCATGCAATTGGTGAAGAACCAAGTAAGATACAGAAGCCTGTAATAGACTTTCTAGAGTCACAACAACTGCCCTAGTCTGAGTCACAGAAACCTGTCATACTGAAATTGGTAGAACTATACAGTAAGATGCCCTGCCCAAGTGTGCCTTTGAGGTATCTAACCATATGTTTAAGCAGCCGGTAGATGTTCCTCGGTAGGTTCATGCATAAATTGACTTAGCACTTGAACTGCAAATGCTAGTGATGGTAAGATAAATGAGCTTACCAACCAGCCTTCTAAACACATTAGGAATGTCAAGTCTTTTCCCTTTGTAATTTGTGAGCTTGAGATGAGAACCCATATATTGGTAGCTGCAATGGTTTTGATTGATCATATGCATTTCCTGTAATAAGTCCAAAGTATACTTCCTTTGACAAATATAGATGCCTTTATTGGCCCTTGCAATCTCAAACCCCAAAAAATATTTAGATCTCCTAAATCCTTCATATGAAATTGTGTACGAAGGCAGTTCTTAATACCCGTTAATGCTGCAAGGTTATTCCCAGCTAAGATCATGTCATCCATATAGATGAGCATGGCCAGAAATGAACCATTAGCTTCCTTCTTGGTAAATAAGGTATAATCTACCTTGGATTGCTGAAAGCCATATGATAGAAGAGCTGATGACAATTTGGTAAACCATTGTCTTGGAGCTTGCTTAAGTCCATATAGAGACTTAAGTAGTTTACAACTCGATTGACCATGTTTAGGCTTGTATACTACCCATTTCCAGGTGTTTAGAAGAGTAATTTTACACCCATGTCCAATATATCCTTGAGGTAAAGCCATGAACACTTCTTCCTCAAGGTCACCATGTAAGAAAGCATTTGACACATCCATTTGAGTAATGTGCCACTGTTTCATAGCAGCTATAGCCAATAAGGTCTGGACAGTGGTCATTTTAGCCACTGGAGCAAATGTCTCATCATAATCCACACCATATTGCTGACTATAGCCTTGAGCCACTAGTCTAGCTTTATATTTATCAACGGACCCATCTGATTTAAATTTTGTTCTGTATATCTATTTACAACCAATGGCCTTCTTACCAACTAGCGAAGGTATTACTTCCCAGGTATTGTTGTCCTCTAATGCCCTCAATTCCAAATTCATGGATGTGCACCATTTGATGTCCTGCACAGTTGTAGAAAAATGCACAGGGTCTGTGTGATGAGTTGTTGCAGTCAGATAAGCCCTGTAATCAGGAGAAATATTATCATAAGTCAAACTATCTGAAATAGGATATCTGACAGTAGTCACGGTAACATAGTCATTCAGCCAAGCAGGTCTTTCAGTAACTCGGGAGGAGGTTCTGAGTGATGCAGAAGGCTCATCTTAAACTAGTGATCGCTGAGGAGAAGGAGAAGGAGAAGTATCAATGTCATAAGCTGCTTATGTGAGTATCGAGCTGTGGCATCTACATGCTGTGAGATCATTTGATTGTTGGCGCTGTTCAAAGATCTCAGTGTAATGGATCTGACCCATGTTACTCTCTTCTGTGACAACCAGGTAGCACTACATATCTCTGCAAATTCGGTTTTCCATGAGCGCACAAAACATATTGAGGTGGATTGCCATTACATTCGTGATCAACTTGCATAAAAAAGGATCAAGCTAGCTTATGTGCGTAGCAAGGAGCAACTTGCAGATGTCTTTACCAAGTCCCTGCCGGTGGCTTAACATCAGTATTTTCTCTCCAAGTTGGGTGTTTACAGTCTCTTCCGACAGTCAACTTGAGGGGGAGTGAAGAATATTATGCATATTCTATCATGTCTCTCTAACAGAGTTAATTAGCTATTGCTGAGCTGTCACGGTTGTTAGATGGTTGTTTAGGATATTATCTGCCAGTATATTTTCTTCCAGATAGTATAAGTTTGTTGTTTTGCTATGAGGTGATGGATGAATCATCATGGATGAAATAAAGAATGCGAATCACTTTCTCTCTCTTCCAAATTCTTCTCTCTGATTTTATATCATCATATCAACATTCTTTAGTGTCTTCAGATTTCATCATCTTTCTCTACATATCTCCTCCTTTGCTCGTAATCATCTTGTTTAGACTAATTTCTCTTTTTGTAGGTGTGTTGGTCATAATTGGACGGAATATGAGCGATGAGTGAAGTTTTAGATAAAGAAGATGTTCGAGGAGTTGGCAGGAAGACCTAGGAATCAATAATTAAGAGATGTAGCATCTACACGGCTAGCCGTTCACTTTTGCATGTCCATTCATAATTACTAAAAAGTTGAAGACATGCACAACTGGCCCTACGTATTCTGCACAGTCGTGTATCTGAGGCAGAAAGTTCCTGTAGAGTTGCATGGTCGTGTGTCTTGAGCTTAGAAACGGTCGTGCGTCCCCTCTAATTTCGAGATACTAAAGCGATCTTCGGTTAAGTTTTGGGGCATCTTTTGTCTTTTCTTTCAGATAACTTTATTAAAGCGATTTTTAGGGTTTAGTAGGAGATTTTAGAGTTGCTTGTTGATTGAATTCATTACCATTGAAGATTATCTTCTGGATGCTTTTCTCGCCCTTTTCTCCCGGATCGATTTCTATTTAAAGGGAGCTTTTGGGACCATTCGATGGGGGCTTTTGGAGACTTTTTGGAGAAGTTTTAGCTTAGGTTTAGCTACTGAAAACCCCATGAGGGGGTAATAAACTAGGTAGATTATGATTTATTTTGAGTGGTTTTAGATTCAAGCTTGTAGATTTTCAAGTCTATTCCATAAATCAAGACTAAGTGTTCTTCTCTTTTCTCTATCTAGTTCATATTTTGTTCTTGTTTCTTTTATCTGAGCATGTTAGTTCAGATTATGTTTAGTTTGAATGCTTAATTTTTATTGTGATTTTGTGTTTAGTAGTTGTTTTAATCTAAGTTAGATTAGGTTTATTTCTCTACTTCGTGCTTGATTAGTTTAGTTGTTAGCTTAGTTTATTTTGGGTTTAATTGTGTTTTGTAATGTTTAGTAGCTTGTTTTTGTTAACTTGAATTTTAGCCTCTTGATGATCAATTAGTATTAGATTAGGCCCAATCGCACCCAATTTATGCTTTCGATTTAGAGTTTTCTCTTGTACTCGCCAAGTGTTCGATGAAATGCTTGAAGGAGTTTTCATCCACATTTTTGGACGGTTGACTTATGCCTAGAGGTGAGGTCAATTAGCTAATATAGCAGAGAGAATAGTCGGGATTTGGACATGAAAATAGTCTCGATCCTAACTAGATCCGAGGGTTGCTAATTTCGTGGTCTAACTAGGCTAATCCCATCAAAATAGGTGATTAAACTAACTAGAGTAGCCCATGACCCTTAGGACAGGGCTTGGGTGGTCTTCGATGGTGCAGCCAACCAACTCTAGTTATAGGCATAGGTTAGGAAGGTTAGGGCTTATCTTGATCATTTGGTTCGTTGATCAGTCAAATCACAATCCTAAGTCTTTCCTTTGTATTTATTAGCTTCAATTAGCTTGTCTTTCATGTTCCTTTTTCACTTAGCGTAAATTGAAACATTCGAGTCAACCTCACTACTTGAAATCCGACTCTAATGGACGACAACCCAAGGCTCTTCCTATTCGCGCTAAAGGATAGAGCTAGAGACTGCTTCAGAATGAGGAGCGAAATGGCTTCGCCACCTAGGACACACTTTCTAAGGCTTTCTTGAGCACGTATTTCTGACCAGGAAAAACTGTCAAGTTGAAGGGGGATGTTACTATGTTCACTCAACTACATGGTGAGTCCTTAAATAAAGCTTGGGAGAGACTCCGGGATTTCCAACGCCAGTGTCCACATCACAGCCTGATCCGATATGATAATACGACATGAACTTGACTTGGAAGTTAACGAGAGACAAATAAACCTCATTTGAGCCAAAATGATTTCGACTTAAAGTCGACGCGATTGGCTCGTTTAGCGTAAAATATGTTATTTTTTAATTTTACGCAAATTTAAACTATTTTTAAAGCCGACACAAAATTAACTTACTTATTAAATACGTTAATCTGACTCTTCCAACCAGTTTCCCAACTTTTAGAGTAATTATTCTCATTGAAGGCAGTACATGGCATGCAGTCATACTCGCAAGCTCCACCTTCCGGGGGGAATTTAAATGGCCTCACCACTTGCACTGGCCGCTGCTTTTTGCTTTTTCTTTCCCTTTTTTTTTTGTCAGTGATAGAGCTAGTCACGGTTTATTGGGTACCTCGCAGCGCCGCCCCCCCCCCCCCCCCCAAAAAAACATATTTTTTCAATTTTAATTAAATGCGAATGCCTACAAAAATTTATTAATACTATAAATTTTAGAAAAATTCATTAATACTATAAATTTTGGAAAAATTCAGAAATGGAATGGTACTGATTTGTGTTAGTGTCAACAAATTATACTAATATGGTATTTTTTATGTTTGATATATTTTGCAAAGTCACCCTTCTTTTAACTTTCGAGAAAAACGCTAACCTTTTTTTTCCCTTTAATTATCGTGCTTCAAATTAGCTAATTTATGAAACGGGCTCATCTATTATTTTAAAAGATAATTTTTTTTTTATTTCTTTTGCATGCTTTATTAGGTTAAGATATAAAGGAAATATTAATATACTTGAATGTGGGAGATAATGAGTCTAAAAGAAGACGATGTTGTATGTAAGGTCTTCTAATAAATTGTATTGAAAATAGTATTATACCTTATTGGCGTTAGGAAAACGAAGGCACGATGCATTAACAATGCCATGATTTTCCTAAAAATGTTTAAACAAATTCTAGCAAATTAGGTTAAGCTACTGTCACATAATTACATAAAAAAAAATTATCACGAGAAAACAAGAATTGAAAAGGGAAATCATAAAAAATTTTCACATAATTATTTAAAAAAAATGTGCAAAAAGGAATTGTGAAAAAGTTAAGAGCCTTTGCAATGGTTGGCTGGTGATCGAAAACAGAGGAGAGACAGCAAAGATAGATCCGTCATTATTGGTGAGTCAAAAAAATAGCTCATTACTAGAAATGTTCTGATAGTTTAAAAATAAAAAAAATGAATACTTTATTTGTATAATTAATATAATCTTAGCAGCCAAATTTTTTTAAAATATAAAGTCCAAAGTGGTAGGCTTTCATGTTATACGTCTTAGGTCAGAAAAATGAATACTTTATTTGTATCGTAGGCCATAGTTGGTTGGGAAGATTGGGGTGTAATGCTAATCATCTTTTTTTTCCATTTTTGTTTGCTGGTGCCAAAAAAAGAGGGTTAGGCCGTGAAAAATAATCACGTTTTTGAGTATAAATAGGTGGTGTAGGAAGCTCATATATATCACCCAAAGAAATTAAAAAAACAAGACCATATCCTTCCTATTAAGAGATCAATTAATACTTAATTAAGCTTGATAATATGTCGACTGATGATGCTGTTGCCACACAGAATGAAACGACTGTCGTGCCTGTGTTTCATCCATGCCGTTGGGGTGACCACATTTTCACTCTAAGTCCCCTTCCTCAGGTAGTTTTGCTTCTGTATACAACTTAAATTGCCTTTTTATGCTATTATATGTTTATTATTAATTAGGACTCTCTTAACTCTGACAAAAGTCGTGCTTTTAGAGGAACACATTAGTTGTCCGTTCAGAAGTACTTATTGAACTCTACGAAAGAGTATCTTAATTGGAGGGCCATGTTACATGAGACACTCTTCGTCCCAATGTTATTGTTATGGTTGAAAAAACACGCATTTTAAGAAGTGCATTACTTGATAAAACTGACCCATATAAAAAAATATAAAATTTCAAACTTAATCTTATCGGTCATGATTTCTAGCACCAATGAAGACTTGTTTAAAATTGTTTAATAACTCAATATTCTAATTTAAGTAAATAAGTTTGATAGTTTTATGGGACAATTCAAGATGAAAAGTATGACAATGACAGTGGGATATAAAGGGTAGAAAGAAATTTTCTAATATTAACTAAAATGCGGTGTCCTCAAATGAAATTACTGCTCTCATTACAAAAATATCCTATATTTAGTTTTTTTTTTCCAAAAAGCTGGGGGGTCAATTGACCCCCTTGCCCCAATGTAGCTCCGCCCCTCTTAACCCTTTGTATATACAACACAAATGTAAAAAAAAAAAAAAAGGGCAGCCCGGTGCACAAATGTGATGTTGGATTTTTGGATTTAAATTAACTCGTCATCATCCGATCCTAATAAATACTTTTCTATATGTAATCCTATATTTTAATTATTTTAGGAAATCCGGGGACAAATGGAGCAAGACATAAAAGAGCTGAAAGAGGTGATAAAAATGGAGTTGTTGGAAAGCTCCAACAAGCCAAAAGAGCAGCTTGAATTGATCGATACAATAGAACGTCTCGGAGTGGCATACCATTTTGAGGAGGAGATTGAGGAGGCTTTGCAACAAATTCATGCAATACATCATGACCAGGATGACCTCTGCTACGTCTCTCTCCGATTTCGTATCCTACGACAACATGGTTTCCATGCATCCTCCGGTAATTTATTTTCCAACAAAATAAAAATGAAAAATTGACCGACACAATTGACTCTGTTTTTTTTCATTTTTTGTAATAATCGAAACGCGGTTGGTTTATAATTCTCCTGATGTGGAGATGCGCTCGGCATCCAATTAAGTCCTTTGTTTTAAACTTTCCTGGAAGTCATTTGGCCAACTGCTCCGTAGCAATCTAAGGGCCTACACTTTATTTTGCATGTGGCATATTGTTGAAGTGGGACACTTTTATTTTAATTAATTTGCTTATTTTTGATTATTTACACAAACAACAAAACAAATAACGCTGTAATATACATACGTTGCATAGACGTGTTCAAGAGGTTCAAGGACGATGAAGGAGGCTTCAAGGGAGAGTTGAGGGACATTCTAAGCTTGTACGAGGCTTCTCATGTTCGAATTCATGAAGAAACTATTCTTGACGAAGCCGCTGAATTTACAACAACGTATCTTAAATCTGTGGTGACCTCGTTGATTTCTCCTTTGGCTGAACAAGTGGCTCATGCACTTCATCAACCCCTCCACAAAGGCATAACTGCAATCGAGGCTAGGTATCAGACTTGTTCCTATGAGCAGGAGCCGTCACACAGCAAAACCCTACTCAGATTTGCGAAATTGGATTTCAATCTGCAACAATCATTGCATCAACAAGAACTTATTGACGTTGCACGGTATGATAAACGCATAGTCACATTGGATTTCATAGTCAAGTTCTAATGCCCCTACCCAACGGGTCATACCGTTAGAAAACCTACTAGCCAACACCCCAGCCCATAGGTCCTATATGTATACGCCTTGTGATCGCTTTGTTGAACCAGGTGGTGGAAAGGCATTCATGAGAAGATACCATACGCCAGAGACAGATCAATAGAGGCCTATTTTTGGGCACTTGGAACGTATTGTGAACCTCAATACTCATCTGCCCGAGTAATATTAGCCAAGATGATCCTGATAATTCAAATGATGGATGACACGTATGATGCTTATGGCACCTTTGAATCACTGGATCTCCTCACTCAAGCCATTAACAGGTAAGCTTTCCGACGCGTTGGCCTTTGTGGTTCAACTTATTAGAGTGCTGCCCTTTTCTTGTCTAAGTAGTTATGATTGATTTCAGGTGGGAATATAGCTGCATAGGTGACCTTCCGGAGGATATAAGATGTAGTTATGAAGCGGTTCTTGAAACTTTTGATGGTTTTGAGCAAGAACTAGCCAAACAAGGGAGGTCATTCTCTGTAGATTACGCAAGAAAGCAGGTAAGTTCAAGCATGTGTATATTCTTTTTTTTGTTTTTTTTTGGGTGCAGTTCGAGCATGTGCATATTCTCTGTAGATTACGCAAGAAAGCAGGCATTAATACACACTCATGATTGTTTTTCCTTTTCCCTTGTTGGATAGATGCAACGCAACACCAAAGCATGGTTTCAAGAAGCAAAATGGTGCCACGAAAAATATATTCCCACATACGATGAGTACTTGAAAATTGCCTTGGAGTCTATGGGGCATGTTGTGGGAGTTGTCGGGTCATATCTTGGCATGAGAAAGACTGCAAACGAGGAGGCTTTCGAATGGGTGTCCCAAAATCCTATGCCTAAACCTGTAAAGGCTTCTGCTATCATCTTCAGGCTCATGAATGACGTTGGAGGCCACAAGGTACCCTACTTGACCCGCTCCGAAATATTATAATCGTTAAAATTTATATTTTTCATTTTGTGGTATGACTCATTTAGACTTTTCAATCTTAAATCTTTGATAAATATCTGAACTTCGAGATATACGGTTGTACATAGATCTACTTAATTAACTCTACAATTTAAAACAAATATTTGCATGCAGTATGAGCAAAGCAGCCGAGATCATGTAGCCTCTTCTGTCGAATGCTACATGAAGCAGCACGGCATTAAGGATGAGAAACAAGCATATGAAGTGCTAGAAAAGCAAGTGGAAGATGCTTGGAAGGATGTAAACCAGGCACTGCTTCGACCATACGAGGTCCCGAAGCCTTGTTTGGATCGGCCTCTTAACTTTGCCCGAATGGCGAATGTCATGTACAAAGACAGAAACGACGGCTACACTCACGTTACTAATACCATCATGCACAAAGTTGTTTCAGTGCTCGTTCATCCCATTCCATAGTTTAAATCAGGCTTTTAATGCTTTGGTGCAAAGGAGGCAAAAACATGGTCTAATGTGAACCCATCTCTTGGTGCGTCATCCCAACACCGTACCGTTTGAATTTGTTGGCATCCATAAATCTTGCCACTATGTATGTGAATAAAGATACAGAGCTTCATCATATAGATGTTGCCAATGGCTCTCATTCTCTAGCCAAGGGTTTTATTTCAAATTATGGAGCACCTTTGTAATTTTCTTATAATGTATTCATGGGCTTGAACTTGGACTTGTACTTGGATTTGAATTTCAAATTCTCTTTGCAGTTAACATAATATTTATAGAGCTATCTAGTCCCATGCCCCATTGTGACCCCTTCCTCTATTCCCCTGTTTTTACCTCCCCGAGTCCTTTCTATTTTCGACGACCACCCTGCTTCATCTTCCCCTTACTTTTAGCTTTTCCCTAGTGGTGGATCTAAACATATAGAACAGGGATGTCCATTGATTAAACTAAACATTTTAGGAATGTCCATATATACCAATCTAACTGCCTTCAAAATATAGCTTACTAGAATTTTTTTGGACTAGGGTATCTATGAACACCCCAAGACTCCACATATATCTGCCACTTCCCTTCGAGAAACACTTGGTTGAAGCCCTCTATTGTGACCATCCATCAGTTTTGACCCAATTGTGACCCTGCTTAGCCTTCCCCTTTCTAGCCCGTTTTTGGTTCCCATCACCCTGGTTCACTACAGTGAGCATCCCCCTTCCTATTGCCCTTCTTCTAGGCCTGTTCATTTATTTCCTCCAAGCGCTTCCCCCCTTTCTTCTTGGTTTGCACCGACTTGGCCTAGTCTTTATTAAAGATTCAGATTGCCCTAAGGGCGGTAAACAGAGTGATCGCAAAAACTTAAAATAAAAATTGAAATTTAAAAGCGGAAATTAAACAGAACTAATAAGTGCAGATATTTTAATGAGTTTGGCCCTAAATTGAGCTTAAGACCCTGCCTACAGTTATCCAATTCTATGATTCAATACTCTACTTTTTTTTTATTAAGATAATCTCTTAACAAACTCTCAAAGTCACCTCACTCTAGATATCCCATTCACCTAAACCAACCACTTGGTTTAAGTTTGAGTGGAGTTGACCTTAATTACAAACCCCAAGTTCACTCCTTAATAATACTTCTCACCACAATTCTTTCATCTGAAAAGAAAGCCTAGTACAATAATTCAATGTGTATCTCAATGCTTTTTCTCACTTGGTTCGATGCTTGCTCTGCTTTTGCGGTCACTATTCATACGCTTGTAAGTCGGGATCTTAAACAGCTAAGAATGAAGTTTCTGCCCATAACATCCAGAGATCATATTTTAGGTCCTTGAAATCTAGTCTGTATATATATATATATATATAT
>JACYFF010031959.1:96412177-96443591 GCA_017589665.1 Selenicereus undatus
TATGTATATATATATTGTACACAGACACACACACACAGATATGTTGGTAAATTGCACAACTTCATTATGAAAAAATATGATAGTACGTATGACTTATGAGGACTAGGCCTTAGACTTAATTACTTTTTTTTCCGATTATTAGTTGTGCGTAGCACTTAATTACTTACCTAGCAAAATCTTTGAGCTCCTTGAGGTGCAAAGATTGAACCAAGTTGAAATCCAGTTTAGCAAATCTTTGTATGGTGGGGTTATGGGAAGGGTCCTTCTCATAGACAGAGATGTAATGCCTTGTCTCAAGGCGAGGCATGCCCCTTTGAAGAGGTTGGCGAAGGGTAAAAGCAACTTTCTCCTTCGATGGAGAGTTTAAGGTATCGGCGATGAATTCTAGGAAAGATGTAGTAAATTTGAGGGCTTCGTCAAGAATGTCATCTCCATGGGTTCTAACATGGCAAGCCTCATACAAGCCCAACATGCCTTCCACATCATCTTTAAGCTCTCCTTGAAGTCTCCATGTTTATTCTTAAACTTGCTGAAAGCATCTTGTTTTAAAGAATATTAAGATGAAATCAGCTAACAACAAACAGATAAACTTATTAACAGAATGATGATTATAACAAAATTGATTGAATTTTTGTTATCCCATTTAAGATCTAACATCAAATACAATACGTGCGTATCAGTTTGATTTACATTAGGAAATTTGAATTGGCCAAAATCGTATTCAGGAAACTCAAAATTGTTCCTCTTTGCATGCACTAGTGTTTATAAGGATAAGATTGTTTATATTCGGAACTCTTCAAACCCTTGATAAAGCAGGACCAACAAGAACACAAAGAAATGAAATTAATTTTCCAAGTGCACCACTAATTAAATAGTTAATCTTATGAAATTGTTGATGCATTGTTTTAATTGACTTACCGCATGGTACAGCTGGAGCTGATAATAGGTCATGGTTGTGTTCGTGTCGAATTTAAACGCTTTGAGAATTCTTTGATCTGAATCTAACCCGTTTATTAAACGAGTTAGAAAATCTTGACCTGTACTCATTTAATTTTTAAACGGGTTGACCCGCTTAATTCGTTTAAGAAAAACATGTCAACTTCAGTCACCTAACTACCCATATACGGATTTAAAATTTTCAACTAACACGTAATTACATAGGTTCAAAATTAAGTTTACATATCACATTAAACAATTACTCTCTAAAACTGTCCCAATTCATGCATCATAATTCACATCTTGTTTAATTTTCGTATTTTTAGTTGTCTAATAAAAAGGTTTGTTTAACCTATTTAATGAAACGGATTAAATACATATTTTTTTGTATCGAGAATCTCAACTTGGACCTAACCCATTTAATAAACGGGTTGAAATTAAAATTTATACACAAATTCACTTAACTTTGTGTCAATTTTATAACGATAATTATATCGGGTTAGCTTTATCCAACTCGAAATACGATACGAGGCAGCCATGTTGCCGGAAGATGCGAAACAGACGTGTAGTATGATTGGGATCATAATCTTGATCATAGTAGGCCTCATAAGTCCTTTGTAGAGCTTCTTCAATTTCTTTTTCAAAGTGATATGCAACCTGTAAACGTTCAACCACATCAATCAAGTTGAGTTCTTCCATTGGCTTATCTTTGTTGGCCAATACTTCCCTTTTCGCTTCCTCTTTCATTTCTTCCATTTGTTTTTCCTTTTCGGAATGAATGGCCAGCAGCCAAAGGTTTGATTTTAAATTAATTAATATATGTAGATTTCTTATTTTTAAAAAAATACTCAGAAAGGTTAACAATTTGAACATTACAAATCAAAGTTTTCCTTGATTTATGTATTAGATATATCAACATTGATTAAAATTAGTGACCTTGGGTTTGATTTATTCAAATCTTAGTTTTTACATAAATCTATCGAATTTTAAACCTTAATTAATTCAATTTAAGAGTCACATATGTAATTATGTACGTAGAAGTAAGACTGTCTATATCAAAAAAAATTTATATCCTATATAAGCAGAACTCATCTTCATGTAATGTTCAATTACATGTAATCAATTTTGTAATGCAAACAAGTTTGTAATTGCGTTTTTCATTCCCTTATTTGATTATATAAGAGTATTACAGTAAAAAAAAAAAACTATTTTATAATTATAATTAACATAAACTACGGACATATTCGGTAAAATTAGCTATTTTAGTCATTGTTAGCTGTTTTACTAGATATTAGCAGTTTTATTGGCGATTAGCTGTGACCCACTAGTGATTACTGGTTAGCTGTTCAACTAATAATTTAAAATAAATGTGTTCAATAAATGTAACAGTTGAAGTAGCAGATTTATATAAAATGACTAAAAAGAACATAATAAATAAATGTATATAGTAAATGAAAAGAAGCATTTTGTAATTTGCAATGCAACAACTAGGTAGATGTTTTTAAAAACTACTTTGATTAACTTTTGAAAAACATTACAGAAATCTTTAACTACTGCCTCATCCTCTACTTTACCGAATACTTTTAAGTAGTGGTCTATTATATATTGACCACTGTAAACTATTAATCTCTACTTGTATAACACATAAACGACTCTTTGAATCTTGGGCTCATTGGGGTCCGGGTTGAGTTGGGCCTACATTCCACTATTTAATATAAAGTAGGTAGTCTAGATACAAGGAACCTTGTTATTCTCTTCCTTCATCCACAGCCGTACATTATTTGATTATATACAATCCCTTCCCTCCTAATTATCCTGCCTCATAATTGACAATTTTTTATATACTGTCAGGAGTACATACTCTCATTGTCTATATATATATATATATATTTTTTATATGTGTACTTATTATATATTGATTTTTATTATATATTTACTAACGTGGCTGTTAAGAGTATGTACTCCTATGAGTATGATATACATATTGATAATTCATCAAGTAAAGTTTGGCAACATCCACCCAATTATGACATGCCACGTAGGATATGCATCACGTGGGCTTGTTCCGACGTGGCATACGAGGCCCACATGTCGACACCTCGTGAATGAATGCACCCTTATCCTCGGTCAATTGGATAAGTATACCTTGGATTTTAATATGCTTCACGCCTATCCTTGCTTATCCTATTTACTTCTATTAGTTAAATGAAAGGATTCCATCCGTAGGTAGTAGTACTAGTATTGCGAATACTTCCAAGCTCCGACTAGGGTCACTGTAAAAATTAAAATTAACCCAAAGAGTGAAAAATCGGTTGGAAATATTCACCTTCAAAATCATTAAAAATCACCTTAAATATATTTGTATTTTATAGTATTTTTTACAGTAAGATCCTCATTATATTGAATTTATAATTACTAGTTATTTTTAAGATAAGATTGTCATCACACAAAATTTACTAATTCATTACTTAAAACAAAATGTTTGAAACTAGACCTCTTTTATTTTAGTTAATGATGCAAAATGTAAGGAAATGAACCTGAAATTAAGGGTAGACATAACACAGCTGACCTGAGATTCAAATTTTGAAATGAGTAATGAAAACTCATATACAACTCAATGTTTAAAATAGACTGACCTAAAAAGTAGATAGAAACCCAATATTGACCAGAACCAAACCGTATGTATTTGATCTGACGCTTTCTATAAATCAGCTGCTTATTTTTGCATTATCTTAAGTTAAACCCAAATGACTTGTTTACCAAGAGTATGATATTCTTTTCTACTCATCCTAAATACTTATCCTTAGCATTCATAAACTTTCAGAACAATTCAGCAACTTTCATCAACATTGAATATTATTCAGTATAATTTAGCACAAATGAGCAATTTTCAACAGTATTGAGTATGTATTACAAATATGTATTTATATTTTTTCAACTATTAATATTTCAATATAATTTAATATATTTTAATAATATAAGCTTTAAAAAAACATGCCTCAAGTCCACCTAAATCACCTCATTTATTCACATACAAACAACAACAACAACAACAACAACAACAAACTCTCAATATGGGTTCCACTTTTACAGGGTCTAAAGAGATCCAACTGTAAGTAATCTTATCTCTACCGATATTCCTATCTATTGAGAGGATTTATTCACATAAAAAAAATTCAAAAAAAAGGACAATAGGCAATGGCGTGACCTTTATAGCAGGGCAAAGGAGGGGGAAAGAGTAAAGAGGCAGGAAGTGGGGGAATAATTTGGGGGAATGGCCCACGCAGCACGCCAAGTATCTTTAAAAGAAGCCATACTGGAGCCACGAGGGCCGTATATTGTATGTGGACAAAAATGAGCCCACATCAGCATATCAAAAATCTCGGTGGTCCTCCTAAATCAAAATATCTTCCCACCATCCACCCCAGCTATGGTTGGCATCCCCATGAATATCATCATATCTAATCTAATATATTTCCCTTTTTCTTTTTTTATTTTCTTTTTAAAAAAGGCAACTTGGCACCGGCTCCATACGTTCCCGCATCGGTCAAAATTATCCACCCACCACCACTATCGCACACGTGGCCACCTTCTATTCCTTTCCCTATCCCACATTTTTCTTTTTCTTAATTACCACAACTTTTAAATTCTCTTTTTTTTTTATTTAAAAAAAGGGCATCTGATGAGAACACACCAGATCGTGTGGCTGTGAATGACTCAGCGTTGTGGTGATGGCATTGGGCCCTCCCCCCAATGAATGAGTAAATCAATATTAATTGTGCTTGCGTAGGCAAATAGCAGAGTTGCTTATTTCTGGGCTTCCTTCACCGATTGATACACCACACAAACGTAACCCTGTTAAGGATGAAGAGAGGAGGAGGAGGGTGCGAGCTGTGTGGGGGTGCGGCGAGGGTCTACTGCGAGTCGGACCGGGCGAGCCTGTGTTGGGAGTGCGACCACAAAGTCCATGGAGCCAACTTCTTAGTAAGCAAGCACAGCCGTAGCCTTCTTTGCCACCGGTGCCAGTCTCCTACGCCGTGGACCTCCTCTGGCTCGAGAGTTCCTCCTTGTATGTCGGTGTGTTTATCTTGCCTCTCCCTTGCTGGTGCTAACGCGCATCTGCAGTCTCAGCCACCCCAACAACGAGTCCAGCAGGTGGAGTCGTCTTCACCAGATGAGGATGTCGAGCAGGATGAAGAGGAGGAGGGGGGGTATGCTAGTTACAGCGATGATGATGAGGAAGAGGAGGAGGAAGAGGAAGAGGATGATGATGATGAGAATCAAGTGGTGCCATGGACAAGATCATCGGAAAAGCCAGACATCAGCGTGTCCAGCACTAGTAGCGAAGCTGCTGCTGCTGATGAGGACGAGGACGAGGACGAAGACGAGGATGAGGATGAGGACGACGACGATGATGGTAACGCTAAAACTACATTGTTTTCTTCATCTGTGTTGAAGCGTAAACGAGAATCTGCCTTTCTACATTCCTCTCATAATCGTAATACTCTTCCTCGTCTATAATAATCTTAACTAGCTGTTTATTTTTTTTCCCCTTTTTTTCTTGGGGTGTGGGGTTTGGATCTTGTGGTTTATTGATAGATCTGGATGTTGGTTTACATGCATAATGGATTTACTAACAGGATTATGTATTGTTGATTATAATTTAATTTGATCCATTAGTTACATTTTCCTATGCCTCTAAATGAAGATTGTTGCTTAAACTATATTCCTCAACCTTGCTAGGAACTGCTCAAAAGATCTGGTTGATCGATGTTTGTGTTGGATTAGTGATCTACATGGGTTTATTTGCTTGTGATTCATAGTTTATAGGATGTATTAGCTGCCTTCTTAAGCTATGTAATGATCCTATCTGTTCTTATTAATAAGGGTCATACTCGAAAAAAGAAGTAGGTTACTGGTAATGAAAACACGGGAAATGAAAGCAGGGGTCCTGTCCTTGTTATCAGCAAGAAACTGTGGTTAGTGGAGCAGCCACCACCCTGTTTAGCCATTTCTAATGTGTTGTCATTGACAATCTGGGGTAGATTCTACCTAACCGAGCTGTCTTCGCTGATAATCCATGAAATTAGATTCTATATGCTCTCCAATCAGATGATGAGGATGGACAATTGGGACATGACTAATTTAGAGTGTGGAATTGATTAATTAATGATCTTGTGGTTCTCCTTGCGGTTGTAGTGCTTCTTATATTAAGTACTTTAATGAGTGCTTAATCAAATCATCATCTCCACTAGTTGATAGATAGAGGACTGATGGTTAGACATTTCAGTTCACACCGACAATAGATACAGCAGGAAAAATATAATGGTGTTTTAGCAGATTCAATTTGTAATTTGTCGTCTAACTCAAACTAAGGGTATGCTCTTTTCATCGGTAAATTGGAATGAGTAAATTGATAAAGTAGATTGAGGTGGATTAAAGTGGGTTGAAGTTGATATTTTTTTTTTTTTGAGATGGGAAGAAGTGGATTGAAGTTGGTCTATTTTTTATGTGGTGAATTGAAGTGGGTTAAAATAATGAGAATGTAATTTTATGTGTGATGTGTGATAATTTATAAAGTTATTGAAATTTTTAGTGCATTTTTTGGTGAATGCTAATTTAACAATTTTGTATTTATTTTTGTGAAAGCTTGAGTCTGGCACGACTTGTCAATTATTTTTAACGATTTGGATAACAAAATTTATTTATCACAATTTTTTATATATGTATTCAAAAAATTCAAATGCAACATAAGAAAATAGTATGATGATAATTGTTACAAATACATTATCAATATATATTTGTTGTTAATTTTAAAATATAATAGTTACTTGAAAATATAAAATTAGCTGTTTCATAATGTTATACCGGTAATAGATGAAAAATTTAGTTATGAAAAATAATAAAAATATAATGTAATTTCAAAAGCATGTGAAAGCAAACTATCATGATGTATTTTTTCAATGATAACTTATAAATTTTCACCATTTTCAAATAATATTATTTTTGCATTGGTATATATTCAGAACATCAAAATCTTCAAACCATATTAATTTCAAAGTATGACAATTTATAAAAAAGTAGTATGGTGATCGTTTTCTTGCAAAAATTAATTAAATCTCACATGAAATTTGACAATTTATAAAAATTATAAATGGATAGATATAAGTAGATTAAAGTGGATCGAAGCAGGTTGAAGTAGATCAAAACAGATTGAAATTAATATGTGTTTTAAACTAGACTGAAATATGTTAAAGTAGATTGAGATCGGTAAATCTAATAGAGATTGTCACCATTATGAAGTTGGTTTGTTGCTTTTGTTCCATTTGTGGGGTGACTAAGAGGAGGTTATTCACTTATTCGTTTTGGTAAACTTTGTTGTCAAGTGTAAAATCAATCAGTCAATCATTTCACAAGCCATCGGGCCCTGAGAACTCAATATGGCGTGGCAAAAATAGCACATATATACAAACACTTTCAAATCAAAGTTCTTCAACGTATGTGTCCGACCTCTATATATGTTGTGCATGACAAGACCTAATGTCCACATTCACCGTATGAACAAAAACCGTCCAAACCACTCACGTATGTACTAACAAAATAAATATCAGATTTTTTACTAACATGAAATGGTGCAATTAGATGAAAATAATATAGCTACTTTAAATTAATTAAAAAAACAGATTTTAAATTTCTACGAATATAGTGTGATGTAATTAGATATAAATCACAATATATCGGTGTATTTTTAGTATACGTTTTGTTAGTATTGCGCATAAAATCTTTATTTTATCCATCAATTGTCGCAATCTTTTAAAATAAGCCAGAAGATAATTTTTCATGTTGGAAACAAAGGTAATTGTATTGTGCATAACGGAGTCAACAAGCTACCCGACTCAATGGTAGATCGGGCAGCCTTTCATCTAAATTTTCGAATGTTCAAGTTCTAAAAGTAACAATATGTAAGTAGGATAGCTAAGGAATTTAGTCCGATTTAATTTACTTATATGATCCAATCATAATTTTATTTGTTGTATTATCGTCCTGTTCTTTTCGTAGGTCATTTTCGATTTATCCACTTCAATCCACTTCAACCAACCTCAACCCACCTGAAAAAAATATCAACATCAACTCACTCCTTCATAAATTTAATAATTTATAACCCAAATCGTTAAAAATAATTGACAAATTCTATCGGCCTCCAACTTCCAAAAAAATAGTTACAAAATTGCGAAATTACTATTCAGCGAAAAAATACACTAAAAATTACAATAACTTAATAAATTATTACACATTTTTATTATTTTCACCCACTTCAACCTACCACAAAAAAAATATATTAATTTCAACCAACTTCAACTAACTTTAATCTACTTCAACATACTTCAATCCATCTCTAAAAAAAATACTAACTTCAGCCCACCTCAACTCACCTCAATCAATCTCAACTTATTTTAATCTTTTATCTACCTTAATTTAGCTACGAAAAGAAAAGGCATATATGTATAACATAACTATTTTCCCTTTTTTTTTCCTTCCCAAAAGAAGACAAATGCAAAGTGAGTGCAGTATAACCCATTTCTAGGAAACTCGGTACAAGTATTACATTCATGAAAGCTGAATTGGAAATTATAAGTCCAAGTACAAAGCTCATGCCAAGACGTGGGGGCCAATCACGTGTCCGTGAAATATGTGGTGGTCAGGTCATTCATGGAGTAGTAGAACAAGTGGATGTTAGACAAGGTTGGTTGGCTTCACATTCAATTCAAGTGACAATGAATTGAACTTGGATCAAAAACTAGACTCGTGTTTAACTTCTTTTTTTTATTGAAGTCGAATTACTGTTGATTTTATGAGAATTTTTTTTTTTGCAAGAAAAGGAATAATTCATTGATCATCCATAATACACCATACGGCACTTACAATGCATTTTCAACTAATGAAAATACAATCTTTAATATCAAAATCATATCCCAACATCAAAAATACTAACTTGAAATACACTGATCGCTCGTCTTCCCACGTTCGCTGTTTCTTGATACAGCCTGGGAAAGAAACCCACATATCTAGTACCGAATTTTTTTTTATTTATAAGATTTGAACCCAAAATTTTATTTAAAAAAAATTAGTGTCAGATTATTTAACTCAACCTATGTTGATTTGTGCTTAACTCTCAATATAATGATATATACAAGAGAGGCAGGTGGTATCTTTTGAGGAGAAAAACTAATTTTCAAAAAGAAAAATGAATGGACCGACCACCTGTGAACCAAAACCGAATAATTGTTCATGCATAAGTCAAAATGTTGCCCAATCACACACATGAGCGCGTTTGCTTGCTTCTTACGATTTTTCATAATAATTAATATCTTGTAATTGCAGCTATAAACTACTTTATTCATTTAATTTTGATTTTCTTTTTCTAAAGCATTCCTAGAGGCTCCAATTTTATATACGCATATGCTTACACTAGCTCTGAGCATTTAGATATAAACATAGAAGTACTGTTTAATAAATAGCTGTTAGTTGTTAACTGTTTTTATTAGCTGTTAATTGTTAGTTGTCTGTATTAGTTATTTATATTAGCTGTTTGAATTAACTGTTTGTAGAAAAATCGTTTGATAAGATTAATTGTTTCTGATAAAGTTGTGAGACAAAAAACCAATTCTTAAAAATCTATCTTACCAAACGCCAAAATTACTTTTTGACTTGATAAAACAGTTTATTTTAATCTAAAAAATAATTTTTACTCAAAAATTTTTCTGAAAAATTATTTACCAAATATTTCCAAAATATGAAGTTTGCCTCTTAATTTGGTGGACATCTACAAGTTTATACGTGAGTACAAAGTACACACCGATTGAAAAGGGTCAAATAGAGTCAATATGGTTGCGTAGGTTTTCATCTTGGATAGGATTTACAAGCCAATAGGTGACATGGACCAACGCAGTACCACACACTCATGGACCCTTGTGCCTTGTGTATGTGGTTTCTAATGCTGGGTTTACAGAAAGTTATTGGCTTATTGCCGAAAATGGCAGGCAGGCTAAAGCAATTTAGCGTGTGGACACATGCAACATCATCTTCAAACAATAGAATGGCCGAAGATTTAAAGCATTGATATTGGCCCATAAGAGCAGCTCCAACGGAAGGTTCGCCCGTCTCGGAGCCACGTTGAGCGGCTCGCACCGTTTGTAGTGGCCGAGTCGTCAAGCAGTTTGCGAGATCGGCCGTGAGGTCCGAGCTGGTTCACCGTTTTTCTTTTCTTGTTTTTTTTATTTTTTTAATTTTTACTGATTTTTTTATTTTGAAAAAGTTGTGTATTATAGAGTAGATTTATGCGTATTATTTTATTGGTGAGCAAAGTTGTGAGTCTTTCATTGAAAAGAGAGAGGATTGTGAGCAAAAAAATTAGCTCACAAGCTGATGTTTCAGAGCTAAATCCCCACTGATGAGCAAAAAAATTGACTCACCAGTCACCACTGGGAATGGTCTATAAGACACCCTTGATCAATTTTTTAAGATTGTCGACAGTAGATTTGGTCAAGTAATTTAGTTGCTGCATCCAAGCATTGCGTGGGACATGAGAGGGAAATATCAAGTGGGAATCGAGAGGACTTTCTTCTTTCATGCATTTGGGAGGGATGGAAAAGTGGGCTAGAGGTTTGTCATTCCTCTAAACCAATTAAATTTAGATCTAGGGTTTTCTGAAGGAATTACAACTTTACACCTGGCCCAATTATATAAAGTGTATTTGAATTGAGGGGCAAAAATGCAGTTCATCCTTGTACCACGAAGTTGAAATCTGAAAGGTAATCTATTTTTAGCAGAGCATAAAGGCCGCAGCAGCAGCAAAGTGTTCTGTTTTTACAAAGAAGAGCTGGCAAACCCCATAATGCCTCAACAAAGATTCACAGTTAAATACACTTGAAGAGAAAACAATTAACCCAGGAGGGGTGAGTGGTAACCGGCGGAACTTGTGATTCTCACATAAAATCCCAGCATGCTTCAGCTCACATTGATATGGTCTCCCTCCCAACAGCTAAATGAAACAAAAGAGAAAATTCAACATTGAATTTCCTTTATCTCGAGCATCAATCTGGCCACACAAGTGTGAATTATATCAAACAAGTGCATAAATAAAGTCATCCTCAAAAATGTAAAATGACAAAGCATAAAGCCTAACCAAAGATCATAGATATATACAACAAATGTGAATTATATCGGACACTGTTATGACAGAATTCATACTGAGTGACGGACTGGTGGTTGTCCTTCGAATTGTTGGTAAAGCAATAAGTGGCAACTGAGAGATTGAAGTAAGCTCATACCTACTGTTCCGAGAATTACACATCTGATTATCAGTTCAGGCTGTTGCTGCAAACCAATCAACAATGTTAAAAGGTTAGAAAAAGCTAATCTAAGTTTTAAAACTTCTAATTTTTGGCACAATGTCGGGGGTTCTGAAAATAGTCCATAAATGAAATCGATAAGGCCTACCTGGAGTTAAAGCTCAGGACTGCTAATAAATCTCATAAACTATACCTTCAGACATAAAGATACAAGACGGTACCTTCCCAAGAAAACCTCAGAGAAGGTAAATGGAAAGCTAGAACAAGATGAGAGACATGACCAGGCAAATGTAGTTTCTCAAAGGATATTTTACTAAGTCAAAACTGCAACAAAGAACCACAGAACAACTCCAAGTTTACTAATCTATCCCCTCAGGCTAGCTTGTTTGACTTTCACTGCCTTTCATTTGTGCAAATGCGCATGTTATTGTGTACAGTGATTGCTTTCTAAGGCTATTTCTCTCATTTATGCACAACCTTTAGGCAATAACTGAAATAAACTACAGCTGACCCTTTCCCCATGGGTTTCCTCAAATTCCTATGATCAAGCATTCGGGTCTATATTGCAGATCAATTATCTCGGCTTGCATAGCAACTTGGAACGAATTGAATTCAACAATTAATATCCACAAAGGCTAATCTACTATATGATCATCAAACTTTATATATGCTAGATAAGAGTTTGATGATTTGAGCAATTCAACCCCTTAGTGAGTCTGATCATTCTCAAAGGTAATGAGTTTGATATGTCAGACTATCAAAAAGGAATGCAAAATCCTTGAGTTCTTCCATCTGATTTGAAACAGTTATCGTTCATTAAGCATAACTTATGATGATCTTTCTAAACAATCCTAGTACGCAAAGCAAAACCATGCTTTTGTAGACAGCCAACTGGCCAGATATTGACGAACCATCAATTCTAAGTGAAATGTGGAGTCTTTCATGCGCAAACTTCCTACCTTTTATACTGAAGGATATTAAACCATTCCACTCAAGTAAAATAATTTTCATCCCACCCTTGTCCGCCAAGTCATGCATCAAAGGCCCCTTAGACAATAAGCCAACAGTCATTGGCTCTTCAGTCCCACAGTCATCAGCATGGGAAACGAATGAACAAATTAAATAGCCAAGAAAGCTTGCTAATTCAATTCAATAACATAAATAACTAACCTTTGTGCTCATCAGAGGCATCGTGGCACGCCTCTTCCTTGTCCCCCTCTTCATTAGCCTCAGCCACGGAGACGATCGCCTCATTGCTGTCCGTTCCATCCTTCTCATTAGGATAACGCACAACCACAACTGGACAGACACAGTGACGCACACAATAATCACTAACGCTCCCAAGCTTACCATCGATTCCCCTCTTATGGGCACCAAACCCGCGGCTTCCCATAATCACAGCATTAAACCCCAATCTCTCCACCTCCAAACATAGCCTCTCCCTCATGTCATGATCTTTGACAATGTGTATCTTATAAGGTACCTAAAACAAGACGTCAACCCAATTAAACACACGAGAACTATGTCATATATATGCATATAAAACTTGCTCAAAATTAGATGGTACAGCATATTGGATTGAAAATCGAATAGAGAATTAAAGATGAAACTGTCTTAGATATCATATCTGCAGAAATCACTGGACAAACATCAACCTTTTCCTAACACAAGCATTCACCAATTTTGATATAATTTTTGCTTTTTCCCATTTGAGATGAGATGATGTCTACGTCATTTAGATAGAACAATACCTACAAAAAGGCATTAAAAAATACTCTCTATGTGAATGCATAGGCTATTTCCACAAATCGACAAAAATTTAAGCGAAAACAAAAATTTGCCAGCGTAACTGTCCCATTTGACCAAAACGTATTCTAGACTCATCAAGAAACTACTGTCATGTCTTTTGTCTAATCACCCAAAAAGAAAACGCAATTCAACAGACGTTCTTGCCCTATTTTGTCTCATCGGGAAGGGAGTTGTCTAGAACAAGTTGCTCTCTGATTCAACCTACAAATTCATGCTACCAAAATTCACCAAATTCAATCAAATGTATGATCACAACACCAGCATTCCAAATGTCATTCCCAGATGAACAGCAAGAATGATTAGAACATAATCATCACATTTCAACAACACCCAGGTAACGAAATTTCAGAAGATCATAAAGTAATGAACCCTAACGAACAGAACACCATTAATCAGAGTAATCTGATACAACTCAAATAAGAACAACCCTAAATTTTCATAAACCAAAAAACGTCAATTTGAGGTGTTTTGTGAATTGGGCATCATAGAAATGCAGAATTTCAGACGACCCAGATCACAAAAACCTTAAACCCCCGTGAAAAGAAAGCAAAATTGGGAGCAATAGTGGGTGCTAAATTTAGGGTGTTCTGTGAATTGGGTGTTATAGACAAACAAACCTGGGCCTGAATGAGGGGCTGGGCGAGATCAGCAGCCTTGGAAGCAGTAAAAGCGTCGAAATCATCCTCAAGCTTCTGCTTGGACTCCCCATTGACGCCTTCAGCGTCGGCGGTGGAGAAGTCGACGCAGCCCCAATCGGCGCCGTAGAGGACGGAGGTGGGGCGGACGTGGAGTAGGACGACGGCGTCGCCGGGGCGAATGTAGTGGTCAACCGCCCACTTCACAACGAAGGCGCTCTCGTCGGAGAGATCGGCGGCAATAGCGATCTTCCTGGCGGCACCGGCGGTGGGGGTGTCGACGCCGGAGCCAGAGCGTGGGGACATGGGGGTGGACACGGTGACGCGTGGGGAAGACGCGGCGGTGGGGGGCTTTGACTTGGGTTTGGGCTTCACTCTGATGGGTGGGATTGGGATTCCTACCTCCGCATCCTCCGCCGGAGTTGGTGTTTGCTGTTGGTGAGTCATCGCCGGAGTTTCAGTTTTCGTGGGTCAGCTATTTGAGCACAGGAGACAGAATAAGAAGAAGAAGCAGCAGATACAGAGAGAGAGAATCGGCGTGCAGCTATTTAAGCACGGAAAAGTTCTCCGGTTTTCTTTTACAGAGCACTAAATCATACCTTTCCCCTTTTTTAAATTGTCGATCTCAGATTGGGATTTGGGCATTGGAAATTTGGAATTGGGCTCTCAAAAATGATCAGGGTGGGAAGTTCTTGCCAATCACCCTATTTTTTTTTAGAGGGGATCAGCAAGGTAATACTTGCATTAATAGAAATCATTACAGTGATACAACAACAATAACAACACCTCTCAGCATGGGTCTCACTTTTGCGGGGTTTGCGGAGATCCAACTGTAGGCAACCTTACCTCTACCGATATTCTTACCCATAGAAATCATTACAGTGATAGCTAATTGCTAAGTTACATCTACACTGACACCTACCAGCACTGACTTATAGTATGTCGTGACTCGACGACATAGCATAGCATACTTGATACCTTCCTCTTCATGTTGACAAAGAGCACGTTGCTTGATTATTAGTTTATCCCCTTCAAAACTCACATTCTTGCGCATCTGTTTTTCATACAGAGTGTCAACGGTAGAGATTCAATGACGTGGCTGACAATCGTAGTGTACTCCATGCTTGAGTCTCTTCCCTGGATTGTAGTCCTCCCTGCACCAAGCAATTGGGTCAGGGGCAAGTAATTTTAAATCATACCTATTTAGCTTAGGTCTCTTTCTATGTAGTAGCTGAGATCCCTTCCTTCGATTGTTCTTTCCCTTTTGTCTTGTGCTTAGAAGTTGTGCTGAGATGGAACGCCATTAAATCCAATGGCCCCTTCATTGTCGGCCAACATGGCTTGTGAACGAGGAGTTGATTGATCATTGCGGTGAACACAAACAATTGTGCAGGCCATTGCATGTCTATCAAAGAGCTCAACCCTGCTTCCCTGCTTCAGCATCTGGTAAGCCGATTAAGATAAACAAAGAGTTTCTTAAAGTGCATCATCTTGTACTTCATCCTAAGAACTTGCAGACAACACCGGAATTCTCATATTTCCCAATGGTAGAAAATGTCAGAAATGTTGTAAACTTGGAGCAATTACTATCCTATATCCTTCGATCCGCACATTTCACCAAAGATAAAGTGGCATTAGAAATTGTGCTCATCTCGTCATGATCCATCCTGTCTCCGCTAGTTGAATTAAACCATTCACTCACTGCTCTTATGCTTATCCTTCGGTCAGAATGGTTTGTCTTGAGTGTTGTATATTTGACCAATATGGAGTAGGGAATTGGTCATCATCGACTATGTTGATTTGTTCATCCTCACACTGTTTTGATGGCTCTCCAATTTCAAAGGTAGTTGGAGATTGTGCATGGGAAGAACCAACCCTACCTTACACACATGTCATCATTTCTAGATTAGAAGAACAAATCCGCATGTGTGAATCATCATTATCAAGGCGTTACAAACCAGCATTACCCACTGCCCTAAACTCAAATAGACCAGGCTTTGAGCACACCATGTCGCTCAAAGAAACCTCGTCTCTCCCCTTAGATTTGGGGCCCCTTTTCTTATTGGCCATTTCAGCTTGAAATTCCATTACATGTGTACCTTTATCCTGAGAGACAGAGGTAATATCTATTGGGACCAGTCATCAAGCCTAAATTCAAAGCAGTAAAGAGAGTTGTGTCAACAGGTTTATCCAGCCCTTCTACAGCCCTATCATCACTGTCTCTTGTCTGGTACACTTCTCTTGTTGGAATACCTTACTCAACAGAAGCAACGGAATACAACAACAATAGCAGCAATGAATTAGTTATCAATTTGTTATAGTTAGTTATGATGATGTCAGCAAATTAGTTAGAGGAAATATATACCTTTCTCTCACATAGCTTGTATATAAATAAGGGAATAGTGGGCCTTGTACTATTCGATTGATTTCATTTCGGAAAAATAAGAAGTTAGATATTCTACTCATCTCTCTCCCCTTCTTTCCCATTCTCTTGATAATGTACATCAATGGAGATCGAGATATAAGGAAGAAATTCTGATTCAGTTTGCAGAATTTCACATGGTATCAGAGCATAGCTAAGGTCACTTCTCTCTGCACTATTTCATTCATTTTCTTGGCTTGATTTTGTAGCCTCATACGTGATTCTTCTTTTATCGTTTGGAGAATATCCAATTCTTGAGAATTCGTTCATTCATTGATTAACTAATTTGTCAATCTTCTGTTCAAGAATCTTGTTAGTTCTTGTGAGCCAGTCTTCTGGAAAATGGCAGCTACTTCGCAAAATGTACAGAATCAGGTTGTTTTGAACAATTATACACTAGATCTTGGACATATGTTATATTTGCATCATTTAGACAATCCTAACTGTAGTTTATCCAGTGAACCATTAACTGGAAACAATTATGCACAATGAAAAAGGTCTTGTGAAGTAGCTCTTAGTGCCAAAAACAAAATGTCCTTTGTAAATGGGGCATATGAAAAACCAGCTAGTAATTCTCCCCTTCTTCCTTTTTGGGAACGTTGTAACAACATGGTTATTTCTTGGTTATTACATTCCATGGATAAAGAAATTGCCTCGAATATCATATGCACACCTACTGCTGCCCAAATCTGGAAAGATCTATACTAGAGGTTCAAATTTGGTCAAGGGACCAAGATTTATTAGTTGCAAAAGGATATGAGCAATCTGTCACAGGGGAACCTCTCTATTTCTGCTTACTTTACAAAGTGCAAACAATTGTGGGATGAATATATAGTTCTTGTTGCACCATGTTCTTGTGAATCAACTGGGTCAGCAATGAAGCTCATTGAAAGACAACAGTTAATGCAGTTCCTGATGGGTTTACATGATACCTACAAAGTGGCAAGAAGCAATATTCTTATGGTGAAACCATTGCCTTTTGTGGCGCAAGCTAGCAGTATCATTCTTCAAGAAAAGCAGTAAAGAGACATAAGAAATCAAGTGGTTCACTGTAATGAGATTGATTCAAGTGCTTTTTTATCTTAGCAAAGACAACAATCTTTTCAAAACAGGTTTCATTCTAACCAGCAACTTGGACATAATTCACAGCCAACCAATTTTCCACCAACATTCCAAAGTGCTCCTAGTCCAACCTAGAGGTGACACCATCTCAATCTCAACTTTCCATTTCTCAAATAAATAATACATCTCCCACTATATCACCCCCTCAGTCACCAGAACATTTGGAAGTTGTTCAACAGCAACCTAGGACATTTATAAGAGCAGTCAAAACACCTTCATACTTATAGGATTATATGTGCTCATATAGTTCTTAGCCCACAAGTTCTTCTTCTACTCATTGGTGTAATCTAGTTCAGTTTTCTGCCTTGACTGTAACTCCACGACAACATATTCATCAACTTGACCATCTACATGAACCAACCACATACAAAGAAGCAGCCAAACACTCTCAGTGAATCACAGCTATACAAGTTGAAATAGATGCCCTCAAAGCTAATGACACATGGACTGGGGTTGATTTCCCTCATGGCAAAAGAGATATCAGCTCAAAGTGGGTTGTCAAAGTCAAGCTCAAAGCAGATGGTTCTGTGGAAAGATACAAGACTAGATTAGTTATTCATGGCAATGCTTAGAAAGAGGGAATAGACTATAGTGAAACTTTTTGACCTGTGGTCAAAATGACTACGATAAGAACAACCATTGCTCTAACAGCTGCTAGAAAATGGCCTTTGTTTCAATTGGATGGTAACAATGTCTTTTTGCATGGGGATTTGCATGAGGAACTGTACATGAAGATACCTGAAGGTCTTCTAAATCCTTACAACAAAGTTTGTAAGTTACAGAAATCTTTGTATGGCTTAAAACAAGCTTCAAGGCAGTGACACTCAAAACTTGCTGACTTTCTTAAAACTCAGGGGCATGTCCAGTCCAAGAATGATTACAGCTTGTTCATCAAGACCACTGATTAATAGCATTTGACCATTGTGGCTGTTTATGTTGATGATATACTATTAACAGGATCAAGTCCAAAAGACGTTCAAGCACTTGAACATAATCTCCATGCAGCCTTTGGTATCAAGGACCTAGGATTGTTGCATTGTTTCTTGGGTTTTGAGGTTTCTCACCTATCTGATGGGATCAGTTTGACTTAGAGAAAATTTACTCAAGAATTATTGAAGGAATTTGGACATTTGCATGCCAGACCTACAGCTACTCCACTGCCTGTTAACTGCAAAATCATGGATGACACAGGGATTCCATTGGAGGATCCTACCATATATAGAACATTTATTAGCAAGTTAAACTTTCTATCTAATACAAGACCTGACATTTCCTTTGCTGTTCAAACTCACAGTCAATTAATGAAAAACCCTACATCATCTCATATGTCAGCCTTGGATCATCTCTTCAACTACACTTCTAACACCTCAGGTCAAGACATATTATTACAAAGAATTGATTCCTTACAATTATCAGCCTACTCAGACTCAAATTGGGCATCACGTCCTATGAGCAGACCCTCTGTCACAAGTTATATAGTTATTTTAGATAAGTCTCCTATTAGTTGAAAGTCTAAGAAGCAATCCATAGTAGCTAGATCTTTTGTCGAGGCTGAATATAGAGCCATGGCACAAGCTGCAGCAAAAGTGACTTGGTTGGTTAGTCTACTCCAAGAGCTGGGTGTCTCACACCTCAAGCCTGTGACCTTGCACTGTGATAACCAATGCGCCCTACACATTGCTCGCAACCCAGTTTTTCACGAAAGAACAAAACACATAGAAGTGGACTGCCACTTTACAAGAGATAAAGTCATGGAAGGCAAGTTGTAACTAAGCTACCTGCCAACTCATTCCCAGCTTGCTGATGTGCTAACCAAAATTTTGCCTTCCCATCAACACTGGACTCTACTACACAAGCTTGGTATGCTTCCTCATCATCCCAAGCTTGAAGGGGGGGGTGTTGGAATACCATTACTCAACAGAAGCAGCAAAATACAACAGCAACAACAGCAGCAGCAATGAATTAGTTATCAATTTGTTAGAGTTAGTTATGATGATGTCAGCAAAGTAGTTAGAGGATATATATCTCTCTCTCATATAGCTTGTATATAAATAAGGGAATAATGGACCTTATACTATTTGATTGATTTCATTCAGGAAAAACAAGAAGTTAGATATTCTACTCTTCTCTCTGTCTCCTTCTTTCCCATGTTCTTGATAATGTATATCAATGGAGATCGAGATATAAGGGAGAAATTCTGAATTCAGTTTGTAGAATTTCACATCTCTCCCACTCTCTTTCCCACCATCTTTTCCACTGGGTTCATAGCAAATTGATTTGCTCATTTCCGCTAACTTGCTTAATTCCATCTTCACTTCATTGATGTCAGGTTCAAATCTTAGGGCAGTAGGGAGATTAGTACGAGCCTCCTCCACCTTACCAATCGCAACAACGCCCTAGCCCTCATAAAGCAAGCCTTAACATTCCAAAAGTACAATTTTAGAACTACAGAGGAGATATATAACAACAGATATATCACCTTTGAACCATACTAATTACTATCCACAACTAACAATGGATAGTGAAACACCTCATATTCTATGATGGCTCGAGGGTGCCAGTTGCCATTTGTGATAGATGTAGGGCTGTCAAATAGGTCAGGTCAGGTCGGGTTCGTATTCGGGTCGAAGTTAAATGGGTTGAAAACCCCCCGACCTGAACCTGACCTGTTTAATAAACGGGTTGAAAAATCCAACCTGAAACCGTTTAACATTTAAACGGGTCGACCTGATTTTGACCTGTTTAACCCATTTAAGTTAAACGGGTCAGAATTAGGTACCACTTACCTGTTTAACCCACTTAAGTTTCAAACTTTAAATGAACATGTGTGTGAGCCTGAGACTGCAGCTGGATACTTTGTAAATAATACATGATTACATGAATTCTTGGTATACCAACTACTGAACGAACCGGCTTCTGAGGAGATCAGTAAGTCCTAGAGATCAGTAGCGAGGAGATGGGGCGAAGGGAGGGGAGTGGAGAGGACATGGGGAGATCGGATTAGTAGAGAGGATAAGAGAGGGGCGACTGAAGGCTGAAACAACTCAAACAAGCTCTAGCTCTGTGAGGAGGAGTGGTATTGCGAATGAAGAACTAAAGAAGGCAAGAAGCCTTTTATATCTAGGGTTTTCACTTGATAGGGTGGGCTTTATGGGCTTAGGAACAAAAAATGTGAAAAATATAAAATTTGAACTCCCCACCCCCTAGCCAAAAATCTGAAAATTAAAATTTTAATGGCCCTCAAAAATGTTCAAAAAAACTACACATAATTATATACCGATAGACGGGTTAAACGAGTTACTGTAAATGGGTAAACGGGTTGACCTGTTTAACCTGTTTATTTAAACGGATTAAATAGGTATTTTTTCGTGTCGAAAATTTCAACCTGAACCTAACCCGTTTAATTAAACGAGTTAATCGTGTCAACCCATTTAATTAAACGGGTTGAAAATCTTTACCCAAACCCGCCTAATTTCGTGTTCGGTTCGGTTCGGGTCGGTAATCGTGTCGGGTCAGCTTTTGACAGCCCTAGATAGATGATTATGTAAAATTCTTGAAATTTTCGTAGTATTTTCATTTATTTATTTATCGACATAGTTATGATCGTGTCATTAACATATCTTGTTCATCAAATAAATTAAATTGATAAATTTACACTTTAATTAATAAGTTCCATCAAAGAGATGAAAAGCACCTTAGCTTCTTTTTCTTTGTTTCCTTTTTTGGGGGTGCGACATAAGGATCCTATTTTATATCTAGACAACCAATTTCATCTCGACAACGGCGACGACGATGATGACAATAATGATAACAACGCATCTTTCTGTCAAAAATAATAACACAATAAGAATATATCTAGGATTAAGAGTTCATTATTATTTACATTCTATCAAACATCATATCACATTTGTCACACATCAAAAAAAAGAAAATAAAAAAGATCTTGATTTTCATTCTACTGAAAATTACTTTTATGTTTTTTATAACTCAAATCACCAACTTAAAAAGCTATTACATATTTCTATAAAAGAAGTGGAGCCGATAATAATAAGATGCAAATAAAGAATTACTATTACTGACGTGAAATATCTATTGGGAAGTTCATGTACTTGGAAGCATTTCTTAAAGGGTGTGAGAAAAGTCAAACCCCAAAAATACGTTATGAACACATCAACCACTAATTGACACAATCCCAAGTCCCAGCTCAATCAAAGCTGTGATTTCATGGGAAGCATATCCCTAAGTTTGTTCCATATTCTAATTCCTAATCTTCAACACCGACGATTTTTTGTGTGCTCTCAGGAACATATGTTTTCATTATTCACATGTGCATGTTTTTCATATTTGCATTTGTGATATATTAATTTTTTAATATATATTTGCTGATCTGGCACTTGGAAGCATATACTTCCAGGAGTATAGTATACATATTACACCGATTACCCTGGTCCTCAAGGTCGATATTATACTCTTAAGAGTACATACTGCCACAAATTACATCAGCGCCACATATTAAAAATTGTCTATATGACAAATATATGTTGAAAAAATATATATACGTAACAAATGGGAGTCTACACTCCAAGGTGTATATGATATACATTACCTCCTATCCTCCTCGATCACCAGCCCAACAAAACATGTCAATTAAGAGCTAACTTAATTAATATTCAATTAAATATAAAAGCTGTGCTTGCTGTTTAAGAAATGGGACATATCCTTAAGAATGATGAAATGGGTGATCAATTAATTAAGCTGATCAGTTGGTTGCCAAACAGATGTTGAATATGTCACTTAAAGCTTAGAACTTGATTTTAATCATTATTCTTGCATTGTTTCCCTATTTGATCCCATGTTTGTTTTGCATAACTATATATTAATATTATAAGCTCATAATTAGAATACATTTAAACTCTCACAACATAGGTTTTTTTTTTATTTCATAAAACTTGAACCACTACAAAAAAAATGGTTTTTACCAACATGGATAATTTTGGTGCAATAAGTACATTTGCTGTTGGTAAAACCTTATACCAACAGATATTAGTCTGTTGCTAGACTGTTGGTAGAAAAGGGTGATGGTATTAGTTTTACCAACAGATATTATAATCTGCCGCAATTGCTCTGTAATACCAACAGACTGAATCTGTTTGTGAATGTCATCGTGTTACCAACAAAGACATAAGATGTTGGTGATGACAAGTATTATCATCAGATGCTTCTGTTGGTGCTAAATCAACTGGCGGCATAAATTATTTACCAACGTACTGTATCTATTGGTAATTCTTTCTTTTTTTCGCCTTTTTAATATTCTCCAACAAGAACATCTGTTGGTACTACTTTATACCGCCAAAAAAGAATTTCCAACAAGTTGCAATATGTTGGTAATTCTATTCTGTCACACACCTAATGATTCGAAACATCTACAGCCAATAGTCCATCTATTCAAGTGGGAACTATTTTTTTTCAACGAATACATCTACACAAAATCAAACCTGTAGTACAATAGTTATCGACAATAGAAGAATCAACCCAAACAAAAGCACAATGTTATTTAAAAGTTTTCAAAAGAGCTATGCCTTCACTAAAACTTCATAAGAAATAAGTACATAACTCTAACAATTGCTTCCATTGAAATTAAAGTCCAAACTATAAATGCAAACTTAAAAACATTACTTGGTCTACCTAAAAAATAAGTCAAGACAAAATTTAACCACATAAGAGAACTCAAACTATGACTCATCATTTTGTTCTTGATCATCAACCTCTTCGGCATTTTCTTCTTCAAATGCATGATCTTTTTCATTGTCATCATTAATATCCTCATCTTCCTCAAATGAAGAAAGAACATCCTCCGTTATTCCCTATTAAACAAGCACAAAAGTATAAATCTTAAGAAGAGGTAATGGAGAATAACATGATGTCAAATGATAAAAGAACAAATTCTGCGGCAAAACGGACAGAATTTCGCCTGAAAACTGACTATTTCCCAAGCATAAAGCCTTACATTAATTCCCTACATTAATTCCTTGCATGGAGTAGAAGTATAAAAGAACATACAAATAAGCTCAATGGCTACACATCAGAGTCCACAACTCTACAGGCCACTCGCGCAGAGTATACCAAACATTAAACAATCAGCAAATAAGCTTATTATATGACAAGAAAAGGAGATATGCAAATGATAAAGATTGCTTGGTTCAGTAATGGAAAAGATAACCAAATAAGGTCACAATAATTTACAACAAATGAGCTGTAAATTATACCAGGCCAAAGATCTAAATCTAAGCATACCACAAATTCTACGGCGAAGCGAACAAAATTTCGCCTGAAAATTGACTATTTCCCAGGCATTTGTGGTAAAGCGGACAGAGTTTCGCCTAAAAACTTACCATTTCCCAGGCATAAAGCCTTACATTAATTCCCTGCATCGAGTAAAGTATAAAAGAACATACAAATAAGCTCAACGGCTACATGCCGGAGTCCACAACTCTACGGGCCACTCACCCGGAGTATACCAAACATTAAACAATCAGCAAATAAACTTATTATATGACAAAAAGAGGAGATATGCAAATGATAAAGATTGCTTGGTTCAGCAATGGAAAATCCAACCTGAAACCGTTTATCATTTAAATGGGTCAACCCGATTCTGACCTGTTTAACCTGTTTAAGTTAAACGGGTTAGAATCAGGTACCACTTACCTGTTTAACCCATTTAAGTTTCAAACTTTAAATGCACATGTGTGTGAGCCTGAGACTGCAACTGAACACTTTGCAAACAATACATGCAATGGTGCAGTAGCCAAATCGTGCATTGTCTTCTTTAGTTCATAACCAACCATCAGTTAATGTCTCTTTAATTAAGAATCTAATGGAAACAACTTCTCTTTAACAATGGAATAAAGGTTGCACGGTCTCGGAAACCCAGAAACACAAACAACCCTTCCCCCCCCAAAAAAGGTCAATGCCCTTGTTAAAGGGCAATGGTGCAGTAGCACAAAGAACAAGCTAAGAGTTTAGTCTATCAAATTCCTCGATAAAAAAAAGAAGCTAAAAGTTCAGAAAATTGATGAGATTTGATTACACAGTGAAACTTATTTAGATAAAAAGAAAAGGATCAGCCACAAAATTACTGGGAAATCCAGCCTCAGAAACTGAAGCACAGGTAATCACAAGGTTTGCCACTGGCCAAGCTGCACTCTCATTCTTCCATATACCCTTCTGGAAAACCCCCAATATGCAAAAAATTCGCAAAATATGAATTCATCGACATCTCCATCCACTAATCAAAAATCAAAAAGAAATAAATAAATAAATTCTTTTTTTTGTCATTTTTTATTTAATTTTTTATCAGTTTTTTTGGGGTGACCTATGAGTACTTGGTTGGGATAAGTGAATTACTTAAATTCGGAAGCCATTGTTTGCCTAGCGATCCGCCATAAAAGAAGCAAAGGACAACTCAATGCTATATATTTTGTTCAGCTACACTGCAATTCATTGCTAACAAAGTTGCCAAACAGTAACTCTTTTTTAGTTAACAGGGACCAAGGAAGCTCAAGAATTCAAGATATCAAGCCTAAAAAACGTCAAATTTCATAGATTCTGGTAATAACATCAAAAAGCCCCACCTAAATGATCACAAATTGGTATAAACCATAACCCTTGTTCGTCCTCATGCGCTGGGATTTTGCGCGATTTCTTTTCCCATGCCCATTTGAGCTCATGCCCAGATTTCTGAGTGAAATGCCACAGTTGCCCGCAAAACGAAAACAAGCAACTTACTAACGCAACTAATTACATTCAACCCAGAAACCCAACTTAAATCCAAATCATAATAAGATGGGAAATCAAGCCAAAACAGAAGCAATGAAGAAAATCAAGTAGACTGCTTTCAATTTATAGACAGAAGTGAAGTTAGTAAGTAAAAAGAACAACTAATAATAACCATAATAATGAGTAAGAAAAAGGACAACTATGTCACTTTTCCAAGCACACAAAACGATTAGCAAGAATAAATAGGTAAGAAAAACAAAAACCAATAAAAAACCAAAGGAATTTGACAAGTATGAGTCACAGATCCATCATTAGAAACACTACTGGATGAACAGAATCAAAGAAGCTTCAACTTCATGTTGGAGCTCTGCCTCTACTTATTTCTGCTTTATTTCCTTGATTTTTATAAATAACTTCTCTAAGGTGAGTAATTAATCTAGGTGAAATTATGGAGAGAAAGAAACATGGGAAAGATGAAGATTTTTATGCAGGAATTAAGGATGACAGAGCATTTCAAATGTATATCCAGAATTCTTAGTTCCTTCATACACATTTAGATTGTATACCCAGAATTCTTAGTTCCTCCATATACGTTTATACAGGCTAAATCTTCACGGTAATTAATAATGAGGATGCTGCTTGCGCTTGTGGCCTTTCAATTTAATATATCCAAGATCAAATTGCAAACAATATAATCCAAAAATACCCAATTTTTAAAATGCAATAAGCTAGAATGGACCTTCAAACTAAGCTAGAATTGGTTCTACAGCTTTACTACAACACATTCATCCACTTGACTGCCCATAAGTTTGCTAATTTCTAAAATGCAATCAGACTTACATCTAAGTTCGCTGGAACGAACAGAAAACTGACCTGGGCTTTGCTGGGTCGACCAGAATCAACTAATGACAGAGTAGCTTGACTGCCAATGGTGTACAGGGCTCCGATGCCGGCGGCGATGAGAGGGAGAGGAGTGAAAGGGTGTGTGATTTGGATATGCGAGTTCAGTGTGTAAAAGGTCTACGTGGGCTTCACTGGAACGACCAAAAACTGACCGGCCAGATCTGGGCTTCAATTCATTGGTCGGCGTCGGAGATCGGTAGCACAGAAAAAACCGACCAGACACCGGGTGCGAGACAAAGAGGCCAGACACCGAGTTCAAGATTGAGAGGGGCTGAAATCGTTTGACGACCCGTCGAGTGAGAGCCGACGACAGAGCAGCTCCACCGCGCGAGTGAGAGGACGAAGACAGAGCAGCTCTGATGCCGCCGGCGAGTGAGAGAGAGAGGAGTGATAGAGGAGGACTTGAGGAACCTCGTGAGGTGGTCTGCTGGGGTGGGGGGCGACTAGTGAGGGGGTGGGTGGAGGCTGAGTGAAAGACTGAAAGATGAGGACTTGAGGTTAGATACTTGGGGTTGTTTTTGCTACTTCACCAATAAAGAAAAATCAGTCTCAATTTTATGGTCTCAAAATTAGTCTAAATTTTATTTTTAATGTTTAGAAAAATCAGTCCCAACTTTAAAATCAAAGAAAAAATTTGTTAAGTTTTGAAAAATTAATATTTATGACGGATTTTATATCGGAGTGAAAATTGGTCATAAAATGTGACTACATTTCACACCACTTAACTTGTGGTCAGAAAATTCTCACTGCCCTCTATTGGTTACAAAATTAGTCACAAACTGTGACTGTTTTCAGTCAGTCATAAAAAAGCAGTCACAAATTCTAATCTTTCTTGTAGTGTCGAAGATAGAATTGAGGAGGATTCAGATTTTAGGGTTTGCAACCATTTTGCAGATGTATATTTTAAATTTTTTTTTTTATGTGGACCAGGTAATCTTTCATAGATGAGTACGTTGGTAATCTTGATCATAATAGCTTAATTTTAGTTTGGCACTCCTAATTTTAACAAAAATAAAATTAGGCATAATTTTTAAATATATTTTTATTTAATCTTTTAATGAACAATACCAACATAACTTTTTACTTTTCAAAATTTGTTGGTATAACTATAATAATACCAACAGACTATTTGGTCATCGTAAGTATTATTGGTAATGTATTAACAATACCATCAGATGCATTTCTTCTGTTGCAATTTATTTGTGTTCCTTTGGTGCCAAAACTCATAGCCATTTTACCAACAAAAAAATCAATCTGATGGTAAAAATAAACTTTTACCAACAGAAAATATTATTTGTTGCTATGTTTCTATTGCAATAAATCCCTTTTTTTGTAGTGAACTTCAGATCTTATAAAAAAAGTACAGAAACGTATTCCACTGTTTGAAATAAAATACGTTCGATATAACTGTAATTCCTTATTAAGGCATATGAATTAATCCACTGCTTCTTTTCTTTCATGGAAAAACTATTACTGGCTTTTCTCCGTTACTGATGAAGATAAATCAATAAGATCATAAATATTAAACCGATAATTTTTTTTTAAAAAAAAATTATTAAATAAGTTAATGACTATTGTGATCCAAGGACAAATGATACTAAGATAAAGACTGTCAAAATCCAATAAAATAAATTGCTCTGTTGTGATGAATGCATCTTTTTTTTTTAAACTATATGATTTTTCTAACTTAAAAGATCATAGACTTTAGATAGTTCATGTGTTTATTAATAATACTTTTGGGTGTATAATATAGATGTTTTCATTTGGTTGGATAACAAGCAAATTTCTTGTAACGGTAAAATAATTTGTTGCCGATCTGAAAACATCAAGAGGGTGGACGTGCCGGAGTGGTTATCGGGCATGACTAGAAATCATGTGGGCTTTGCCCGCGCAGGTTCGAATCCTCCGTCCACGTTTTTTTTATATTTTTTATTAATTTTCAGTTTCATTCATATCAGACGTCTTTATTTATATTTTTTATTAATTTTCAGTTTCATTCATATATATCAGACGTTTTTATTTATATTTTTTTATTAATTTTCAGTTTCATTCATATCAGTGTGTTTGATAGTAAGTTGAATAAAATTTCTTAAAAAAAGAGGGCCTCTTAGCTCTGGGTTCGAATCCCACCAATTTGAACTGCATGCATTAAATCGGACTCGCACAAAAAGATCAAAAACTTTAGCATACAGGGCAAATTAAAAGATTAGAGATACTAAATTAATGACATAGTTTGACACCGTTGCCTACTTCATGAGCTCAAACAAAAAAATTATATTCCATAATTAAAGGTGATTACAATTATTTCAACCAAATTATTGTAACAAAGCTGGACTTCGGCTTGTAAGTCCATGTAGAGAGAAAGCAAAAAACTTTTATGGTTTATTTACATCCAACCAAACATTGCTTTAGGTGCCTACGTGCATTATTTGAAGTAGTCCAGGTTGACTTGAGCTTGTTTTTTGTCATCTTTTTTGCGATTGGGAGGATTTAGCTTACAGTTCCTTATAGCTTCTTACATCTTCTTACATCTCCTTGCATTCCCTTACATCTTCTTAAATATCCTTATATATTGTTTTTTTTTATAACATTCAATTTATCATATATTTTTTCCTCGTATTTATAGAAATATGTATATATTTTTTTATATGCTACCAATATGAAAAATGTTACAACTTTTTTATGAATATATGTAGTATTCATATGAACATAAAAAAAAAATAGAATTTGACGATGTGAATTAATATTTGAGCTTCAACATGAAGCATATATGCCATTATAGAGAAAATAAGTCAACATATTTTAAAATTATAATACAAAAATCGTATTTATGTTTGAGTTTCGACATGAATCTTGCATGAAAATAGTCAAACTGTAGGTGATGAAAGTATTTAAACTATTTCATCCATAAGTTTATTCATGACAACTTGGTTGTTATCATTGTACAATTGAACCTAATGTAGCGTTTGGTTGAAAGTAATGCAATCACTATGTAATGGAATCAACCATGTAATGCAATTGTTAGTGTAATGGAATGAGATAATAATTGCATTACAATGTTTGGTTACAAAGTCTTTACAAGTGTAATGGAATGAATTCATCTACAAATAATACTTAATTTTACACGTGACATGAAGTACTTGCAATTCAATTCGCATTTTATTTTTGACCATTTTAATTATTTGTAGCTTCATTGATAAATATCATCAAATATTTTATCATCATGATCACGATATTTCGCATGAGAATTACATCACTCTATTTCTTATAAATTACAATAATGTAATATTGTTCAAGTTTACCAAGTAGAGAGAAAATGATGATGATGATGACGACGACGTGTGAGAGAGAGAGAGAGAGAGAGAGAGAGACATGATGTCTAGAAGGTACAAAAATACAGTTACAATAATACGATCATGGTCTAAGTTAAATTTTATCTAATATGGACAGGAGAGAGAGAGAGGGGTGAGTGGAGCTTCAAACCTTTAAAAAAATGGTGTCAAACTAATAAGAGATGGGAAATAGAGGAGAGACAATGGAGATTAGAGAGAGAAAGTTCTCAAATATAATAGCTTATAGTTGGATAGATTTTGATTCAAAGATATGCAATCAAAATTGTTGAGGAAAAGTCAAGTAATTGTAATTGCATAGATGGAGGTAAATGTAATTACAATGCAATCTTGATTACATTACTTAATGGTAACCAAATATGGTAATGGAATCACCATTACCATTTTGATTGCATTACCACTTCGATTACATAGAACCAAACAAGCCATAAGATCGAATTTAATTCCAGAATGCTTAATTCAAATTGGATTTCATTTTGAGGGCTCTATTCAATTTTGTCAAGAAAAATTATTTTTTTTAATTTGCTTATAGGGAGGTGAAACTAATGTTAATGCCAAAAAATCACCTTAAGTGTGGAACATATTTAGTTCTACATACTTGTCGGCTTAAATTTATCTTATTGATATTTAATTGACTTGTTTAAAGATTCATTTTCATTAATTATGTTATTTCAATATTATTTTTTATCATCCAAAGCTATAATTGTAGAAGAATAATTTTTTCTGCAATGCTAAAATATAATTTGTTTAGCGATGTTAAAAATTCATTTCATAAATATCAAATATACATGTAATTTATTTTCATGAAATGAATTTTCATAATTCGTATTAAAGACTAACAATTATACATACCTATCTAAAAATTATACTATACAACTTTTTGATAGTTCAACAACTTCTCACATATATCCTTACAGCTTCTTACATCTCCATACATCTTGTTACAACTTCTTATATTTTCTTATAACTTTTAACATATTCTTATAGTTCCTTACATTATCCTTACAACTGACAGCTCGATCTTATCGTGAAAAATAACAGGCCCATATACGCCTAGCTAAACTCACATACAATTTGAAATACATACATTGTGCTCAAAGCTCAACTTAAACTCGATCGTTGACCAAGCTTGATTTCATTTCTTCTTATCAAACTTTTAGTTTCAATTAGTCTTCAAAGGGATATATTTTTCCTTATTGGTATATTGAAAGAAATAAAATTCAATTAGACATTTAAACTAATTACTATACGTTGCTACCTAGACATCTGATGAGCCTTGAGTTGAAAATTATTAAATAATTTTCTTTTTCTTATTTTGAATGTTGAACTTCTTGCTTAAATTTTTTGATATGTTGGTTGTTAGATTTTTTATTGTTAGATCTTTGCTTTTTTATTTGACTTTTTCTTACGTTTATTTGTAAATTCATTCAAGAGCTTTCAATTTATACCAAGGAAAAAATATTTTATTTCAATTGGCTGTCACTTATGATCGCATATGTTTTACAATCAGCCATAGCGGACTCTGCACAAATTTATTGTTTCAGTAAGTCTCACATGACAACCCAGGATTTATGCAGGACTGTAGACTTGAAATCGCAGTCCAAGCATTGAAAACATATCAGATTAGTATAAAAGAGATGTGACAAAAAAGAAATTGTTCTCGTGAAGTTTTATGCATCCATCTCATATTGTGATTTGCACACTTAATTGCATTTTGTAATAGTAGGAAGCAAAGAACATAATATAGATGTTGGGTCTGTTCTATTTCGCGTTTTAGATAGATAGATAGATAGATACAAGGAGATGTAAGGAGTTGCAAGGAGATGTAAGAAGCTGTAAGAAGATGTAAGAAGCTGTAAGGAGATGTAAGGAGCTGTAAGAAGATGTAAGAAGCTGTAAGGAGCTGTAAGAAGCTGTAATGAGCTGTAAGGACAGATATAAGGAGTTGTTGAATTGTAAAAGAGTTGTATAGTATAATTTGTTTAGATGAAAAATAATAATATTAAAATAATATACTTAAGAAGCTGTATTTTGTATTTTTATTTTATTATTATTATTATTATTATTATTATTATTATTATTATTATTATTATTATTATTATTATTATT
>JACYFF010031959.1:96451623-96480629 GCA_017589665.1 Selenicereus undatus
TTATTATTATTATTATTATTATTATTATTATTATTATTATTATTATTGTTATGGGTCAGTCCAGGACTACTACTGAAGGTGCCATCCACGTGCCGAGCATCTATGGGGAAGTGGCACCTATAATAACATGCATGGCACCAGTCTCCAAACTTTGCTCATCACATGCAGTCATTCATATTTTATCAGTTGGGAAAACAGCCAATAGGTTCCTTCTATATAACGCTACTCCCCTTGACTCTCCACTCACTACTCAACCACTCATTCATCACCTTCAACAGAATCTTAACTACTCAATCAAAGCATTGAAGAAAAACAACCCACATAAAATATGAGTTCATCAGCAAGAGCATGGATGGTGGCGGCAAGCATTGCAACAGTGGAGGCACTGAAAGACCAGGGATTTGCAAGGTGGAATTACACAATGAGATGTCTTCCACAGCATGCCAAGAACAACATCAGATCATATTTTCACGCTAAGAGGCTCTCTGTTTGGACCCCCAATTTCAAGATTAGTGGGCATGTTCGTGCTACTGAGAAATTGAAGCAGTCTGAGGAGTCTCTGAAGAAAGTCATGTATCTAAACTGTTGGGGTCCCAATTGAGGCCCTGGTAGGTGGTTTTTCAAGTGTACATACTACTAAAAATTAAATCGATCATCATGAATTTTGAGTTGCAACTACGATCTGGTTTTTTTTTTTTTTTCTGGTTTCTTTTAAATTGCTGGGATTCTAATAATCCTGGTTTGAATTTACCAAAGGATTCGTAGTTTAAACCACAAAACTATTAGGTGGACGCTGTAAATGACTGCGCATTCAATTGAGAGGCAGTGTTCGTTATTGTTCTTATTGTTACGACCACGATTTCCCTTATTCCGATTATTGTGATTTCCTTTGTCATTACCATTCACTTTAGCACCCCCTTAGTTGTGAACATCTCCAAAGGTGGCAACAAATTAAAGGCTTGATGAACAGAAAGATGACAATCCTTCTTGTAATTAAGGCAATGCTCATAAAAGAACAATTTTGAGCGTAAATCATCAAAGGATGTAGATCCAGGAAGCATCGAAAAAGTAGTAACAAAGGAATCATAATCCTCATATTAACCAGCAGTCGTCAGCTAAATCAACTCAAGTTTAAAGATAGGAGATTGTATGGTCACAAAGGAATCAACAATAGTTTTGATAGACCATAAATAGCTATCCATGCCAAACTAAGTTTAGTTAACATTCGTTTAAGGTCATGAGCACAGGCTAAACTGGCCATATTAAACAGCGATTCTAATCGTTCCCAAACCTGGATAGATTACGTCAAATCACGTACCTCACTAAGGGTACCCTTAGGTATTGTGGCGCATAACCAAACGCTAACCAACTGATCAACCCGAAGCCAATACACGTAGCTTGGGTTCGGTTGGGACGCGCCATGAATGGTATGCACATGAGGTTGTAAAGGAGTAATCGATCTTGTCAAGTATGATGTGTAACTAGATCTTATCAAATTGAGAGTCAGGTCAGGTTGAGAGTCGAGTCATGACAGTCGACTAACAGGGTTTTTGGACCTTTACCTTACTCAACCCTCATACGAGTCGACATACCCTTCACCTTGACCCTGACCTTGCAAGTACCTTGTGGTTATCGGGTTAGACCCGGCTCTCAAACTTTTCCTATATTGAAAATGAGATTTTTCACAAAATTTCATTTTTATTATGTTCAACATTAAACATCCTACAAAACAAAATATTAAACGATAATTAATTGTTTCAATAAAATGTATTGCAATTACAAATATTCTAATCAATAATTTAGTGATTGGGACGGTTAGTTCACTAAAATGACTACTCCAAACATCAGAGATGGAGTATTAAAAGATTATGAGCCAATGACATTATATTTGAAGAAGTAAATAAGGGGGCAGGCTAAAAAAAGATGGAAAGTACAAAGCGAGCATAATAAGGTTTTTGAACAAATGAAACTAAAGAATCTTATTTTTATTTTATTTTTTTATTTTTTTAAACTGATGGTCAGCAGGTCGGATCAAATGGTCAAAACCTCTACCCAACCCCAGCTTTCATCATAGTCAGGCACCCTCAATTTGAGAGCCGAGTCAGGTCAAAGATAAAAAAGCCAACCTTGAACCTCAATTTTGAGGGTCGGACGAGGCCCCGACTTATTGATAAACTCTATGCTTAACTGATGCATGATGACAAACCCTGTGAATTAAGTGCGCCACGAGAGAAAGTCATCAACCAAAGCCAAAATAGTCGTTACATAGATCGTAACATTAACAGTCCAAATGGATGGTGGTAATGGCGGAAGACCACCGAAGGCATCCGTGGACGGACCCATCATTGACGACCAATAAGGGTCTGGCAAACCCACAGTGCCGAGAGGGGTAGAGACAGATTGCAAGTGAAAGAATAGGGCAGTCAATAGGGGTGTTCATTATTCGGTCCAAACCCGGACCGGACCGAAGACCGGCCTAGACCGAACCGAACCGAATGAATTCGGTCCGGTCTGCGGTCCACAATTTTTTTTATTCGGTCTTCGGTCCGGTCCACCAATCCGGACCGAGGACCGAATAAAAAAATTTTGAAAACCGACTTTTTATTTATTCAATTTTAATTTTCTTTTACAACTTATAATTTCTCAAACGTTCAAGAATATTGATTTGTTTTTCATGGTGAAACTATGTTGAAATTATTTATATTAAAATAAATATAAGATGTTCATGTCGTAAAAATTTGCTAGGTTGACAACTCAGTCCGGTCCGATTTTTTTCCAGTCTGGTCCTTGACTTATTCGATCTGGTCCACAGTCCATAACTTTCCTCTTATTCGGCCCTCGGTCCAACCCCGTCCGGTCTGGTCCGATGAATACCCCTAGCAGTCAAGGCGAGCACTACCGAGGAGGCACTGACGTCCATGAAGCAGGCTGGGAGCAATGGTGGCGGTGTGGGGGTCCAGGAGAAAAACGACAGTGGTTGGGAGATTGTCGATGAGACTGGTGAGGGAGGAGGCGTGGGGAATCCAACGCCGCCTGGAGCCGAGGTGAGGATGGAGGAAACCACTAGTGCAGGAGCATCATGGTGGGGTTGTGATGAGGACACGACGAGGGAGGTAGATGTTGAGTCACCGGACTTAGGCAAGGAAGCCATGAAACCGGCGACAAGAAGATGGCAGAGAAGGGAAGGGCATTCCTTGTATGACACGAAAAGAAATCCTAGGTACAGTGGAAGGACAGAATTGTTCAAGAGCAAAAAATTTTGGGAAACTCTTTTGGCTTTGATCTGTGCGATTTAGTTAGAGAATGACTCACCAAACATGTGAGCATGGTGTTGTATACTCGTATTGTATATAGAGTGAAATAATACAAGTAAAATTACATATACATCCCTACATATCTTCCATTACCTTCTTATTTGAAACTATCTGTTTGAAATGGCCTGTTCATCAAGTTTAATACCTTGGAATTACATGAATCTTACTCTTTGATCATTGCATTTCATCTCTAAGTAAATTATAGAACCAGGTTTGTAGCTTACATCAACTTGTTTCATCCCAATCAACTTGCCTTCACCAATGATTTATAAAAGGAATTGTCTAAGATCATTCCCAGTGATAGGTCAATTTTTTGCCTCACCAGCGAGGATCGATCTCTGCCACATTAGCTAGTGAACCAACTTTTCGACTCACAGTCCTCCCTCTTTCCAATGCAAGATTTATATATAACTTTGACTCATCAAATAAAATAATATTTATGGACCCATACTACAACACACAATCGTGTTTTAAATCCAAAAAAAAAATCAATAAAAATTAAAAAACACAAAAGAAAAGAAAAAAATATGGTGTGTCGGCTCACAGCCCCTGAGGTGGGTGAGCCTCCCACTGGAAAGGCTCTAAAAGTCAAAGACAATATGAAATCTCACTATTAGGATAGTTGCCAGTATAATTATTTAAGAGACAAATGACTGAATAGACCCCCGGCGCCCAAGTTCAATGCTCCTACAGCCATCGCTATTTTGGAGAACTATTAATGTCACCTTCAATTAACTGCGGGGACCGTTGAGATTGAGAAATGAGAATAGTAAAATAAATGCCCACCACAAATTTTGGGAAAACGACCAAAAAAAAAAAGAGAAAACAAGGGGCTTCAGCCACAATCCAGCTTCCTGCCCCATGTAACCAATAATGTAACGTTCTCAGTCTCCAGCGCTGTCTTCTTATAAATCGCCACAACTTGAATCCTCAATCTTCATCAACACTTTGTAACAAATTTCACATTCAAAGCAAAGCCCAGAAAAGAAAAGAGAAGCAAAAGGGACGAATTTAGAATGAGTTCAGAGAAAAGCAGACCATGGATAGTAATTTCAGCAGTGGAGGCGTTAAATTACACCTTCAGTTCTTTTCACCACCATGCCAAGACCAATCCCCCCTCATTTTCTCAGGCTAATCAGAAGATCTCCTTTGCTTCTTCACCTTTACGCTCCAAATTCAAGCAATCTCATGCATCTGACGAGTCTCTTATTCCGAACTTATTTGTTGAACTTATTCTAATCTGAACTTATTTGTTAAGCTTATTCTGAATTTATCATTTGTGTACATATGTGATTATATGAATGAATGAATGAAAGTTACATTATCTTTTCATAGCTGGTCAATTTGGTGCACATTGTTTTTTTCAAATCGAAATTGTAGCACAATTTTTCTAAATAGAATCCAAATATATATTAAAGTTAAAAGTACAGTATAAAATTATATAAATAAATATTTCGTTGAAGTTAAATATATAACAATTATGGGTTTGTAAGCAAGAATTTACCTTATTATTTGCATCCCATCTCATTTCCTCTTCATTTTTGGTTTTGGCTTCTTTAATGTCGTTTTTTATTTTCTTGCCTTTCCTTACTGTGTTTGGTTCTCTCTTATGTTTTTTTTTTTTAATATAAGACATGAAATATATGAGGTTCTTTTATCAAAATTGTTTTATTTTCATAGCTCGTTTTTGTTACCGAAAAAGCTGTGCTTCAAGTCCTTCAAAGGATGTAACGTCATCATATGTATACTTGAGGTCCCTAATGAAATGTGACATAAACTTAAGAGTATGTTCTTTTTGTGGGTAAATTGGGATAAATTAAAGAATGAAGTGGATTGAAGTGGATTGCGGAAATTGAATTTTTTTTTTGTAATAAATTGAATTTGGTTAAAATAGTAGAAGTAGGTTAAAGTAAGTTGAAATAGGTTAAAAAATATTAAAGTAAGTTAACGTTCAGATTTTAAAATTTACCCATGAAAAAAAACAGGCTCCTAAGAGCAAACCCAATGTCTCCTCGCGAGAAGGAAAGGGAGGAGAGAGAGACTGGTGAAGTAAGGGAAGACTTGCAGCATGCCTCACAAGGAGCCTTGGAGCCCTGAGCTCCCTTGTGAGGTTTGTTGTTTTTAAAAAACAATTTTATTAGTTTTTCTTTCTTTTTTAATTTCAAAAATAAAATTGTTTGTTATAGAGTGAATTTATAGGTATTATTTTATGGTTAAATGTAGGATTTATAAGCATTAGTTTATTTGATGAGGTAAAATAATAAATCTTCCACTAAAAAGAGTAAATATTATAAGATAAAAAATTAAAAAAATAATTAATATAGCAGTAATAGACCTCCATCAATAAGTCAAAAAAGTAACTCACCAATTGAATTTACTCTAAATGTTCCTAACGAAAGGGAGTCCTTGCCTCGGTGTTTACTAAGCATACAAAACCGTGTGGTTTGTTGAAAGCGAAGCGTCCCCTGCACGTGGTTTCCGAGCCCCTGGTTTTCTGTTTGCGTCCGTTTCTCATTCTCTCTCCTCTGATTATCACATATAATATAAACCACCAGGCACTGACCTTCAATCATCCCCACCAACGCATGCATTCATTCATTCAGAAATTAACTCTCTTTGTAATCAAAATCAGCGTGAATTTTATTTGATTAAAATATCAAAAATGAGCGCAACAAGAGTAGCATCAGGAGGAGGTACGTGCAGATCATACATGGTAGCGGCGAGCATGGCGGCAGTGGAAGCCCTGAAAGATCAGGGGTTTGCTCGCTGGAATTACCCTCTCCGCACTCTCCACCACCGCCTCACCAACAAGATCAAATCTTCTTCATTTTCTCTCTCCTCCACCTCCTCCTCCGCCAGATCCTCCGCCTCGGCCGCCACTGCTCAGATGATCATGAAGACTGACAACTCCATCAAGAAGGTCATGGAGCTCGATTGCTATGGCCCTTCTACTCTCCGATTTTGATTGTTTTTGGATTTGTAGCTTCATCATCGAGCAATAATGCGTTAATTATTCCTCTCGTTTTCCCCATTTCAATTTTGGCACCGCATGGGGTTGGAGATTCCCATTGATTGGTTGTAAAAATTTTATTCATTACAATTAAATATTTCTAGTGTTACTCTAATTCGATAGAGCACATTCAACACAATATATTCAATAAAACAATTACAGTATGGTTTTTTTAGGTAAATTGATGTGGATAAAAGGATAAATTAGCTTAAGGTAGGCTGAAGTAGGTTGAGATGGATTGAAATAGGTTGAAATGAGTTGAAGTTGATTGAATTTTTTTTATATGATAAATTGAACTTGGATAAATTACTGAAAGGGATTGAAGTAGGTTGAAGTGGGTTGAATTTTTTTATATAATAAATTAAATTTGGTTAAAATATTAAAAGTGGGTTGAAGTAAGTGAAAATGAATTGGAGTGAGTTGTGATTGATATTTTAAAATTGACCTATGAAAACAACAGAGCATAAGCCTTGATATATTCTATTGTCTCCGTGGCTTATTTGAAAAACCAAAGAAAAGGAGAACCCAAGTTATTATTACGTTAATTTGCCCTAAATTAATGAATAAAATGGCCTAAACCTAGTAAATTGTTCGATAAATGTAATCAACTATCTATCAATGTTCGGGTTAAAAATTTATGGGATATTTTTACAGACATAAAAAAAAATGTTTTCTTAAAAAAATAACCACATGTATCACTTCAAATCAAGAAGAATTAGAAATAATACAGTAATCAAATTAAATAATTTGTCACTCAATTAATGCATTATATCATTTTAGACCAAATTAAAATAAGAAAACGTTTTTTTTAAATCAACACAAGATATTTAAATATCATTTTCTATATGCTAGTCAAAAAATTCATCCACCTTATTCAAGATAATATTACTACCAACAACTCAGACCACCTCAAATGCCAGCATCTCATTTTCTATATATATGCTAGTCAGAACAGAGAAAGGGAGGTGGAAAGGGACAATTTTTTATGCTTTTGGGAGTACATATTTTTATTATTTATGTGTATATATATATTTTATAGGTGTATTTGTTATGTATTAATTTTTTAATATATATTTTATAATGTGATTTGTGGGAATATATATTTTTAGGAATATGATAGACATATTGGTAGAGAGGAGAGAGAGAGATGGAAGGCGAGAGAGAAAAATAAAATAATACATTTTTCTCAATTTGCAATTGATAATTGGCAATTGGCACAATTACAGGAACTCCAAGATTTCAGATTATGCTTACGGAATTTTAGTCTTTGGGTCATACAAACCATAGGTGACCCTATGACATAATTGGCCTATTTTTATTTTATTTTATTTTATTTTATAATTCTATGAACTTCAACATAGTTGGTCCAATTTGGTTGGAATTAAGAAATTGTTTTTTTAAAAGGTGTTTCTTGCATATGACTATTCAAAAATGCATAATTATAATCTGAACATGTAAGAGGATTACAAAATACAAACAAGGCAAGACATAAAATTGCCAATCCCTTTGACATAAAATAGCTCAATCAAGTCTCATATGTAATTAAGATGTCCGTTTATATGATATTTCTACGAGTATGGCTTACCATGGACAAGGATGAAGTTAAGTGCTTGTAAAAACACAGGTAGACGGTGACGTTGAGAGTGGGTGATGGGTGAGTGACCCTTTTTGTCAATCACATCTTCTAGGCTGTTGAAATCTCCTATTAGACACTAAGGGGCCGGTGTCAGTCGCATCTTATAGGTCATTGAAATCTAAGCCCTACAGCAACAATAACTCCCAATATGAATCTCACTTTTATGAAGTTTGGAAATATTCAAAGGTAAATAGTTTTACCTTTGTGAAAATCCAAGTCCTATGAACAAAATAATAAGCATAAAAAACAAAACACAGAAAGAAGGATTGAGAGAAGCCAGAGAAGAAGTGCTACATTTTGCGTTACCAACAGAGTAATCAAAGAGGTGTCCGACATCTGCATAGCTGAGAAAGGCAAGCTTGGACTATTTTTTCAACTTGAATTGTATAGACTAAAAGAAGATGTCTTTCTAAACTTCCTATATTATGTTCTTGTAGAGTGATAGCTAGTCTCTACAACAACAACAAACTCCCAGTGTGGGTCCCGCTTTCGCGGGGTCTGTAGAGATCCAGCTGTAGGCAACCTTACCTCTACCGGTATTCCTACGCATAGAGAGACTGAGTAGAGTGATAGCTAGTCTCTGATTTTTTAAATTTAGAGTCAATATATAGGAACCAATCTCTCTATAATTTTATAATTTATGAGTAATGGTGTTACATCAGACTCTTCCACACCTCACCTCACCTGGTGGCGGAATTTTTAGATTATTGAATTTGAATTTGAATTTTAACAGAGCAATCAAAGAAGAATAAAGCTAGCAAGTGGCGAAGCTCATAAAAACGTGATGAGAACAGCAAAAAATAGCATATACTAGTCTATTAATTAAATTGGATTAATTAGAAGAATGAGATACTTTTTTATTTTCAACTTTTTGAGGCCATGTTAAAAAATTATATTATGGAAAGCATGATTCTACCACGTGCTTGTATATTGTTTACTCATTAAACCAAGGAAAGCAAGTCTCGGGGGGTAAAAAACCAGTGGTTAATTTGTCCACTGTTTAGTTTTCATAAACCTGGGACTCCTCCAGTTATAAATAAACCAGCTACCAAACCCAATGGAAACAATATATATGACCACAGATTTATCCCCAAAACCACGTCTCTGTCTCGATCCCTCTTACAGCCACATATATATAAATAAACTCATTTTGATCAGCCCATACATTTTTCACTCACCATCATAAACCAGATCTCCTCATCTATTATACAACCCTCATCTTTGATTGTCAAGAACGTAACACATTCCCAGAGAGAGAAGAGATAAGAGAGAGAGAGATGAGTGGTGGAAAAAAGACAAGGGGTTGCAAGTTTGAGGCAGCATTCAAGTCCATGCAGCAGGAAAAGACCACTGATGCTGAAACCAAGTATAGCGACCTGAAAGCTACTGCAAATGTTGGTGATCAGCATCATGATCATGATCAGGGTATTGATCGTACGGCTAAAACGGTGGAGAGGTGGAGATTAAAAGATCAACTCGAAGATCATCACAAAGTCTACACTCTCCTCCAATTGATTTTTTGGGGACCTGACTAATTGTATTGGGGTTCTTCATTAATTTTTACTTATGCAGATCAAGACTAGCTTGCGTGGTAGTGCATTAGTTAGCTATCTCCATCCACTTTATTTTGGGACACCATATCACTGTATTAGCCAAATTGAGAAGTATGTATCATGCATGCAGCAAATTAAAATAATAAATATCTTGTTATAAGATACTTTTTAAGCGTTCTGTTTCAACTTAAAAATTAAGTTATTATGCATAAAAAAATTGGAATAATTGCATCATGGAATGATATTACCAATAATAAATTGGGAAAAATCAACTTTTTAGCTATAATGATTTACAATTAAAAAGGCACATGTATGATACGTCTTTATAGGTAGGTTGATTCGATTAGGATGTCATTCTGTACTTCTCGACATAGCCGATGAATATTAAGAACGTATACTTGATAACTAATTGTAATTATTGAAAGTTTGATGATTTTATTTTATATGATCTATTAATTTGTGCATGAATAAGATACTTAAGAAGTACCTTATTATAATTCATGAAGCACGTTTTTCTCATCGAAAAAAACACATGACGTTTACTTTTCGCCTAATTGCGTGAATTAGAATTCCATGTCTATATCTATTTGTATACGAGCGAAACACGTGTAAAATATAAATCCACCTAAAAAAAAAAATCAATTGGTCCACGTCACTTTACAGTGCTTAATTTATATCGGGGTATAATTTCAAAAGGATTGAGTTTAAAAACCCAAAAAAATAGCGTTAGTCATATTCCCTGCCTAGCTATGCCTCCCTCGTAGTAAACATATCAAACTTGATTATCATTTTATTTGTGATATGGTTTCCAACAAGCATCTTCAGATAAGCTTCATTCCTACTACGTTTCAAGTAGTAGACATTTTCACCAAGGGTTTTTTTTTTTTCCCCAAAAGTTTCTACAATTCAAGGTCAATCTGTCTGTTGTTTCCCCCGTTTAGATTAAGGACGGGGGTCTAATAATATATATATGTTTCTTGTATTAAATCAGCCTTGTAACTATACTCCTTGTAACACTAAGGCCCTATTCTTTTCAGTGGGAAATGAGAGGTGTGGGATGAGTGATTGTGGGAAAGGGAGGAAGGAGTCGGTGAGTGTGGTATTTTTTTTTAAGATTGGAAAAAAGTAGGTGAGTGTGAGTGAAAGTTAAATATAGTTGAATGAAGTTGAAGTACTAGTTATTAATATTTTTTTGTTTTATAATGTAATAATTTTATTGTGATAGTAATTAATAATGATGAAATTTTTTTATTTTTGTTTATTCTATTTTGTTCTTTTTTATTTTGTTTATTTTGTTTATTTTTTATTTTTGTATTTGTATTTTGTATTTTTTATTTTCTTATTTTTTATTTTGTATTTTTGTATTTTTGTATTTTTATTTTTTATTGTTTATTTTTTTATTTTTAAAATTTTTAAAATTTTTAATTTTTTTAATTTTTTTAATTTTTTAATTTTTTAATTTGTAAATTTTTTTATTTTTTAATTTCTAATTTTTATTTATTTTTTTAAATTTTATTTTTATTTTTATTTTTCTTAAATTTTTTAAATTTTTGTAGTTTTACTTTTTTTTTGTATTTGTTTTTTTGGTATAAATTTTTTTATTTTTTTGAAATTTTCCATTGGTTGCTTTTCGAGAATAAAAAAAAAAAAAAATACAACAAAATAAAAAATTTAAAAATTTAATTTTTTTAAAAATAAAAAATAAATATAAAAAAATTAAAAAATTAAACATTTCAAAATTAAAAATTAAAAATTAAAAATAAATACAAAATTTAAAAAGGGGGGAAAAAGTGGGTGAGTGTGGTATTTTTTTTTAAGTGTGGGAAAAAGTGGGTGAGTGTGGGTGAAAGTTAAATATAGTTGAATGAAGTTGAACTACTAGTTATTAATATTTTTTTATTTTATAATGTAATAATTTTATTGTGATAGTAATTAATAATGATGAAATTTTTTTATTTTTGTTTATTCTGTTTTGTTCTTTTTTATTTTGTTTATTTTGTTTATTTTTTATTTTTGTATTTGTATTTTTTATTTTTTATTTTTTTATTTTCTTATTTTCTATTTTGTATTTTTTTATTCTTGTATTTTTGTATTTTTATTTTTTATTTTTTATTTTTTATTGTTCATTTTTTATTTTTTTATTTTTTTAAATTTTAAATTTTAATTTTTTTAATTTTTTTACTTTTTTAATTTTAAATTTTTTTAATTTTTTAATTTTTGAATTTTTCAATTTTTTGAAAATTTAATTTCTAATATTTACTTATTTTTTTAAATTTTTTAAATTTTTATTTTTATTTTTATTTTTCTTAAATTTTTAAAATTTTTGTAGTTTTAATTTTTTAATTTTTTTGTATTTATTTTTTATTTTTTTGGAATTTTTCATTGGTTGCTTTTCTAGATTAAAAAAATAAAAAATAAAAAAATAAATACAACAAAATAAAAAATACAAAAAAATAAAAAATGTAAAAATTTAATTTTTTTTTAAAAATAAAAAATAAAAATAAATACAAAAAAATTAAAAAATTAAACATTAAAAAATTAAAAATTAAAAATTAAAAATTAAAAATAAATACAAAAAAATTTAAAAAAAATAAGAAATAAAAGATAGAAATAAAAAAAATTAAAAAATTAAAAAATTAAGAAATTAATGAAAAACAAAAAAAATAAAACTGTTCCATAACATTCGAAAAATTAAAACTGCTCATAATTGCTATCAGATTATTCGTACACACAATTACGTAAATTATTAAAATTTTCAAAATATGAGAAATGATTGTTTTATATAGGTATGAGAAGGAGTGAGTGAATGTGGGAAGGAGTAGTATTTTTTTTTAAGTGTGAGAAGGAGTGGGAAGAGGGGGGAAGAAGTGGGTGAGTGTGGGGTGGGTGAATTTTTCGACGAAAAAAACAGGGCCTAATTTGTACCATTAATATTGGGATAAGAAGTCTCATCACTTCACAGTTGCGAAGGCTCCTCTATATCTTCCGTAATAAATATGGGGCTATTGAGATTCGAACTCAAGACGTTTCATTTAGAAAGACTCTAATCTCATGTTCAAGAATCATCTCAATAAAAAATTTAAATTGATGGTTGAAGACTCAAAAAATAATTTTATATTCTGATAATTCTCATAAATGTTACGATAAGTCCCTATGAGAGAGAGACGTGAGTCCGTCTCATGTTTGAGGCTTATTAAATTAATGATGTAAGGGGGTAAAAACAAAACTGGCCCCTCTAAGCTCATGCATGCGGCGTCTCTTCTCAGCCACTAATTACTGCGAATTTACGATAAAACTCACACAGAAATTAAACGAAAGCACAAAAATAATGAGGAGTAAAGAAAAGAAAAAACCACCAAAAAAATCTAAATCCGCCCCCCCCCCCCCCCCAAAAAACCCCCTTAAATCTGCGCAAGTGCCCTGTATGTTGGGGCTCTTTCTCTGCACATTTCAAGCAGCTGTCATCATTTAATAATATAGCAAATGTGGACTTTTCATAGGCCTTATTTGATAGAGTTTTTTGACCTCAAAAAACTCTTTTTGTGGGTATTAACTGTTTGATTTGGGTGAAAAAGTTCTTTGTATTATTTGGTTAGATAACTTTTTGAATTAACTTTCTAGGTACAAAAAGCCAATTTAGAAAAAGCTCATTGGAAGAGCTTTTTGCATGAGTTTATTACTGTTCAACATTAAATTTACCATATTACCCCCCTTCTTTTGACATAATTATATTTATGATAGTTTGTACAAAAACCATACTCTTCATTTTCAAATGGATTACATGTAACATTGGACTTTTTGTTTTAGATTTTTCGTTGATTTTTTGGTCTTTTGGGACAAGAGTTGTGGAAGGTCGTGGTGTTTAAATTAATAATTTTAATTTTAAAATTTTCTTCAATTTAAGAAATAATGTAGATTAATTAGTATTTTGTGGTGTAGATCTTTCTAAATGTTATTATGTTATAAATTTGAATTATTACCAAAAATAAAATTAAAGCCAATTAAACAAAAAACCTATACTAATAAACATCAAATTTGGTTGAAGGTATAATTGTAATTTTATATATTTCACTAGTCACAATCTATAATTCACAATTCATGTTAAAAAGAAAAATGAAAATGCAATAAAAATAATTATGTTCTTAAAAAAGTAATGAAATTTTGTTGAGGGACACAAGTGGAATTTTACCAAATAAGCTTGTTAGAAACAACTAATTTTACCAAACATTTTTTTCAGAAACAGCTGATGCAATCAGTTAAGTCAAACAGCTAATGTAATCAACTAACTGTTAACAACTAATTCAATCAACCAATAGCTAACAGCTAGCAGCTGATTGCCAAACAGGGCCATAATGTCATCGTCTCTTCTCAGCCACTAATTACTACCAATTTAGGATAAACCTTACACAACTTATCTATATAACTATATATAAAATTAGATAATTTCACAAGTTTTTACCAAGTGTCATAACATTATTGGTTAGGACATTAACTACCATTTTAATTAATTTTTTTCTTTTAGCATACATACAATTTTTTTTTATTTATTATATAACCTGCAAGACCTTTCATCTTCTTATTATTCAACTACTTATAAGTGACATTAATAAGCACTGACTTGCAAAAATAGCACAAAAAATAGCACATGTGTAAACAATTAAAACAACAATAGATACAAAGATCCTTTAACTAATAAAATAAATCTGAACAATGAAAAAAAATCGTTGATTGAATATTTATAATTCTAAACATTGACATATTGGTTTACTCAGCCCTTGCATTACAAGGGGGATAGTTCTAGTTTTTAGCTTATTTTTGCTGAACCAAAAAATCTGCGCAAGTACTTGTTAATGAAGCTAAATAGCCAATTTCATTATTTCATGCAAGTATTTTATTAAACATACAAATCTAGCATTTGACTAGTCGAAGTGTAATGCCTTCGCTTCTTCACGGGCTGCAGACAAGGATCAAGACTGGTTCTACGAATCACCACAAGTCTTTATAATATACTCTGTCCTCATTCACATACTATTGGAGAAACTTTTCTCGGAGTCACCCTCCTAAGACTAATCCAAAACATCCACATTTAACTATAGAATTTTTAAAAGTGAAATTCGTAAAACAGAATGTACATATTCGATGGTGTACGTAGTTGTATACAATTTTTTAAGCGTCACATCTTATTATGTCTTAGGTACTACAGAGAGCTAATTAATTTAACAAAAAATAATAATAATTTGACAAAAAACACAATTTGCAAACAAAATTCGGATCAAATTGTCTCAAATATTAAATTTCAAAATCTTAGAGTAGCTTTGTGGAATCTAAGCAGGGGACCTCGGTGGTCAACGGTAAAAGTCAATGGTTAAAAAAGAGAAAAAGGAAGAGAAAAAAATAGGAAAAGGCTCACTCGCGGACGTCAATGACGAAAGTCAATTACGGTTGAACTCCATCCTCAATTCCGACCCAAAAACTGTTACTTTTAAAATTAAAAAATAAAAAAAAAACCCTCCACAAAAAAGGGGCACAAAAAAAAAAGAAAAGGTTTGAGGTGTGAAGTCTTCCCATTTTCCTAGAAGTCACACGCCCTCCCTGTACGCTGTAACCTCTCCTCTCTCTCTTTCTCTCTCTCTCTCTCCATTTGCAAGAGAAAGAGAGCAACAGCCAACAGGAGAGCTAAGTGACCGGAGACTTCGCCGGAACCCTAGCTTGGTTTTGATGCCGGAGAGCTCCACCTGAATCCATGGCGATCTACAGCAATAATCACAAGCCTCGCTCATCGGAGCTCAAGCTATGGAAGCTCTGCCCCTTCTGGCAGTCGAATCACACCTCCTCTTCCTCTTCTTCCACTCAGCAACTTCACAATTCCTATGGAAATCACAACACTCGTTTTCCTAATCACAACGGTAATCTTCAACCTTCCGATGGTTCCACTTCCACCAATTCCAAGCCCACCGTTTCCTCCGTCGCGCGCTCTCTCCTCCCCGCTAAGCGTCGCCTCCGCCTTGATCCTCCCAACCATCTCTACTTTCCTTGTGAGTTTGTTATTTTGATTGCCTTCTTCTATGCCTTTTTTTTTAATATGTTTCCATTGGATTATGATTTGATTATTGGTGAATGATGAGGAATGGTTGACTGGGTATCTTGTTCGGTGTCATCATGCTCAATTTCGAATCGATTTATGTTCGCTATGAAACTGCTATAGTTTATGATGCTGGGAGATTCTTTGATGGAGGAATGTGGAAACATAAGCAACAGTTGAATTGGGGCTTTTTTTGGCCATTCAAATCAAGTGAGATTCTTCAAGGGAGTAGAATTTTGAGGATGTGTTTGGTTTGCAAGCTGTGGTTTTGAAGCCGCAGGTGGGGATAAGGAGTAGACTCATATTCAATGGAAATGGAGGAAATTTGGGGTTTTGTTGGTCATTTTCAACGCGATATTATTGATGTGTTAAAACTTAAAAGTATTATCATTGGGAAAAGTCAAAATCTTGACTGAGTATTTGAGGCCTCTAGTGTCTTCTGTCATGATGTTCAAGGGCTGCTCCAACGCAATAATTAGTGATCAGCCGAGTCTTATAACTGGGACATAGTTCAATCATATAGAGTAAACTTACTTGTACGTTGGTTCATCCTTGAATGGTTGTGCTGCTTTTGATTTTTCTACAGAAAGCTCCCTACTTTTGGTTCTTTCTGTGTGTTCCTGGCATTTCACTTGGGAGATCAAGCTGGTGGGAAAGGAAACCTAAAGTTTCCTGAACATAATGAGCTTAACTTGATTTTATGCTTGTGAAGCAATCAAACTAGTTTTCCAGTTTAAAAATGGTAATATTGAAGTGGTTAATAGCTTTACGAATATGATTATGACTTAACTACTATAACTTCATTAAGACAGTAAGCTTTATAATTGTTGCAAGAGTAACCGGTCTGATTGCTTTGAGGATAGGTTGAAACGAGGAACCTTTGGGGAGTATGGTAGCTTTTCCAAGTTATATTCTGTAAATTTAGCTCATGCACTGTTGTTGCCTATTATTTTAAGCACCTGATTTGTTCCTGCTTTCTGTTTGCTGAAGATGAACCAGGTAAGCAAGCTAGAAGCGCTGTGAGGATTAAGAACACAAGCAAATCTCATGTAGCTTTCAAGGTATTACCTTTTGCTCACTTGCCTCTGTGGACAGCTTTCTTCATCTTGTGTATTGTCAATGATGCTTTCGTAAACCGGCGTTAAATCTACAAAACCTTGTTTTTTCTCGTGGTATCCATTATCTCCGTCTCTGTCCTGCTTATTTTCATGTTTTGTTTTGCATCAGTTTCAAACAACCGCGCCAAAGAGCTGCTACATGCGTCCCCCTGGTGGCATCCTTGCTCCTGGAGAAAGTCTTGTTGCTACTGGTATGGACTAATGATATTGTGCCCTGTTCTTTATTACCTTTGTGGACAAGGTCTTTTCATGGGTGCCTGGATTTCGATTGTTTCCTGTGAAATTCTATTGCAGTTTTCAAGTTTGTGGAGCAGCCAGAGAACAACGAGAAACTGCAGGATCTGAAAAATAAAGTCAAGTTTAAGATTATGAGCTTAAAAGTGAAGGAAGGAACAGAATATGCACCTGAGTTGGTGAGTACATAGATAATCCCATCTTTTTGCTAAGTTACATGACTTGCAGTCTTTTGAATTATGCTTCTTCCAGGTCTTGTTAAAATTGTGTGTTAAGTAATGTCTGATTGTAGAGAAGCTGTATTGTATGTGTCCTTGGCTAAACAGGTAAGAATTGTTGATTAGTGTAATCGGAAAACTTTGGAATTTGTGAGTTGGACTTGAAGATTTAGAGATGTTCTCGACCAGTACTATCATTGCCTATCTCCTGGAATTGTCTTTCTGTTATATCAATGAGTTCAGCAATAGCATTAACCTTGGCATAGGCTATCCTGTGCATGCTATGTTTCAACGAAACAGTATGCGTCTACTTCTGATAACTGGCAAGTCACATTCATATGTAGGTAATTATCTAGTGTGTTCCACTTTCTTGCATTGACATTGCCTGCTAATTGCCTCTGGAGACCTCACTTAATTACTGTAGTTCCTCTCTCTTTCTCTCCCTCTCTCTACTTCAGTGCCTTTTTGGGGGGGGGGGTGGATTTAGAGGATTGTGCCTCTGTGCTTTGTTTTAACAGGCTGCATGAGCCAGTAGAAACTCTTAGCAAGGAAGTCTATCAAGCATCAACATGCTTTTCCCCTGCCTAGATTTTGCATGGGACGAAAACTCTAAATGTTCTGATGGCAAGACATAAAGGTGGGAGGGGAGTAGGGGGCCCTGTTTTTATTGTTGTTGATCTGCACATATAATGAGAGAAGAGATCCTGACATTCAAATATCATGTGGTTTTTGGATATGTAATTCTGTTCTCATTTCTCTTGGTCAGTTCCTCATTTGGGACATGGGTAGGAATTAAGAAGAGTCTGTGGGTAGATCGTCCCTTCTGCTTTCATTATTAGTTGTTTGACTTCAAAGGACATGATTGGAAGATGTTGTGGTTCTCTTAAAAGTAGGTGAGGAAATAAATGTGTAATCAATTGCTTTCTGCCAGAGGTGTTGTCTGATTTTTAATGTCATTGCTACAACATTTTAGCCCTATTGCTTTCTTTGTATTTGCGTGCATAGTCATACTTATGTGTGTGAAAGCAAGTAGATTGCACTCGAACTTTTGGAGTAAACTTTAGTTTGGTTGTATTCCAAAAAATAGCTTGAAGTAACTTCCTCCCATTTTGAAACCCCAAGAAAAAAAGTAAAAAGAAAAAAAGAACAGAAAACAAGACGGATGATCTTGAGTTTGGTGTAAGTATCAAAAGTTGGATTGCTGCATAACTGTCTACCACTGCATGCATTGTATCACATGCAAGTTATGCTGCTTGAAAGAGCCATAGTTGAAGGAGCAGTATGAGCAGGTGTCTATGACATGAACAGGCGTGATGTGTATCTAGAATACTGAATCATGTGTTTGGAACACAGAGAAGGCAGGCGTTCACCCTTCTCAAATGCTTCTTGATACTGTCCATTATTTGCTGCATCTGTGTCTTTACTTGCATCTGTGCAACCTAGAAGGGAACCATGAATGAAAATTGACAGCACTCTATAGGCATGCGATTTGCACTGGTTCCTTGGGGAGATTCAATCTTCTAGAGCAGAGCGTCTTAAGTGTGCTCACATCATCTTAAGCAGGATACACGCTCCGTTGCTATTGCTCTTTTGTCTTAAATCTGTTTTGGTTTTAGACATTTTATGTAGCAACTAAGCTAATTTCACAAAACATCAACCCCCCAAATTTTATTCATGCAGTTCGACGAACAGAAGGATCAAGCCACCGTGGAGCGCATATTGCGTGTCATTTTCTTGGATCCTGAACGTCCTAGTTCAGTAAGTTTTCACAAAATCATTTTCTTCAATACTTGCTAAGTACAAGCTTGTTAAAATCATGAGCTTTCTCTGCAATCGGTCTTGACTCGATCTAGGCCATGGAAAAACTGAAACGTCAATTGGCTGAAGCTGATGCTGCTGTTGAAGCTCAAAAGAAACCTCCAGCAGCTAATAACGGTTCTAAGGTTGTTGGTGAAGGTCTTGTAATAGATGAATGGGTACGTACACCACTTCTTTTCAGTTGTTTAACTAAAGATGCCGGATATGTTGTTTTCTTTATCTAAGTTCATAATCAATGTTTCATCTTTTTGTACTCCAGAAAGAACGAAGAGAGAAATATCTGGCGCAGCAGCAAGTCGAAGCAGTGGAATCAGTAGTGTAAAGTGATCTTATAGTTTCTTTTGCGGAGTGTCATCTTTACATAGAGCTGGAAAGTTTGTCCCTGTGACAGTGTGACTCTTGAGCTGGTGTATATGGGCAAATCCGAAGCGCATTGTACGGTCAATAATTGGGCTGCTTTGCTTCCTAATTTGTTGAAAGCATCACTTCGTGGCGACACCACTCATTCTCCTTTGTAGATATCCAATTTTGCTTTCTGTGTCAAATAATTGTAAGATGTGGGGGGTTTTTTCTTTTTTTTTTAAATTTTATTTTGGGTGTTTTTTCTTCTATTTTCCTGTGAGGTGCTAGATACTTTGGATTGGATATATACCATTCTGTCTATTGTCTTAATGCTTGAGATAATGATTCCGTTCCCTTTCCCCTGTTTGTCCCGAGTTGGTCATATTCTATTTTGCCAACAGTGAAGCTGCCGACAAACTATGCAATGCAAGTCTTCAGAATTTGCCTGTTTACCATGCTGTAAAGTGCCTTTTTATGTGGGTCTCTTGAAATTTGTCTTTTTATGAGTAGTCATATCGGTAAGATTGTCTACATTGGAATATCTTTCGACTCGGTGAAAGCAGAACTTGTATCGAAAGGAGTTGTTGATTGAGGTGTAAAGTGTGAGGATGTCTTTCTCGTACTGATAATTTTGCGTAGCGTTGCAGTTAACGGATGAGATCATGCCAGTACCAACATCATCAACTGATTGCGTGTATTAGTAGATTAAGCAATATTGATGAGTGTTTAACAACTCGTACTTTTTAGCTGATTGCGCTGCAAAAAGGGTTGAAAACAACCAATCTGTAGTCTACTTTACACAGCTACTCGAAACCTCAACTCAAAAGGGTTTTGCTTTACACAAAATTGGCCGCTGCTTTATTATCCAATTTGAGTCACCACAATGTGGATATGACCTAGATGCTTTTTTTTTGGCTTTTTTTTTTTGGGGAGCTAACGATTATGATCAACAATGAAATTGTGACTGTATGATTGACCTCAACTATGTGCTTATAGTTTGTGCACCCTTGTGACTTTGTGTCATTCTATGCTGTTTTAAATTAACGAGTTTAGCCAAGAGTTAAGTTTAGGTAACATTTTTCTCGGTGCAAAGATAATGACCAAACAATACGGTTTAATCTAGTAGAATCGTTTCATTTTTGCAAAGTGTTCGTTTGTACCAGTTGTTTTTATGTAAAATATTATACTTGTCCATATGAGTTAGATTAAAGATACTATTTGATTCAAATTTGATGTAACATAAGAAAATAAGAAATTCTAGAAAGAAACACCGCACATGTTATCGTATTATGTACACTGAAGTTTTAAAAAAAAAATGTTGACATGTAGTTGCACAAAGTTCATTTGTTTTTCAAAAAAATTCAGGATTCACACAATGACTGATTGATTAGTCCGACAGGGATGTATGTAATTCGCTTCTCAACAACCATTGAGTGAAAACAGAATTTCTTTCGCCTTAACTAGAAATTCTGGAAAAAAAAAACTGTAAGAAAAAAATGAACGCTTATTGAAGTCTTACGATTTGAAGATGACTACGTTTGTTCAATTTTTTTACATCTACTGTATCTAATCTAATCCGACCTGATTATGGATCCAACTTGAATGTTCCTACAACTAAATCCTCCATAAACTAAAACAAAATTGTACGATCTCAAATCCAATCATGAATCAAGAAAAAGGAGCAGTGCCATGCCAAAATGTACAATTATATATTTATATGCACACATGCAAGACAAAAAGGGTGGGCAGGAACAAAAAGATGACAACCAGATAGCAACAATAATATGTACAATCAATGTTTTCCATGTACATTGAACACAAAAATGCCGTACCACATCCACAGCCAAGTTGAGGTGGGCATAGAATATATATTTCATCATCTAATGAAAAAGATATTGTTATTGTCATCTCAATCTTATGTATGTTTTCTCATTTTACCCTTCTTTTATTCATCTACTTTAGGGCATGTTTTTTTTTACTTATGAGAAGTACTTAACAGTGGTGGGTTGTGTTGTATTGTGCAAAAATGTGATGAATGCTTATGATAAGTATCTGTCATAAATCGAAAAGAATATGCTGTCTGCCTCGACAATTTTTTGAAAATAACCATCAACACGGCTTGTATGTACTCAGAGCTGACAATTACTTTTGTTTTACTAGCTTGAAGATGACATATATATCAACCTTCTTCCAAATCAATCTATATATCAGGTAGTATTCAGGCCAAATCCAAATTAGCACGACAAATTGTGGGCCTCATTTAAGTTAGATTGTGATAAGTTCAATTATTTTAGAGTACTGTGACTTTGTTTTTCAACTTTGAAAGGTGTTACTGAATTTTCAACTGCGCCAACTGAACCCGGCCTCCTCCGACAGATCGATACCACTGAAGGGCATGAAACGCGGGACAGTAGCGGGTGGTGCAGGAGAAGCCTTGAGAATGGTCATCTTCTTGAGACAGTCAATCCTAGAACCAAAGAAATGCATGAATCATGTAGGCAGTAGCATTGTATCATCAAATGTAATCTCATTGTCTGCTCATCCTACATCTTAAATCTGAAAATTTGCCGAAAAATAGGGTATAAATCAAATTTGAACGCATGATAGGAAGGGAAGAAAAAAATGAAACAAGAAGCTCTAACTCATACATGACTATGTACAAGGGAAGAATTATCAATGGTTTCAAATCCTTGTGCTCTAAAAATCCTCTCTCGATCCAGTCATGAGCGTTTCGATTTCTTAAGATCTTCCTTTTGATCTTCATCTTATCACAAATTATCTGGCAGGTCGAATTTCTGTGACCCGAAAATCTGGTGAGAGTTGTTCTGAACAAAGAGAGCAAGGCCACACTTGGTTGTGTTGAAGGGCTCCCAAAGAGGGAAGTTGACAGTCCCTGAGACAGTCTTCTTCGGAGAGAGGTCCTTGACCGAGCACAACTTCTCGAGCCTCCTAACCACATAGTCACTGGAGATGACTCGACCTTTGTTTTCCCCCCTGGGGCAGTCTGTCACTAGCCCACATTCGTACAAGGCCACCATGATGTTTGCGCCTTGGTTGTCTATCTTCATCCTCAGTTGCCCTGTTAGGGAGACTTGCAAGGTGTTTCCGTCTGCTTTTTGGAAGCTTACCTGCTCAAAATTGCAAACATGTTAAATTATGTTATTGGCTTGATTTTGTGGGGCACAAATGCTCACTCTTGACAAGTTTTCACCTATTCATAATCCAAACCAACACCATGAAATCCCATAACCATTATCGGTCCCCCTAGTTGCTAATATGAAGTTTAGTGAGATATTTTGCTTTAGTCAATGCATATGTTAGTATAAACCTATTCCTAGGCCTTCAACCATCAGTTTAGGCTTTTGGTTGAATTGGTTCTTGAATATGGTATCGGAGCCTTTAGTTGGTTCTTGAACATAGTATCAGAGCCTTTCTGAGTGAGAGGTCTTGAGTTTGAATTTCAGCAGGTCCCATATTGATGTATTCACAAGGTAGGGAGAGCCTTTGCAGCAGCCACGCTTCAAGCCCAAAGGGCATTTGCGTGAGGGGGCGTGCTAGAGTACAAACCTATTCCTAGGCCATCAACCATAAGCTTAAGCTTTTGGTTGAGTTGCTTCTTAATCAACATACTCATTGAACTGCCAAAATCAACTTTAATATCTCTTGCTGTAGAATTCAGTGAGAACCCACAAGTAGGCTGTCAATTAGGTAGGATCAAGATGCTTTTGTTGTAAACCAGGCCTGATATGGTGGAGTCAGATAATATCAGGTTCTGGTCAGGTATCACTTTATCCAACAACCTCACAAAAGAATGCAATCAATAGTAGCACTGATCTAATGCCCTTTCTTGGATTCATATACATAAGAGAGTTTAAATGTTCAATAAAGAGCTTAATCAAAAGATTTCGAGCCTATACATGGTCTGCGTATAAACAAATTCATCAAAAGTTGCCATAGAAGTAAGTTGCAATGCTTCTTCTTCCTTAACAACCAAGCATATTGTCAGGAAAAGTGATACATTACGGTCAGAAAGGCAAACAAAAGACAGGTGTTGTAACTGAAGGTTAGCTTAATCAAATTGCAGGGTAGAAGTACAGCTCAACTGAAGAATCTGCCACCAAACTTCCTCCTTAACAAGATCAGAGAACTTCAATTGACAGGTAAACAGAAAGCACAATCATTTAAAACCAATCTGATGTAATAAAAATCACAGATAATTCACAAGGATGACTATAAGATAGAACTAGGCAGTTCAAACCTGAAATGAGGGGGGAGGAAATCTAGGGGCAGATGCAATATGAGACAATACACTCTCTTCCTCATTGCCCACACATTGGGCCCGGCCCTGAACTACGACCTGAGGGGTAAACATGGTGTCCAGTCTCAGGGCTTCGACGTAGGCCTTCTGTCGGACGGTCCATTGGCTGGACCCAAACGGGTCCTTCCAGCCCATGTAGTCCCAGTAGTCCACGTGGAAGCCCAAGACGATTATGGGCCGATCCAGATTGAAGTCTCCACGGCCCAATCTCGACATCACCAGCTCCGCCTCAGGGGACGTCTTGCACCCCTGCGATGAGAACAGCTCCACCAGGACAGGCCCATTTCCGCCTCCGCCGTCCCTCCGCTGCTCTTCCGCCGCCTCGTCCGCCGTCGCAGCCGAGTCCCTCTGGTGACTAGTGCTGTCCTTCTTTGGTCTGAAACAGGAGATCAAGCGGGGTGCCATCAAGAGGAGAAAGATCCGAACTTTCGATCTGGGTTTGGTCAGAATTTCCTGGGATTTCGATATGACAGAGAAATGGAAGGATGGATCTTATGGGATTTGTGTGTGGAGGAGATCAACAAACAAGAGAGATGAGAACGAGAAATGGGAGAGCTTTAACTGTCGACACTCTGTTTTAGAGAATGTTTCTTTAATTAGTTTAATGTGTTGAATGTATGTGTGTAGTGTAGGATTGTTGTTGGAGTTGGGTGGGGGATTCGTTGCCGACACGACAGTGTCGATGAGAGGTTGGTTGTCAAAGGCCCGGACGGGTGGGAGTTGGAGGATCTCCATCGCCGTCTGGAGTTGGATCGGATGTCAGAGTCAATAGGGAGGAGCCAATGGAAGGGGCCGGGTAAAGGAGAAAACGCCTCTGTTTCTAAATGCTTATCAAGCTGCTGTTTTTTTTTTTTTTTTTGGAGGCTAAAAAAGAGAAAAACTCATTAAATAATAGGCCGTCCAATATATACAAATCATATTAAATACCAAAAAAATACACACTTTAATGTCAAATTGTAACTCCATCTCAATCCTCCCCCAAAAATCATCACTTTTACGCTTCTATATATAAAAAGAATAAGTACTTTTACGTACATTTAGTACTCGTCTTCCCATAGTTATTGTTCTGTTTCATGATACAATTTAAAAAAGAGATCCACAGATCTATGGTACTAATAAATCTGCCAACCTAGTTTGGGGGAGAGATATTCTTGTAACTCAAGAGATTGCATTTGAAATGTTCAATTTCATTGAAGAGTTGCTTCACTTTTAACCGTAACCCATCTCTTGAAAAATAAACAAAAACACAACACAAATGTAGTATTAACAAATGTTTTGGAAGAGAAAAACAAATTCTTACTATCGAAGAGACAGCCGTAACTATAACATATAATACTATTGAATAGAAATAAACAAAATTATAGAGGAGATAACTAAGATGGTCGAAAATCCACCCATTTCAACCTTTAAAATGCAGAATTCAAAGAGAAGATACAGAAAGACTAAGGAGGATAGAGAAAGATGGGCAAGGAAGCAAAAGATGATGGTTGTTGTTCAAGAATGTTTGAAAGGGAGAGGAACTTGGACAAAGAAGTTGAGCAGGTGTAACCTCTCTTGTTTCACTTTTGCCCCTTTTTAAAAAAAGTTATGTTTAATGCAAGTCTATACATTTTTTTTTTGGTTTTGGGTATGCATAAGAGGGGCATAAGAAAAAATTATTAAGTATTAAGTTTTAATTATTCTAGGCCAAGCTGCCCCAAAATATGAGCATACAAAAGTTCCATTGTTTTCGAAGGTGCAGATTGAAAGAAAAAATATCGTAGTGTTCAGTCAAAAACTTTATGAGTTAAACATTGCAAGTGCATGGTGTGACTAAAGTTATCAACTGGCAAGTACAGGTTGTATGCACAGGTGATTATATTTTCAAGAACCAGAGCCAATTCAAGCATTCCAAGTTGGGTAGATCAAATGAGTGATAGAAAGTATAACTAAACTACTGAAATAAATAAAAAGGACTCTGAGTATGATTAAATATAGGATAAACCAACTAATCAAGTCAAACTCCAATATTGCAAATTGTGATAGCATTCAGAGATGATTACTTGCACCATCAAAGCTTACCGAAACCCTCTTTCAACTCAGGGGGTTAGGTTAATTTAATTGTTCTAACATCTTATTTTCATAGGGTGACCCAATTAAACCAAGAGTAGCAACCCTAGGCCTCGTTAGGATTCAGACTATTTTTGTTTGCAAATGTTAGTTATCCTCCATACCGCATTAGCAATTGACCTCATATTTCACCATAAGTCAATTACCCTCAGCACGAATATGAAAGATCTTTCAAACATTCCATATAACGCTTAAAAGGCATGAGAGAAATATCTAAATTCAAGTATAAATAAGATAAGTTAAGGTCTAAACAAGGTCATTAGCCATCTCTAAGGCTAATCATAACCAAAGATCACAAATTTATACACAATTAAACATTAAAATATAAGCAAAACAAATTACCAATAAAGTAGCACAGAAACACCCTAGAGAGACAGAGAGAAAGAGAAGAGAAATTTGATCTTGAATAGCAAAATCCAATATCTTAGACATGATATACACAAATCATCTAAATTATTCAATCCCTAATATGGTTTAAAGTGGCTAATATAAACTCTAATCAAGCCCGAAAAGACCTAAGCAAAAGGCTCCCCGAAAACAATTACACATCGCAAATAAGTAACCCCTGAATGATGTTGGCAGGGTTGCAAGGGAGTGCACTTTTGCATGGGCTACAGTGCAAAATATCAACTTTCCAGTCCCTTTTAGATATGTTGCACGGTAGAGCAGGTATGCGTGGTAGGCTATGTAATGCCTGAAACTTTGTTCTTGACTTCATTAAAGCTCTCATCGACTCTTCAAGCCTTTTCCTTAACTCAATCATCACTCCTTGCTGATTGTTCAATCATTGACAAGACATTTTCTCAGATTTGGGCAAAAACACAATATTTTGGGACCAATTTCTACCAACTATTTGCGACTAAACACGTAGATCCCTAGAAATCCCATTTTGTGCTAATTATAGTTATCCGTTACTTGATTAACGCTTCGATCACAATGAGTAATTCGCATGTTCCAATCGCTTTGATTAATGAAACTCTCGCATTGTATGAGAACGGGTTTGCGCTTATGGCTTCATAGCACACGAACCACCATAAGGGAATTGAACTGAAGCCAAATTTTCTTAAACTACAAGTTTCTTGTCATTGAGGGCCTGTTCTTTGCATGGCTAAATTTCAAAATATCAATCTCAACCCACTTTACACAACAACATCCCGGTCCATTTGAGACCGAAACAATTTGGTCTCCAAAATAGAAAATTCGGTCTCCATTTAATTTTGGAGACCGAACAGAGACCGAAAAGTACCGGTCTCCAAATGTTTGGTAGCAATTCAAATTTGGAGACCAAATTTGCACACATCGGTCTCTGCTTGAGACCAAAATGGGCCAGTCTCTAATTGAGACCAAAATGTTTGGTCTCAATTAGAGACCAAGCAGTTTGGTCTCTGACTGAGACCAAAGTGAAATCCAGTCTCCATTTGAGACCAACTTTAACCGGTCTCTGTTTGAGACCAAGAGGGCCGGTCTCAATTAGAGACCAAATAATTCGGTCTCTGACTGAGACCAACATTAGCCGGTCTCCATTTGAGACCAAAAAGGGTCGGTCTCTAGTGGAGACCGTTATTCTCGGTCTCAATTGGAGTCCGAATTTCATTTTGGTCTCAGCTAGAGACCGGGGCAGCTTTTAAGCTAAATTAGAGACCGCACTTTAATTTCGGTCTCGAACAGAGACCAAAATTTTAATTTCGGTCTCTAACCTTCACATATTTTTTGCAACAATTCTACCCATTTAAACATATCACCTACATTTTACAGATCATGCTATTTACATGTTTAGGCCATGATTGCCTCTAAATACAATATATCGAAGTACGTGCCACATTTGGCGTCCGAAATTACACCAAAATTTCCACAATTTCACATTTCAAAACTACATCGACGGCGTACAACAGTTCCATATGCACCATACATGAAGTCCCGAGACTAATGTTCCACATTCAAGTGTTCAAGTAATTGCAATTACGCATCCAACTAAGTTTAAACTGTACAACAATACATATCTAAATCTATGAGGATGTCTGAGAGTTGTCCGCACGGGTGGGGTGGCCAAACAGTGCCGAGAAGCTATCAAACCGAGCATTAAGCTCAAGCAGTCTAATTCTTTGCTCATCCAGCTGCTTCCTCGTAGCTTCCAATTCTTGAATTCCTCATCAGTTTCCCTCTTGTTCGTCAATGATGTGCGAAGATCATCCGTCATCCAAGGAGTGATCTTCTCCGGATTATCCTTCCCGGCCTTGTTCACGCACCTTTTGTTGCCATTCTCTTCTGACTAATGCCTCATGCTCAGGATCCCATGTGAATTCGAAAGAGTAGAACAACATTTGATTCATTGTGTTAGTTAGCAATAAAACTCATAAGTGGTCATGTGAACTTGCAACAAAACTCATAATAAGTGGTCATGTTTCAAACATAATACAAAAAAAAACACCCAAGTTAACATGTCATATGTCAGTTTCAATTCCAGTTACATACATAGACCTTTCTGTCGCAGATACACGAACGGTGAACAAAAAAAGAGGACAGATAGAACACTTATTGGCTACAAGATTGCTTCAAAGACATACATATTTAATGTAATGCAAAGATAGGTGATTATAATGACGATCAACTGAATAAATAAATCATTCTCACCTCAAATAACATTTGATTGCTACCACCAACGCTCATTAAACCCCCTTTTGTATAAATAAATCAAACTCAACATTCTCAAACTGCCCCTCTCTCTCATCTCTTAGCTTCATCATATATATATGTATTTCTGGAAAGAAACGGACAGAATTCGTCCTGAAAATTGAATATATCTCAGGCTTAAAGCCACACATTACTTCTCTGCAACAAATAAAAGTAAAAAAGACATTCACACACTCAATGGACCACACGTCCGGAGTACACCAAGTATACGTCTCAACGGATCACACATCCGGAGTTATATATATATATGTATATATATATATATATATGTATATATATATATATATGTATATATATGTACGTATACATATAAATACATACACACATATATATATATATATGTATTTCTGGAAAGAAACGGACAGAATTCACCCTGAAAATTGACTATATCTCAGGCTTAAAGCCAAACATTACTTCTCTGCAACAAATAAAAGTACAAAAGACATTCACACACTCAACGGGCCACACATCAGGAGTACACCAAGTATATATCTCAACGGATCACACATCTGGAGTTATATATATATGTATATATATATATATATGTATATATATATATATAT
>JACYFF010031959.1:96487324-96510580 GCA_017589665.1 Selenicereus undatus
GTGAGGTTCCATCCTAAAACCAATTGGCAATAGGAGGAGTAGCCCACTTAACTTATATACCATGACCCTTCTTTTCAAACTCCCGATGTGGGACTTCATTACTCATGTGTGATATTCCTAACAAGTTAAAGGATGTTATTGTTGATATTGAAAAGTTTAATTGCAATGTCAATTTTTCCATTCTCACCTATTTCTAAAATTGTTCATGGGAGAATTTGTTGGACAGTGTCCCGATTCTATGTCCGACACACACACACACACACACACACACACACACACACACACACACACACACACATATATATATATATATATATATATATATATATATATATATATATATATATAGCCTCCCAAATCTAACATATATCCATTTTCAAATTTTTAGAGGTTTGGGCTTTTTCAAAAGTAATGCTAAACCTAACCCCAAATCAAATAAATTATTACTTTTAATTAAACTAATGAATAATAAAATATCTCCATTATTATAAATATGAAATCTTAGAGACATTAGATGCAGTATGAGGATAGTCACGGAACGTATTTACTATAAATACACAATTATTAAGAAATAATAAAAGATTTTTGAATCATATAGTTATTGTTGTTGTTGTTGCACTCATACAATTTTACCACAATAATAAATAAGTCATGAATCACGTAAAATTATTCTATCCAATTAACCTAAAAAAAGTAACGAGAAATCCACAATTAGTCTAATAGATTATAAATTAATTTTCTATTTTTGCCCAATAACAAGTTCCAATATAGATCTCGCTTTCACGAGGTTGGGAGAGATCCATATGTAAATAGCTTTGCTTCTTCAAGCATTTCTACCTTCAAAGAGGCCGATTTCAAGATACTCACATGAATATATAATTATAACATAACTTAAATAATTCACAAATAGTTATTGCAATTTAAAAAACTCAAAATTTTTGCATGCATCACATGAATAAAGGAAAGCAAAATGAAACCTCCTAGGTTTTTAACACACATAATTCACCCTTTTTTTGAAATAAATTTCTCATCATCTGATTTATCCGCCAAGGGTTCAAGCTAGGACTCAATTCAAGAATGAAAGCTTACAAACTAAAGGAGAATACAATCAAGGAAAAACCAAGGAAAGTGACATGTAATATGTTGGTTGTGAGGCAACAAACACGTGAGGAAGGAATGGAATTTAGAACCAAGGGATTCTAAATGAGAAACAAAAGGGAACTTGATGTGTTTTGATGTATGTCTCAAGGAAAGGATGAAACCAAGCTAAAATCCACCAATAACACGAAGCAAACAAGTGAAACTAACACGGTTGGGGTAGGCACGATCGTGCTTCATGGCATGGGGTGGTCGTGCCAAAGTGCTGCCTAGCACGCCTTGCTTTGTGGTGTTTCACAGTTTGAAGCTGGCTTTTTGTGTTTGGGTTGGAAGCTAGACCAAAAGGGATAACCTTAGCTTTGGTTAAGCATGGAAATGGATGTAAGAAAGGTTATGAAAGTATGGAACGGAAAGAGAATCAAAGTTATGATTCACTAACTCAAAATTAAGCTAGCAAACCCACCTTTACTCTCTTTGAATCCTTGAGAATGAACACCGAATTGGATAGAACTAAACTCAATGTTTGGATACAGAAACACCACCAAAGACAAGTTTAGGACCCTTAAACTATGATTAAGATACAGAAATACCATTTAATCAAGTTTAAAACTACACTTGATCACCACCTTAACTGACCTAGTTAATGATAAGCTAGTTTAGAATTTGAGAGGAAACAAGAGCAAAGCTCTCAATTCTGATTTTCATTCAAAGTTGAAATATGATACAAGGGGGCCGTGTACATGCTCTTATATAAGCCTAAGCTCGCAAGCAAGCAAGCACACATACACCACTATCTTTCCTTACTAGAGAGGAAAGGTGTTAATTAAGCTAACACAACCGGTTAGAGCTAATTGAATACAAAGCTTGCTTAAACTAATCTAAATACATCCAAAGCATAAAGTAAAACAATACTAATGTTTATTATACATTAATCTACTCATAATCAAGCTTAAAACATGCTGAATTCTAGCTAGAATCTCATTGGTCAGTCGAAAAGTGAATATTGTTTTTTGTCTAGCCAATAGCATGCAAGAGACAACTCTTTTTGCTGCTCTCTCTTCATTGGTCGTCCTTACCAAGGTTGTAGCCCATCATTGGATACCTAGGGACGTGAGCCAAGCCTTGAAGAGTGTGCCAATCAGCTTGCAAGTAATAAAACCCACGTTTGAACCAAATTAAACCAGTTTGAGTGAACTGAGTTCACACACAGGTTTTTAGCCGATTTTTGGACTTGGTTTAAGCTTATCAAAAGTGAGCATGATTTGGTTTTCAGGCCATGGGAGATAACTTTGGGATGTGTATAAACCCCCCTCCCACAAAGAAATCAAGGTTATAGCATATTTAAGTAGGGTAATTTGGCTTAAACATTAAACTGTGCAGAATGGAGTCCAATCTGACCAGTTTGACAAAAGACCTTGATCTCTCATCCTCTTGTGGGTATGATTGAAAACTAATACTTGTACCTGAAAGTAGACATCATGAGGACTCGAAAAATGTAAAAATTCAAAACTTAAGCCACAATATAGCTTAAGTTATGAAGTGAATAAAACCGTGTATATTCTGATCATACTGGGCAGTTTGGACACATTGGGCTTATTTGCTAATTTGAATGGGTAAATGAAGTCCAAATGGGATGAAACTTGTTTTGGTGTAAAGCTGACTTTCTGAACTTCAATCCCAATGAAAAATATTAGACTTAAACCACAAGAAGACTTGAGTAATTAAGCACACAAAAATGGATTAGCTGCTGGAATTAACCCTTACCCTGCAGTTTTAATACTTAAACAAAATTTGGATGATTTATTCATCCTTTAACCAGCATATTGAGATTACCTAGTTGATTTGCTTCTTTTTAAATGAAGGGCATGGAGGGATCTCCATCATCCTCATTATTAGAAGATATTAGAAGATAATTTATTATAATACAAGAGTCCAAGCCAATAATAACAATTTTTGGGTGACAAGGTTATGTTCCCTTTTAACACATATTGTTATTCTTCTTATGATATGTGAAAGTGTGTGATAATTTTATATTATACCTTATTAGAAACTACAGATTCTAATGATATAGAATGAATCATGTACCAAAGTCATTAATATGACATGTGTGACATGAGTGTAGATATTCAACTTGTTTAATCATAATATATTTTAATACATAAGAATTTCAATTTGATGATTTATTTTATTTTGTACCATCTAATAGCTATACTTTAGGTTTGAAAACTATTAATTTTTTTAAAAAATTTAAAAGTTTTCTATACATAACATAAAATATTAAATAATTTATTATTGTATATATACATTTATCACAAACAAAAAAATAAAAAAAACTATCACGTGCATTACACAGGGAACAAACATACAACTTATGAATAAAAAACAAGAAATGAATGAATAGTGCCACGTCATTGATCCTGACCAAGAACTGCAGAGGAGAACAGTAACCATCGGATAACAGACCAGTGAAGCATTACGAGCCGTCGATTGGCAAACAATAGATGAATAAAAAAAAGAAAAGGAAAGGAAAAGAAAGGAAAGGGAGGAAAAAAAAGCAACCACCCCGCATTTCCCTTTTTAATGAAAAAATGAATTAATTTTTTTTTTTGTAGGCCTTTAAATCACAGTCTCTCTTTTTACATCCGTCCGGTCCTTCAAGCCTGCGAAAACAACAGTCCCAGTCCCCCCCTCTCCCTCCCCTCCCTTTCTTTCATTCAACGCACGTAATATTCTCTCTCCTCTCTCTCTCTCTCTCTCTCTCTCTTCCCTGGTGGGGTCTCATCGTCAACAACAACAACAACAACAACCACCAACTCCAATGGCCACTGAAGAGGTCAATAAACCTCACTTCCTCCCTCCCTATCCTGAGGTACAATTACAATTACAATTACAATTACAATCACCCCCTTTCCCTTTTCACTCTCTAATTATTCACTTCAAATCCCCCCCCCCCCCTTTTTCTACTCGATTTCTCAATTTTAACCCGAATTGGGTCCTGATTTCTTCGAATTATCTGTATTTTTGTCCAAAATTAGGTCACCCCACAAAAAAAAATGAGGGAAAATGGGGTGAATTTGAAAAGGGTAATGCATTTTGAGCCATTTGTGAGGAGGGTTAGTTAGTCGACTGGAAATGCATTTTGGGTTCCAGTGGTTTGCAAATAATAATGTAGTGTGTATTAAAATGATTATTTCATTTTCAATTCCGGTTTCCCTAATTGTTTATTTTTGTTGTCAAGTGTTTCTATATTTGTGCTGCCCAGCTGTATGCAACCAAAAAAGGCTCCATCTTCTTTCCCCCCTTTAATTATTTTTCTTGGTGGGCTTTTAATTTTTAGAATTTATTGCCATGCCTTGCATTGTTCTTTCCACCAAAGTTTCAATCTTTTTGATTTCTCCGGAGCTATTTGGAATTATTGTTTTTTGTAAAAAAAATAAAATAAAATTGGGCTGGGTTCCTTTTGTTTTCCCTTTTTTTTGGGGGGGGGGGTTGGTTGGTTGTAGTTTGTAATTTTGTAATATTCCTTGCAGTTTCTGTGATTTAAGGTTTAGTGGAAGGTGTTGGAATGGATGACTAGTCTGTGAAATGGCTCATGCAAGATGTCCCTGCTGTTCCTGAAACGTGAACGCTTGACTATATCACTCTCATAAAACACACCTTGAAAGCTCTATCAGGGTTTGAGATAAGGGGTTGATTTAATTAGTCATTACTGGTCGGATAACAGCTTTGAAAGCTGCTGCTTTCTTTTATAGTTTTCATTCACTCATTTGGGATAAAGTTGCCTGTCTCCATCTTGACCCTAATAGTGGTGGGATACAATTGGATTGAATGTTGTTATTCCAATTGAGAATTGGTTGTGGCAAGTTACTGCCTTTTTCTTGGGTTAGGGCGAAGGGGTGATGTTAGAGCGTGAATGAAAAGCTGTGAGATTGTTTGATTTATGTTGTGTAGGAGCTCTGGGGCAATGGAGAAGTTTTGATTTAAGGTTATTATAGGGTGTGTAACGGAAAGGTGCATAAAATTCAATACATATTGGGTAGCTAACTTCTTGTTAACATGTTCACTTTGAGTAGTTTTAAGCCATACAGTGTTCATCTGAATTATTCTTGTTTGAATTTGGAGAAATCTATAGAATTATAAAGGAATTTAGTTTGGAATTTAAAATTTGATATTTTGTATACGTCAAGGTTTTTACAACAACCTGAACTTCCAAGTATGTGTCGTCGGTAGTGCTACCCCTACAAGCATAGAGGCTATTTTGAGTTAGATTGAGATTCCCAGTATTGAGAGATTTTTAATCTGGAGAAATATGTGGAATTTGGAGAAAGTTAAAAATTGGAGGATATAAAGGGCAGATCGTAGAGAAATTTGAAATTTTAGGAAACTAAGGTAAAGGGAGCAAGGCCTTAGTGTAATTTGATTCGTCGGATTACATTGCCCTCCCCCTGTTGGGTATCCATTTATGACTGCATTCTTGCTTTGTGTTCGCTTATTTGATTAGTTGATCGTTGAACAATAAAAAACGGACCTCAGATATACTTTGAGACTTTTGGGAAATTTGAGATTGCTGATAGGAGGATATGTTTGATAGGTATGGAGGTTTTTAGTATGGCCTCTTAGGTGTTAGCAATAGGGAGATTTTTGGTGTCAAATCTTCTTTGCTAGGTTCTCTTGTCGAATGCCCCCTGCCCCCCAAAAAAAAGGGGTGTCTTTTATGAGCTTGCGTGATGCAATATGAGATCATTTTGTGTAGAGAGTTCATACTCATCTTATGCAGTCATTTTGCCCATTCTCCCCTCCCCTTCCCCGCCACCAAAAAAAAGAGGGAAGTGTTCAAGGAATCTGATGGTACCACTTGCATTATTGAGGGGATAATTGCTATCTGCCCTCTCTTCTATTGAGCCCATGTTTCATAGAACTTTGTAGTTAAACATGCGCAAGATAGAGTAAGTTGGCTAGATGTGAAATCTTCTCAGCAATTATGCAAATGGAGACAAATACATTGAAAGGTTTTCTGGTGGTGGGTTCTAATGATTTGTATGTAAATTCTCTGCGATGTGATTCTTATGTCTTAAGAAGCTTGCTGAAGGATTTTTTAAGTGCAAGCCAAGCTTCTTAAAGGCCAACTGGTGACATCTCTTCCCCTTGTCAATGCAGAATCATCTCACTTTTGCATTATCTTACTCCTTTAGGTTTTGTGCCCTTTTGCCTGAATAGTTTAGCAATTGCTTTCTCTTTTGCTTTTTTCAAATTATGTTTTCTGGTCGATTTATCTTTGGGTTTAAATATATATATTTTTTGTTACTGAAGTGGGGCCACAAGCCTTTGGTCATATATTTCCTAGTGTTGATACCATGTTCCAGACAGCACATTCTCCCATTTGTGGCAACAGAATACATGAGCAATTCTATTGGTTTGATGTGAATAATTAAGAAGTAGATGGGAGCATGGTATGATTCACCCTTATTTCTAGAGTATGCAGGGTATTTAGGATAACTTGCACTTTTGCTTTTACTTGTATCCTGGTTCCCCCCTTTCCTTTATGCTTCTGTACTGCCTGTTTTTGTGTTTTTCTGTGTCTGAACACTGTTAATGGTGTTATAGTGGAGGTTTCAGGTTTGGTTGACGTGTGAGGCCTTTTAAGCTCCCTTTTGAACAGCTTGAACTTTAGCAGCTTTATGTTGGTGTTTGTCATTTGGCTTCCGTAGTTGCATATCTTTGAGGGTAATCTTCATTTTGATAGCATGTAATTGGTAAAAAGATTTAGAAAATTAGAATATTTTGATATTGGATATCTTTTGTAATTTTTTTTATTATTTTTGTTGGTTATTTTTAAACATTTTTTAGGACAACCAAAATAAGGATATTTAGTAATATTTTATTAAGATTTAGTTTCCCAGTATATTAGGAATTGATCTAGGATGCTCTAAGAGCAATTCTTACAAAGAGAACAATTGATTTAAGACGCTTTAAGAGCAATTTCCACGCCGAAAAAATTTACGCAAGAATTCTTAAATACTCAATAATTCATTTCATTCAAGTCTACCTCCTAATACATGACAAAAGAGTTTAAATAGAGAAGAAACCTAAAACATTCATTAAGGCAACAAATAAAGACTTAATCTAAGAGATATTATTTGCTAGCTAAATAGGATAAACGAAAAGAGAATATTCCCAAAACATAACCTATGAAGACAAAATACTTCATATATACCAATATTAAGATATACTCATGTCTTCTCAATTCTCCTTGATCCTTATCTTGCATCACACGTCCTCTTGTTCTTATGATCTTGCTTCAAAACTTTTTCTTGCTGTAAAATCTAAGGCCTGATTTGTTCAAGCTGCGTTGTCAATAGCCTTTTCCCTAATCTTCTTTCTGCAGCCAAAAAGATAAGTCTTCCTTGTTTCTAGTTTGCAATTGCTATGTCTTAGGCGCTGATGGTGTGCTGGGTAGCCTAGAAAAGGAGTTGTTGACTGTTGATAATGATTAATGGTCATTTGACCTTAGTGTGTTTGTTAAAGGAGTTGAAGTTATTATGCTGGCCTTTGGGCATTTGGATGTTTGTAAGCATGGTTAACTCGTGCGGATGCTCCTTTTAGTTGATCTTAATGATTCCCAAACTAGGTGGGAGGAAGAATACTGTTTTTCTTGTGATAACTCAAAATGTTTGTTTCTTTGTCTTCTTGGCAGATGATTATTGCGGCTATAGATGCTCTAAATGAGAAGATGGGTTCAAACAAGACCTCCATTTCAAAATACATTGAATCGAAGTACCAAAACCTGCCTGCAGGGCACTCAACACTGCTTAGACACCACTTGAACAAGATGAAAGATACTGGGGAGCTGATCTTCTGGAAGAACAATTACATGAAACCTGACCCAAACTTCATCAGGCGCGGACGTGGGAGGCCCCCAAAGCCCAAGGAGCCTGGGATGCCGACTTCTGCCTCAGCTAGGCCCCGCGGTCGGCCCAGGAAGGATGAGGATGGCCCAGGTGAAAACCCTACTTCTGCTGATAGTTTTCCTGTCAAAAAGCCAAAAGCATCTCCTTCTGAGAACACTGATGGCAATGCTGATCGTGCGTCGATCCCAGCACCCACAAAAACTGGAAGGCCGAGGGGCAGGCCTCCAAAGGCCAAGCCTCAAACGGGGTTTGAAGGAGTTTCCAGCTAGGCGAGTGAAGGCTTAGGGTGTTAGTTTGTAGTAAAAGTGACCAGAGTCTTGTAGCCATTTTAACCTTTTCATTATTGGTGGTTTTTAGGACTTTGTTTGGTTTGTAGCCATGTCCATGTGTTATGAGTTGTGACCATCCTCATTCCCATTGATGGTCAGGCTGGTCGTTGGCAGTCAAGAGAAAACTTGGGAGGGCAGAGTCATGATCTGTGTGTGTGTGTGTAGGTGTAATTTGGTTGTTGTACATTGTGGAGTTGCTTGTTTCTAATGCTGATGTTTTATGGGCGTCACCTTCTGAGCTAGGACGTGATTAATTCTAATTCAAATATCTTATTGTCTTGTCAATTTTTGGTGATTAAGTTACTGCACTAATCTAAGCATGTACTGCTCTTCACTTTTCACTGTCAGTTGCTTCTCTCTGTTTTCTTTGATGTGTTGGGGTCCTTTCGGACTTGGTGGTTGGTATCTGCTGTCAATTGTCACTTCAATGCGACCTATTATTGTTTTCCTACCTGACTGTACTTGGACTTGGTATTCTTTAAAATTTAAAGTTCAAATCAAATAATTGAACCTATGGATGATTGGAGTTAAGTGGTACTTGTTCTGCTATGGATGGTGCAGTATTGAGTGAACTTTTGCATTGTTTGCTGGTTTGAAGTACGGTTATGTACCATTGAAGTGGTTGGTAGGGACTAGGGATATTTGTACGAGTAGATCAGATGGCTGTCAATTGTATGTACATCAACATAGCTGACATTTGGAAGAATAAAGACTACGACGCGCCGTGGACAACAAAACAAACACGACAAGTGAAACCAGGGCAAGTAAGTTTCAGAAGATTAGGATTATAGGATACGTATAAAATATAGATACAATTATTAGAATTTACAAGAGTAAGATTAGATTTATTGGTTATACAAAGTAATTTTCCTTCAATGTTTTTAGAGAAAGTGAAATATATAAGATTGAAAGACAATTTTAAAAGTCGAAAACTAAAATTTTAAAAGTAAACTATTCGATCCGTAAAATCCAAAAGCATAATTCTTAATGAAAAGCATACTATGCTAAAGTGTTTAAGACAAGAAAATATAACTGGTAATATGGAATAACAATATAGTGTTACTTGAAAACATAAAATAAAAGAAGAACTTATAATATCGTCGATTAATAACTAAAACAATTGATTCTATATTTGACACGTGTATCCAACATTTTCATTGATATATTGTTTGAGGATTGAGAGGGATGTTGGTGCCAAGTAATACATACGTGACATAGAATATAATGTTCCTAAGAGTACCTATGAGAGTTAGTGTTCGAGCAATTAATTTAGCGGAAGCGATATATAGGATGATCGACGTACAAATCGAGAAAAATAAAACAAGATCAAAATAGGAGATAAAACTTTAACGTGAAGGATCCAAATGGGAAATACTATGGGCGGTGATGAGCAAAACAAATCCATTAATTGAGACAGAATATATGGGTTGTATCAAGAGTTTCGCGATTGTTTTCTTGATCTTGGTAGAGGATTGCATGATCAGCTCCATTTGCTCCGCCAGTGCATAACCAGTTGCCTCAATCTGTTTCTTTTCCTGTCAAGAAAATAAGGATATCACCAGGAGCAGGACACTTAAGATCAATAGCTAACGCATTATTCACTACAGCTGCAACAATATCTTCACTGTGACTTCTCTCATACACGATGTCTACCTTACATGGCCTGCCAGGGATTTCAAAAATGGGTATCCCTCCAAAGAACTGGAGACCCTTTGGGCATCTAGAATGGCAGATGTCACCAGCAATTTGCAATCTCGCCTTTGCCAGACCACTGTCTTGAGGACCCCAAAAAGCGTATCAGTGCTTATAGTCCTGTCATAGCCTTCATCAAGGATGATGACACTGTACTTGTTCAACTCAGGATCACTCAGTGCTTCACATAAAAGGACCCTGTTAGTCATGTACTTGATAACCATGTTTGGGCCAGTCACATCCTCAAAACGAATGGCATAGCCGACTTTGTCTCCGAGATGAGCCCCATTCTCTTGGATGACTCTTCTGGCAACACTGACAGCCGCAACGCATCTTGGTTGGGTGCACCCCAGCACTGCAGAACAAGAATACCCTTGCTCGTGAAGATATCGGATCAGCTTAGTTTTCCTCCTGGAACCAGTTTCTCCAATGACTAACACAACTTGGCTTTCTTTGATCACCTGCAGTGGGCCATCTTGCTTGGTGTATATGGGCAGAGAATACCGCTTTTCCCCTGCTGCATTGAGCCCCATGTCTTTCTCCACATCGATCAAATCATCAACAGCAGGCTCTTGCTGTGATTTTTGATCAGGGATGCCAGGAAGGTTGCCTATCCCGGACCCTCCGATCTCCTAAAACCAGTGGTGGGACTTGTGCGGATTCTGCTTCTCAAGTATCTGCTTGACGAGTGCAGACTCTTTTCGGGCAAGAACTGTCATATCTGAGGTGGGATCCTTATTCTTTCAGAGGGAGAATTATCTTCCGCTGTACTTTCATACAAGAGCCCTGATTGAGGAAAGGAGGTATGCTTCTGGAATGCTGATTCACAACAAGGGTGATGCTGATGCTGTTACTTGCCCCATCTTCTTCCTCGGCCTCAATCTGGGATCTAGTACCAGCAGATCAAACCACCCCAGATAGTAGTAAGAGTTGCTGATCTTCCCATGATCCCAGAGGGCTCCACTCGCTTCTTCATCTCTTCGAACCCAGATTTCTCCTTGGCCCAAACATCATTGATATTGTCTGAGGATGAATTAGGCAATGGCCAGGAATAATTTATGAAAGAACCTGAAGAGGTTGTATCTGCTTCACCGCACTCTCTACTCAGTGTTTCCAGTACTCAGTAACCAACAAATACCTTTTCTCTGTGGCTCCACTAACTTTGTGCTCTTCCTGTTATGGCAGTGATAAGTCTGATTTGTTGGTTACTGGTTATTTCAAATGTATTATGCAAATATGCTTACTTTTTTGAGTTGGGGGGGGGGGGGGATTTGTTGAGGTCAGGGAGGAAATCAACAAGAAAAGAATTCTATGATCATTCATTTCTGGAAAAAGGAAGAATTGATACATAATACACACGCACTGAAATGTAGCTAAGGCCTAAATTTGGTGGGTGTAAAACTCCCAATTTGCCTAAAATTGAGTGATGTGATGTCCCTGTTAGAGGTTTGGTTAAGATGTATGCCAATTGCTGCTTAGTAGTGACATGGCTGAGAGGGATCAACCCCTCCATGAGCTTTTGTCTGACATAGTGACAGTCAAGTTCAATATGTTCTGTTCTTTTGTGAAACACTGGGTTACTGGCTATATAAATGGCCGCCTAATTATCACATTTAACTCATATCGGTGTGATGTCTTCCACAGTCAATTCATGTAGCAGTCTACTCAGCCGAGCAAGTTCAGCCACAACTCTTCTCGTACTTCTATATTGAGCCGCAGCAGAAGAAAAGCTGACAGTGTGTTGTTTCTTGGATTTCCAGGATATGAGGTCATGTCCCAAAAAAATAACATAACCAGTGACGAATTTCCTGGTATGAGTACATGATGCCCAATCTGCATCACAATATCCCAAAAGAGAAAAAGATAGATCATTAGTAAAAGACCAAGTGTTAGATATATAAGCCTCTAAGGCTAGCCCACCAGCTTCTTGTTGAACATTTTCACAAATTTTTGTAATTCGTATATAACTTTGCAGTGTTATTCATATGTTGGACGTGAGCAACCTGATATCTCAACAAGCTAGTGTGAGGAGCCTACATCAGGATTTCCTCAAAACTCCACTTTGGCACTTTGGTTTTATACAGATTGAGATTGTTGTACAAGGCAGAGTGGAAGAATCAGACTTCAGGGGATCTTTTTTGTGACACAATATTGAATAATCAAATACTCCCCCCCCCCCCCCCCCAAAAAAGAAAAAGAAAAGGAGACAAAAAGTAGACAGCTAGGGGATATCATCTTACTGATGCGCGTGATGTGATCTTGCTCCAGAAGAGTGTTTACTTCTTGATAATAACTCTTTGCAGATCTGCATCAGTTACTGCTTCAGCTTCTGTTCGTCGAATTGTTGAGCAGGAGGTGGATACAGATTCTGGTTTAAGTGATGAATATGAGCGTCACGAAGTTCAGGAGGTCAATGGTAGTTCAGTATGTAAGATTTGCTTGGTCATCCAGATACATGCACTCATTTCCGGGGGGCACTGTTGTGCAAAATTCTTGCAAACAGGCTCCCTGACAGTCATCGTTAGCCGTCAGGGGGAAAGCCTGCATGCATCTTCACATTCTGCTTATGGACGATTTTCTAACCTATCCCATAATAGCCGAAACAAGAGGGCAAAACTGTATGCAAACAGGTTTTCAGAGAAAAGTTTGAGCAAAAAAGGTGATTTGCTTTTGCTAGGGAGATGATAAAAGGGTTAGAAGCAAAAGAGCTGCACCGAGAGGAAGGTGCAGAGGTCCTACACAGAAATCTAAGAGGCAGAGACAATCAGGGAGCTCTTCACTTCAGAGGATGCTTATGAGCAAAGATGAAGATGAGAATGATAATGGCATCCCCAGCAGATTCAATAAGTCTAACTGAAGGTCAGAATGCTCTTTGGATTCAGCAGTAGATATTTTTGGTGGTCACTCTTTGCTCTGAAATTTGCAGAAGATATAATTTTTTGTACTTGCATTGCTGCGCATGCCTAATTGCTTTCTGCTTTGGCTTTTTCTCTGCTTCTACACAAACGGCTAGTATCAAGTCCATTGTATTTTTGCCATTGTTCTAATGGAGGGCCTGATGTATGTTTTCAGTAAGATCTCTTTGTACATGATCTCATTTGCTAGTTGTTGATCCTAGTAAGGCCCTCTAAGTGGTCATATGTAGTTAGTGTAGTTAACTTCCATGTGTTACACAATCAGGGATCTTTGATCCCAAATGCAATTTTTTCATGATCCCAAAGCACCTTGAGATTGCGTTTTAGCTTTATGAAGCTAATAATCTGACTTCCTCAGCTATTTAGGTGATGCTTAATCAACATCAGAAGCAGAGAAAAGCATGACCGCTTAAGCTCTCTCTCACCGAGGCAAGGGGGAGGGAAAAGAAAGGGGCATCACATAGGGAAGAACTTTCATGTGGCTTCCAATGGTACCCCCCCCCCCCGGTTTTGGACCTGCTTCTTGTCATGGTAGAAAACTCGAAATGTTCAAATGAACATGCGGGTTGGTCCATGTCTCAAGGGAGGTTGTGACATAAGTTCGGCAACATGTGCTCAAACTCCCATAGGCATCCTTTATGTGCTTAAATGGTGTCACTGCTATTGAGAGAGTAGGCCAATGGTTTTTAGTATTTAAACGTCTGAGCTTCTAAGTTAGGCATTCATTTGCATATGCAACAAACTATCAGATACCGCAGTGCAACCAAGCTATGGAGGAATGCTTTGCAAATCCAGCAATGTATGAGTGGAAATATGAACACAAAGCAGACGTTTTAATCATTGGACAGGTCTTTAGTCTATAGTCCAAGGATTCAAAATGCGTTTTTGATCGCGATTGCGATTTCGGTCACGATATGGAAAAATCACTCTAACACGGAAATCACGCTCCATGTCGCAGCTAAAATGTGGTTTAGTCAACTCAAAAACCTTTCCGATGCGACTGTTTTGTCACGGATCAGTCATATTTTGAATCCATGGCCTGTACCACGTTCTTCTTGTCTTTGCTCACCTGTATCAAGTTAGTTAGTTGGACAATCTCTGTCCAATACAACAAAACATCAGGTTGTAGTAACCTTGTACCCACAACAAGGAAGGAAGGAAAAACACCCAAAAAAAGGGCCCATGGATTTGGTGGATGCATTATGTGAATTGCTTTATTGTAAATGGGGTTATCATTTTGGCCTTGCCACATATTTTCATGGCTATTAATTTTTTTGTAGGGCAAGGACTCTTAGAATCAATATATATATCCACAAGGGTAGGTAAATGAAATTGCATTGTAAAATATGTATTATAATATTGGTTAATAAGAACTCTAATCAGATAGTCAAAAAGCACTTTAATTATAGAAGTAAGAAGTTAAAACTCCATATATAAATTTTATATTATACTTTTTAAGAGACTGTTATATTTTATAATTTTTAATCTTGAATATCAAAGAAGGTATAAATTTCGATGTATTGGCACTGATATATCATAACCGTTAACAATAGTCTTATAGTCATTACTGAATCAATAACTCAAAATGTATGTCATCGAATTGCGAATAATGTACGCGGGGATAGCTCAGTTGGGAGAGCGTCAGACTGAAGATCTGAAGGTCGCGTGTTCGATCCACGCTCACCGCATTTTTCATTTCCTCATACGTTTTGTCCCCTCTTTTTAATTATTTTCTCAAACTGTTGTGTATTTTTTTTAAAAAAAAAAAACATGTGTCTTGTCTAATTAATTCTATCGGCACAATTGGATCTACTTCCTTTGTCAAATTAATTTTGCTTGCGTGATTGCATCTACAGTTTTATTGCTACTTATCAGCCAGATTTCATCATTTTCTTCTCGTGTTTGCTATGATTAGAATTGGTGGTAGTCAGATTAAGCTGGCCCTCTTTCCTTTCACAAATTTTGGACGAGACCGTCTAATATAAAAGTTATTATGAGACCACGTCTTTATAGAGTAACTTTTTTGACGTTTCGTGCTAACTAATAACAAATTTTGGAGTGACTTTTAATTTTAAATTCAAGGGTAATTAATAGTTCATTTAGTTGTGACTTTTATTACAATCACCCACATTAACTATTAGTCACCCCAAATATTATTAAAAATTATTGTAAAAATATCTATCTTGTCATGTGTTTTATGTAAGATGGTCTTACACAAGAATTATTGGTTCCGCTTTTGGATAGAAGCATCACCTAATTAATAATGACTTAAATACGAAATTTGACCTGAAAAACGTCAGAAAAATACCATTCTTTACATGGAAAGTAATAAAATATGACAGGAAAATGCATTTAGCGAAGACTTGTCTTCTTAAGTCTTGTTTGGTAAAGAGTTCAGAAAAATACCATTCTTCACATGGAAAGTAATAAAATATGACATGAAAATGCATTTAGCGAAGACTTGTCTTCTTAAGTCTTGTTTGGTAAAGAGTTTTTAGAGTTAAAAAGAGTTTTTTTTTTATAGGTATTATTTGTTTGAACCTTACTCAAAAAATCTTTGAGTTGTTTGATTGAATAACTTTTTGCATTAGCCTTTGTTATCCAAAAAAAAAAAAATTTGTAAAAAGCTTTTTTAATGAACTTTTTGCAAGAATTGTTTATTATTCAATATCAAAATTATCATATTGTCTATGTTTTTTTGACATGATTACATTTAATGACAAAATAAAAACTCTACTTGTTTGCTAATCTAGCACTTATTTGTTCATTTGCTTGTTAACTTCTCTCGCGTCTACACTTTCCTCCTCCAACTTAACAACTCAGAGAAGGTGGTCATCCTTGAGAATTTGCATCCAAGAAGTTAATAACTTTAATTTAAATATTTGCTTCAATTTAGCAAATAAAGTAGGCTAATTAGTCTTTTGAGTTCTAAGTATCATTATATCATATAAGTTTCAATTATTACTAAAAATAAAATTAGGTTAACCTTAAACAAAAGTATTGTAATAAAAATCAAATTTGGGCGAAGGTATAAATGTAATTCTATGTATTTTATAAGTCACAATCTACAACTCATAATTCATGTTGAAAAGAAAAATAAATATGCAATAAAAACAATTGTTTTGTTAAAAAGCAATGAAACTATGTTATCGATATAAGTGAAATGTTTAGCAAATAGTCATGTTAGAAACAACTAATTTTACCAAACACTTTTTCAAAAACATCTAATACAATAAGCTATATCAAACAGCTAGCACAATCAACTAACAGCGGATTCACAAACAGATCCTTAGTCTTTTATACTATCCGCCTATTCAGTAAAGTGCATATTGGTTATCTCACTACCTAAAGAGAAAAGATAGATGAAAATAGGTAGCTAAATTTGAAAAACAATATCCCACTAAAACTAAAAATGTTTCATGAAAAAATTTAGCAAAAAGAACTGTCTATTACATACGGATTCCCTTTAGAAATATCAACTCTCTTTACCCTTAGTGTACCACTGAGCTATTGTAGCTCCTACGGGGTGGAGACGATGGGCTCAATCCATGGATTTTCCTTCTTTTATCGCATTTTGTTATGAGGATTGAAGAGAGATAGTGCATCAAGCTACTCGCACGGACCAGCTTGATCCAGAAATAATTGATCATTGACTCAAGTTATGCACAAGTAGTTACGAAAGGAATAGTAGTCAATCATCATCTCCCAAGTGAAGTACGTGCTTCGATATATATTTCGTGAAACTAATACAGTTCTAATACAGTTCGATATGGATAAGATATATAGTCACAATTCGTTTCGTGACTACACTTCACCATCTGCCAATATTTCAGGAGATCCCACATATCATGGATCTTGGAATTATTGAGACATACAAAATCTTACCTTTGAAAACTCCAATTTAAAAGATGATTTTATACACCATTTCACCAATCAAATGAAGCCACTAGGCTACCAGCTGTAAGGCTAATCAAAACCACAATTAACACTATAATATAATAATAGCAATAAAAGAGAAATAATAGCTCTAAATCAACCCCCAAAAAAAATAAAAAAAAGATGAAACAATTATCATAATTTCAACGTAAGATCAGGAGTGCAATCTGGATCTTCTATATCATTGACATATGGTCTAAGGACAAAATCGTAATTATCATTACTACTACTATTTTTATTGTGAGTATTATTATTGTTATTATTATTATGGGTAGCATTATTATTATTGTTACTGTTGGTATTGGCTGAGCACTCAGCTTCATCGTCGAGCTGTCTGAAGCTGCCTGGCCAAAACGGCACCGCATCAAAGACAGGGACAGCTCCCATGAAGTACCCAGTTTGCCCATGGAACCTAGCGGGCCCAGCTCTTAAACCATGGAAGGGGCTGCCTTGATGATGATGATGTGACAAGATGGACGGCTGGTGATGAGTTTGAGGTTGAGGATGAGGATGAGGATGAGGATGAGGTAGCATCATCATCATCATAGACCCGTTGTGTGCTTGGATGTCAATGGACGGCCTGGATGAGGAGAGAGAATTAGGATTAAAGGCGCTGCCATGGAGAGGGAGGGATGCTAAGCTCACATGCCTGTCAGCCAACAGGCCAATCCGCATCGCCCGCTTGGCAATAGTTCTCTCTCTCTTGTGGGCATTCTGGTGACCCCCAAGTGCCTGTGAGCTGTAGAACTTCCTTCTGCAGTAGTTGCAGGAGAAGATCCTGCTTCCAGGGGGGCCAACGCCCACGCCCGCTCCCACTCCCACCGCGTTGACTCTATCATCTCCTCCGTCACCCATATCTGCTCTTTGTGCGAATTCTGAGGTGCTGGTGATAGGCTTGCTAAACCTGAGATTCATGTCAAGGGAAAGAGGGGCATTTAGGTCAATAGAAAGAGGAGGGGAGTTTAAGTTTACTCTGCTGCTGATCCCTGCTTCTTCATCTTCTCTCTCCTCATGATCTGAGTCCTCTTTGCTTGAATCTGATTTTGCCATGTTTGAAAAGCTAGGTTTTAACTTAGGGGGATTCTGACTTGGGTTTGTGGAATTTGAGCAAGTTAATTGAAGAAATGAAGACAGAGCCCTGCCTGAATTGGGAGCTGAATTTTGAAGTGCAGCAGTACAAAAAAGCAGGTACTATAGGGATTGGGGATGATGGGGTTGGGGTTAGGGTGGGCAGATATCTTCGTCTACTTCTACTTTTGGGATTAAGTATGAATGAAAATGAGAATGAGACTGAAGAGTGGGGATGGAGTGAGTGCGAGTGAGGTCATATGAATTGAAAGAGAGAGACAGACGTTGTGGGGTTGTCTTGCCACTTACGGAGACAAAGATAAGATGGAATAAAACTACATTATGTGGAATTGGGATCACCATACATACATACCCCCTTACAGGACACCACACAATACTACCATTTACTTCCATATATATACGCATTTATTGAAAATAATACACCGAAAAATTTAATGGTGGAATGCTGCATATTTGATTAATCTAGGACATAAAGTTATTGGTAGGAGGGTTTTTTTTTTTTTTTTTTTTTGGTAGGAGGGTTGTTTCATATTAACAAGTTCAGATGTCTTGAGTATATATATGTGGAATTGGGATCACCATACATACATATACACCCTAAAAGGACACCACAATACTGCCATTTACTTCCATATAGATATGCATTTATGGAAAATAATACACCGATAAATTTAATGGTGGAATTCCTCATACTTGATTATGGGTAGGAGGGTTGTTTCATATTAACAAGTTAAGAGATCTTGAGTAATATACGATCGTGTGTACGCGCACACACATATATATAAGTTTCAACGGTAGTATTAGAGCACTCTTACCTTTTGAGGTCATTCCAATCAACTCACTCATCCGCTGGAATTAAGTCAGGCATTAAGTAATAAAAAACATTCATCATTCCAACAAATTAAAATAATTAAAAAACCAAGCAATGGTATCAGAGTCACTAGCCATCTAGGCCGACCCTAAATTCATCCAAGCAACCACAAGTCATCTTTGGCCAACACAATTCATTTCAAGCAGTGGCGTAGCCAGCGTGGGATCAGTGGGGTCAGCAGACACCCCTCTCAAAAAAAAAATGTACGTTTGAGAATTAAAAAAAAAAAAAGAAGAAGAAGTTAACTATATACATCAGATGTGTTGAAGAGATAAATGAAACCTCCCTTACTTTAGTGGTCCAGGTGCCTAATTTGTGGGTTGGCTTGTGTTTGATGTCGGGGGTTCAAGTCCTCTATCCTTCCCTTTTTTCGTTTTATTTTTTTCATTTTTTGTTAAGCCTCCGGTACTATTTCTCTGTTTGTTCGACAGTTCGAGTCCTCAACTCTCTCTTCCGACACCCCTATCCGAAACTTCTAGCCTCGCCACTGATTTCAAGCAATCCGCTACAAATGGATCAATCATCAATCCGAAAAAACTGAAGCTTGACGTTGAGCATCTATCAAAGTACGATCTTGGCATGGTGATGAGGAGAAAACAACCGAGGCAAAATCTTTTCCTACCCAAATTTCACAAGTAAATTGCGGGGAGACATTAAAAGGTAAGTTATTTGTACTAATGGCATGTTTGATTGCAGATTATAAGTTAACTTTCCAAAACTATATGTTTTTTAAAGTCAAGACACATACAATTATAAAAGCATATAGTCTGTTTGGCATGCTTGATAATGAAAGACATTTTTATTTTTTTTGGAAAAGATAGAAAATGTAGAAAAAGTAATGCATGAAAAAACACATGAAATTTTACAAAGGCCAATACATCTAGAAGTTTGTAAGCGTGCTAGAACTTAAAGTCACCACGCGAAATTTGGGAAGAATTAAAGGAGGTATGTTCCAAGTATAAACATAGAAAATCGAATGATGAATTGTGGTACATTATCCCTTGGAGAGAAGAAGAAGATTTGAGACACAAAGTGCATAAAGTTACAAAAAGTACCCAAAAAAGTGTAGTGGTTAATCAAGCTGGGGAAGACCAAGAATGTCAAAATGAAAGAGTATTTAATTCCAATTATGAAAACGTCCAACAAATGGATGTATCTAACATGGCATGTCAGGAAGAAATAAGTGAAACAACTGACATGGCTATGGATACTTAAAAATTAGAAGATATTGAAAAACTAAAAAATATTAAGTATCTATTCAAGAAGAGAGAACTTCACAAGATGAAGAAGTCCTTTATATTATCAATCAGCCGGCAGAATCTCCATGGCCTTAAGAAGATATTCGAGACTGCTTCACATATATATAAAAGGGAACTCCCCTGATTGAAGAAAACATTTTAGATGATTTCAAGCCTTTGCACCTACTTGAAGAGGAAATTTCAGCAAATGAGGAAGTGTTAAACAAGTCACAAACAAGTTGCATAATGACATATGAAGATGCAAATTAAACAAGAGACACAAAAAATCTTAGAAGAAAAAGTTTCAAAAGAGGATCAATGTAACGCCCCCAATAGCTAATATCTGATTATGCTAACATAACCACTTATTATGATAATTTAGCAACGGAAGACTTCTAATTTGATTGGAGGCATTACCGCCGTTCCATGAGGGAACACGGCTGCTTGATTTACTGAACTTTATAGGGGCCCAAATTGTAAGGCCCCCAACCCTAAAGTCAGGAGTTCTGCTATTTTGTTCTTAAATCCTGGGGCAAAACGGGCAGAGTTTCCCCTAAAAAGTGACCTTTTCCCCAGGCTTACAGCCCTACGATTACTTCCCTGCACTGAAAAACAATAAATGCTAACTCAACGGCCACCCGCCGGAGTTCACAGCTCTATGGGCCACCCGCCCGGAGCACATAACCATGCAGTTCAATGTTTAACCAAATACACAATGACGAATACAGCCCTGACAACATAGATGGTGGCTCCTACGGCCATACAGAGCAACTCTACATGATATGCAAATCAGGCACACGAAAGCTAAATTTACAAACATTACACATTGCAACTCACGTGCAAGCACATCACTTTACTTCTAGGGTCGCAATGACTTCACTTCGGCTAACTGCGGAGACCTGGAGGCACAATAATAGATGGGATGAGCGATAATCGCACAGTGGATAGCCCCCTCCCCTAACAGATGCAAATATAACTTACGATCGTCGTTTATTCCTTATTGTTTTTGAACAATTCACCTATCTTTCGTTCCAAGCACAAGGCAAGTGAAATGGCATTATATTTACAGAAAGTAAGTAATTTACAGAAAGTAAATAATTAATGGCTGAAAAGTAAGTATAAACATCTTCTGCCAAATAATGGACTACATAACGGATATAGTGTGTACGATCACTAAACACACCGAGGCAATAGACTATGTCGATTGATAAGCTATTGGCTGTGTAGTGTCAATCGATTTCGTTCCGAAACTCAGACGTACATCCCTATGCAACAAAACTGGTTGGGTGCCGCACTTCAAAAGATTCTGTTTTGCAAATAGAAGAATGAGAATGTATAAGTAACATTGATTTGTTGATTCTTATCTGAAAGTGAACCCCTTGGTCGATGTACATCTTGAAACGATCGTACTTTAGGTGTTCACACCCCCCAGGCCGATCGAGAAGCCTGAGTTGACGCCGCGCGCGGGTGTATTGGTCGGCATAAGCCTTGATAATTGATGGGCATAAGCCCTGATGCCGCGCGCGGGTGTATTGGTCGGCATAAGCCTTGATTATTGGCGGGGCCACTTGTTTATGTGACAAAACATTGAAAACTTGATTCGTTACATGAACCTTGTGTTGATTTTCATTGCTGAGAATACTGTGAGTTTTGAAAGAATACAGAGTTCATGAATAACATAAGCGATGTACGTCCTTGGTTCCGTCCGGAAAATCTCTCTCCCTTACTGTACCTTGTTTGTTGTCAGCTTGAAGCAGCCAATGTGGCCTTACTTCTGCTCCAACTTAAGGTAGAACTATTCATTCCCTAAAATGTCTATCATAACCTCTATGAATTCACCTTATGGTCAAGAAAAATCTATTGGTAATGGCTAATATCATCATGCCTATAATCGAGACCATAATCTTGCCTACTCGGCGAGCATTATATAATCAGTGAACCGTAAGTGAGCCGACATATTCAATGAACGGTATATATAGCAATATATAACGTTATATAATCGATAACTTATATAATCGACGAACACTATATATAATTCAATAAATACGCATAACCGATGAACGATATTTATTTCATACAAGATGAACATGACTTGTAATCGATAAAATGCAAAATCAATGATAAATTAATCGCAATAATCCATGAAATGCAATTAATAAATGTTATGTAGTCAATGAGTAATAAAATGCCTTGAATAAACGTTATATAATCCATAACGATGGACATTATATGTAATCGATAAAATGCATGATCAATATGCATAAACAATGGACGTTATATAATTAGTAACGACGAACATTATATATCTCGATAGAATGCATAATCAACGAACGTTATATAATCAATAACGATGACCCTTTTTATATAAACGATAGAATGTATAATTAATGAACGTTATTATAATTAATAGTCGATGAGCGTTATATAATCGATAAATATGCATACTCAATGAACGTTAGATAATCAATAAGTTTTATGGAAATGGTGAGCATGTATAGTCGATGAACATTAGATATTCGATGAACTTAACATTATAAACCGGCGATGAACATTATATCTTTAATGATCTTGATAAGCCGAAGCCCTTATATAATCAATAAATTTCTGAGCATCGATAATTTACCCATGTATATATATATATTCAATAAATTTATGTACAAATCTCATATAATTGATAAACTTGACATACTCATAAATGTACGTTTAATTAATTCATAACCGTCTATTAATTTCGTCGTGAGTTATAAGTGGTTAGGCTCAACGTCTATATGTTTGAATATGATAATATGGTAGATGAATGCCTGGACCCGTAACGTGCTTAAGTGGCTTAAGAAGGTTCGATTACTGACTTCGAAGTAATAACCGAACGTTTCGAATCGTATTAAGCTTAAATGACTTAATTAGGCTTGAAAGGTAACTTCGAAACAATAAAATGTAACTTCGAAACAATAGATGAATGCCTCAAATGGCCCTTATTTAATTGCCGAACGATAAACTTTAATTCAGTCCAACTAACATATATGTACATGGGGTATTATTCAATTTACGCTAAAATTTCCTCATATCACTGATAATTGATTTGAATTCAACCTGAACGAACTATAATCAATAACTATTGAACTCAATTCATTCGAATTCAACCTGAACGAATTATAATCAATAACTATTGAATTCAACCTG
>JACYFF010031959.1:96524889-96581193 GCA_017589665.1 Selenicereus undatus
AAAAAAAACAAAATAGAATAAACAAAAATAAAAAAACTTCATCATCATTAATTACTATCACAATAAAATTATTACATTATAAAACGAAAAAATATTAATAACTAATACTTCAACTTCATTCAACTACATTCAACTTTCACCCACACTCACCCACTTTTTCCCACACTTAAAAAAAAATATCACTCACCCACTTCTTCCCCCTTTTCTCACAATCACCCATCCCACACTCCTCATTTCCCACTGAAAAGAACAGGGCCTTAGTCATTCACAAATCACCTACCTACTTCGTAAATTTCAAATCCAAGGTTGAAGAGCTATTTGCATCCACTGTCACCTTGACACTATGAGACTGCTATGTGATAAATAGTATGAATCTACAAAAGGATAGGAACCACAAGTGTCTTGTTGGAGATCCTCTTGTTTTCACTCGTTTGAGCCCTAAACCCATAATTTATAAACTTCCTGAATAGAGTTAGGTGCGGGTTCAAAACTTGATGAACACAACAGATTACAACCAAAAATTACAAAGCGAGTCATTCAGCACTCTCAAATAATGTTGTACTTTTTTGTATCTTCAGAACTAAAAATTTTCACTTCCTAGCCAGCTGCAGACTCCCAGATAAAATTAATACAGCTCCTCAGTTATATCACAAAATTAGAATATTTAGTTGGAGCCAAGGATTCAAAATTCGGTTTCGGTCGAGATGTTTCAACCGCGATGTGGAAATCACGTTCCATATCGTGGCGAAAACGCAATTTGGCCAACTCAAAAACCTTTCCTAAGCGGCCATTTCGTTGTAGCTACCAAGGCGGAACTCTTGGGCCACGGATTTGGATTTAGATTTGGCAAGAATACTGTGTTGGAGGCTGATGGTGATAATAGCATAGTTTTATCAACAGTGACTAGTGTTTGTATGGCTTTATAATGATGTTCTCTCACCATCCGTGCATAGGACACCCATAAACGGTTAGATGGATGTACAGGTGAGCTCCTCTCATACAGCTAAGATAAGGTCTTGAAGACCCTCTTTTACCCTATATAGAGGACCTTTCTTGGCACCGGGTCCCCAAGCAGTCAAGCACCACGAGGCGAGGAACACAAGAAGAGACTAGAAAAGAACACATTAGTGATGAACTGACCTGCCCAGTGCGGAAAAACAATTTTGTGTAGCCAACTTGGTACAGTTCAGGTTGAATTTTGAACTGCTGGAGAATAGCAACTGAGATGCTCAATGGATCCTGCGATATATTCTTGCCTGAAAGCAGGAACCCGTACCTGAATATGCCAAGAAATGTGTGAGAATCTGGCGGGAATTTTATGTACAGATATCAATCAAAATGTTATTGGAGACCCTGATCATATACCTTGAGGCAAAATCCTGATGTGTTATCCTGTTAGGGTAACCACATCTAGCAATCCTAACAACTTCCAGAACTCCACAACATCTTAGTTGTTGCAAGACAAGATCCTTCTCATAAATACCAGGAAGTTGCTTATTATTTGGTTTTATACAACGAATGAAGTGAGGTGTGGTATGTTCTAGTCCCTGCATCAGTTTGTAAAGTTGGCCCTGCAGAAAAAGAATGGGATTTACGCATTGCCATCATGAGAGGGGGGGTCTTCATGAATCAAATTGCAAGCAGAGAAGCAAATCTCTTTGCTCCATAGTAAAAAAAAGAAAAAGAAGAAAAGAAGCAGCAGCAAAATATCTATGTAAAGGAAAGATAGGTAAATGGTTAAGAGCACCACCATACTAATGACTATCCACATTCTGCTACTAGATTTTTTCCCCTTTCTTTTGGAGGGGGAGAGGATGAAAGAACACAAAACAATGCTGAAGCCAGTCTATTAACTTAAGAGTGCAATATATCCGTTATGAAAGAAATAAATTAAATTCCGGCACAAATCTTCGGGGTTGTACTAGTAGTCTACTAGTACAGCCTTTGCCACAACCAGTGCACAAGATCACCGAGGCCAAGATAGAGTTTGTAACAACAGATGAGAAAGGAATTCATCATTTCAAGTACAGATGGATGAAACTAAATGGCTAACTATAAATATGAGCTTTACAATACACATGAAAAAGGTCACCTTAAACTTTGTAGCGACACTTCGCTTCTGAGAATCCATGGCAGATTGAACATTTTGACCAGCAGGCTTCTGGGGTTGGTTGTGCGAGTCAGAGGCAAACTGCTGCATTACAGGGCAACTCGATGAAAGGAGTAGGTTGATAGAGTCAGAAGGCAATGGATCTCTATTCTTTTCCAAGAAGCCCCTAGTTTCATAAAGAACCTGAGAGTGCACATAAAGTAGAGAAATTTTACAAACAATGACCGTGAAATAGGCAACAGATCATGTCATACCAAATAGACTTGATCTTACCCATGATTTGTGAGAAATTTGAAAGTATACCAGGAAATTAGAAAGAATTAACCCTAGACTATTGATTTCAGTAGACCCACCACTAACCAGGTTCTTTGAAACAATATCAGTTCAAACGCATCATGTAGTGAAACATTTCTGATCATTATCTCTTTGTAAGTTGGTTGAGAATGAAAAGGTAGCATGAGGACAAGATTGCCATTCCTCTGCTTTGCCCAGAGACTAACAGTATGGGTGCACAAGAGACATACGCACACATATGCATAGGGAGACAGAAGCTGAGCAAATTGAAAATGCATAAAGCAATGACCTGTGAGGCTGTGACCATGGGGTATTGCCAATAATCCATTACATTCCGCATTTTCTCTCATGCTTTGGCAGTATTGAAGTCTCAAATTATTCAAAAGGCACATTCGAAATCAATAATTAAATCTCCTCTATTATCATAATTTGAGAGAACTTAGAAGAACAAGACATTTTATTTATTTGAAAATATGCTCTCTACTTGATTCAATAGCCCCATTTAATGTTGGATGTATGCTGCGGCCTACAATAAATGCTTTTAAGGTGGAAAATATTAACAAAATGAATGTCAGCTTACAACCACCCACCTGTCCAGCATAATGACAAATACTGAATGCTCCATCTCTTGCTGATCTGAAACATGAATTATCGCTCAAGTGCTGCTCAAGCTTGTTGGCAAAGGTCAAATCCGTAGCCTTGGGAAAATTTGATTCCTCGTCCAGTAAAGATAATAGCCCAAGAGGCTTCTGCATTGATAAAGGAAAACTGTCATCCGAGTCTATTGAAGTCATTTTGTTAATAATATGCCAGATCAGGAAAACTATTTTATAATGAGAAAAGCCCAGTTGGAACACACTACCTTCTCAAAAAGGTCCAAGCACTCCTGGTTATCTTCAAAATCAACTTTAGTCCAATCAATTCCATCAGCTTCATAATCCTGAGATTCAAAAACTGACAGTTACTCTTACAAGCACATCACAAAAACCTCAGGAAGATCCCATAGAGATGTAGAAGTATCCATGGATGCTACAAAGAGTCCTGGATCCAGATGATAGCCAAAAATACTCATGATGTGATCTATCTGTTTATTTTTTCTTGTTCTTCTTAGTCTCTTTTCTTACTTTTTTCTTTTTCTTTTTTTTTTTTTTGGGTTGCATCATCAATCTGACCTGGCATCAAAAAAGCGCTATTCACAGAGGCAATTCAGTTGTCCATCTGACAAAAACTTATGTTATGTCTCATTTTCCCATTCACATAGAAAGCCTATCTCATGAAGTCTGCCTACTCTAATTTGAATGCCAAGTAATCAAACTCAATCTTCAGGTTGATAAGAAACTTGAGTTACAAGTTCAAACAAAAGCTGACATAATTTCCTGGACTTGGGCATGTTATGGAAAAATTTCTGCTGTTTTTACATGCATTAATTGGCAGGTCAGACAAAAGAAATAGTGAGGCAAAATCACAATACTCCAATGCTACAGAGTTGCACAAGAATGTAGAAAGTACAGGCCATCGGCAAATGCTCAAATGCCTACCTCTTGCTCAAGTTTGAAGAGATGACGATTGAAGTGCTGCTGGAGCCTCTCATTTGCATAATTTATGCAGAACTGCTCAAAGCTATTTTTCTGCAAGCCAATGGAAATGGTAAACAGAAATACAACTGTATTTCATGGAGGGACAAAATACAGAAGACTGTAGACTCAAACAACACACCTGAAATGACTCGAACCCGTAGATATCGAGGATGCTTATGGATCTTCCTGTTCGCCAGTTACCTACTTCAAGTGATTTATTCACTTGTTCGACTAGCCAATCAAATAATTTTGCGTAGATAAACTTCGCTAATGCATCTCTGGTATCCATAGCCTGGAAACGAAGAGATTTAGTCCACCAATAGTGCATACACACGATAGAGTTACTGTTGATTCATGAGGAGAATCATACATAGCCCTCTTACCTGCTGTAAATTCAACCACTTGGCAATACTATCTTTGCCAGCTTGGATTTTACGAGTAGATAAAACCAATATCAAGTCCTGCTGACTGCATCCCATCAAATTGGCAACAATGCCCAGAGCTGCCAAACAAGCAAATCAATCAACAGCCGAGCAAAAATTGACCACAACCCCAAAAAAAGAATGAAGCACATCATCTGTGATTCAGAGAACCTAAGTTCAAAATTCCACCCCTCCCTCCATATCTTTTCTTGCAGTTGTAGAGTATCCCTTCTTAGGAAAACATCGGCTGTGGATCAGGGGTGTATTAAACAAAACAAGCCAACTATAAACACATTTCAATCCCTAGAGCAGGGAATAACTCCCATACAACGAGGTTGAACTATTCGAATGTAAAGTCGCAAATGACGCATTAGTTTGAGATTCGGGGGGGGGGGGGATGCTAACATGAAAAATCATTATTAACCATGAGACATCAGATTTGTACAAGCAATAATGCAATGGACAATTAATAACAAGAAATCAACAGCACTGCATTCAGTATCTTAAAAAGAAATGTATGATCACAAAGTATAAATCGTATAACCTGAACTCTTTCCTGAAGGACAGAAATTGCCAACCAGTAATGAGACACCTTACAGAATAGTTTCAGGATAGGGATCTCTGTCGCAGTCAGCTACCCTAAAACATGGAGTAATTACCTTCATCAGTCACCACTTCAATGTGGTTTTCATTATCAACCACTTGAAATGATATGTTCCCAAGCCATAACACAGCAGCAAGTGTCGCAAATATTCTTTCCTGATCTTCTTTGCCAATTTGAACAGTATCTAAAGCATCCTGAGGTGAAAAGACATGATTAGTGATTGTTATAATATTTTGAGGGAAGGGACATAACTGCAACAAGAACTTTTCACATCATCACAAATTGAATACCTGAAGTTTGTGGAAGTTCAGTGCATCATCAACACCATCAATCACCATGCAGTTACTCTGACTAAGATACTTGTATTCATTGGCCACCCGAATGTTTAATCTCTCTGCAGCAGCAAAAAAGTGATGATGACAACCTACTAATAGAAAAATAAACTATCTATCGCCCCTCCAGTGCAAAAATATTGCAGAAATAGGAATATTTCTTTTCAACCCATCATCCTATTTCTTTCCAAAGCAATCAGAATCACGGCTTCTACTATAAAAAGATACAGCCAACAGCCGCTCACAATTTTGAAACAAAAATAAAATCTCACCTCTTAGATCAGGTGAGGCACCGGCACAGAGTTGATAAAAGACATGGTATGACCGCTCTCCACTAGCCAGTTGAACCACTCTTGACTGCACATGCATTAACTCGTATTAAGGCTGGAACAAGATAATTAATGCAGCATCTAAACATGACATGAAGAAAGCTTCCTCACCTTTTCAAGTAGGACTGTCCATTGATTCAAATTTGGGATCAACCAAGAGAAGAATAACAGGTCAGTGAATGCCAAAACAAAGAAATTGAAGAGAAAATAGACCTCGTAAGGAGACTTACATGTTTGAATGAGTGCACCACATATCTTCCCAGCTGTACTGAAATGAATTTCTATCAACTTACCCTGCATCACATCAGGAAGAAGGATAACTAATCTCTTAAACAATTGGGCCAAATACAGCTGGAGTTTGAAGAACAAGGATAATCCAAGCCACATTTGAGTGAAACTTTAAAAGCAAGAAAGTTAAATAAAATACAGAACGAGGAATCAAAAAGGAAGCCAAGGAATGCTTACAAATCGGCTGGAGTTGTCATTTCTAGAAGTTTTTGCGTTCCCAAATGCTTCTAGTATACAACTTGTTTCAAGAACTTCACATTCAATTCCATTTCCTCCACCGCCAAGAGTGGCCAAATACTGCATTGCAATCTTTGCTGTTTCAGTTTTTCCAGCACCACTTTCTCCACTGTGATCCAGTAAAAAGTAGACTGTTACCATAACAGAATAGAAACCCTGCCAGCTAACCCAAAAAAGAAAAAAAGAAGAAGAAAAAAAGATGGAAACTCCTTCCATCTTAGTTTCGAAATCCAAAATCAAATAACTTCACTGTGCACTTAGTTTGAAGACATCGTTGCATTTTAATTGAATGCTAAATAGAAGAATATAAAGTCACCTTATTATAATAGATTGGTTCACTCCATCTGCAAGAAAGAATCGCCAGATATATAAGAATTAAGAGAACAAACAAATAAGCAAATGCTCACTTAATATATTAAGCATAACATCAGACCTCTCATCATCTCAGTGTAGGCAGCATCTGCTGTTGCATAAACATGAGGACTATCAGTAAGTTTCTGCCTATAAGTTGCAATGAGTTCACTTTCATATAATTGCACTGCTTTGAATGGATTGATTGCTATCAAAACAGGACCTGCTTTACTCTACAAAGCCAAAACCCAGGCAAAAATGAGAAGTCAATGTGCCAATCGTCCCAAGAATGCAAAGGCAAAAGAAGATGATTCATCACTAAAGGAAGCAAAGGGGAAGCATATACGTAGATCATATCATGTGAATATCTATATTGCAGATTGTAGAGAACAGAAGGCTCGTTCAAATAACTAAGCTGTATAAGGTCGTCCACCCCCTCAAGAATATCTGGATTGGCAGGTAAGAGCTCAATTGTCGAGACTTGGATAACCTAAAGGAGTTACAGAATATCAGTATACAAAATCCAGATTAGCAAATAGCATCCTAAAGCCATATTATGCTAAACAATCCAGCTCACATTTCCGGAGGCAAGCTGTACAAATGATTCCTTCCCTGAGGTTGATTTTATCCTTGCCAATTCCCACTGGCCAGAAGGGAGCCGACACCAAACACGAAGTTTCTGCAACATGAAATGCAAAAATAAAATTATTCCAGAAAAAATAGATGCCAATCAAATTGGAAAAAATTATGGACTAGCAAAAGACGGTTGTTTCATTTAATGTGTAACAGAGGGAAAAACTACATCACATGAGAACCAGCGTTAGAATGTATCAAGCAATCAAGCATTCAACATATCTTTGAGTTGTCTTTAAGCCCCTCAATACGTATTTAATGGTTACTTCAGCAGACCCAAAAAACCCCACCCAAAAAAAAAAAAAAATTACAGAAGCAAAGGCATTTCTATGCACAGAACTGTTATCCATCAATCTTCTTTCAAATCACTTCAAGGTGATCTTATGGTTAGCTAGGCACACTCAGCTGCCTCAATACGTATTTGATGGTTACTTCAGCAGGCCCAAAAAACCCAAAAAAAAATTACAAAAGCAAAGGCATTTCTGTGCACAGCACTGTTATCCATCAATCTTCTTTCAAATCACTTCAAGGTGATCTTATGGTTAGCTAGGTGCACTCAGCTGCCCCAAGGATTTAAAATGCGATTTCGGTCGCGACATGGAAAAATCGCTCTAATGTAGAAATCACGTTCCATAGCGTGGCAAAAACGCTGTTCGGCCAACTCAAAAACATTTCCAATGCAGCCGTTTCGTCGAAAATCAGCAACATTTTGAATCCAGCACTGCCACCAAAGAACTGCCCCTCTTATTACTTTGGAATTCAAAATTTAATAGTCCACTTCACTTCCCAGTTCCGAGGCCTTTACAAGTTCCTGTTTTGCCTCTTACTCAAGTTGATTTCTAATCTCATCCTGCTCTTTCAAAGTGATTTCCAGCAGACAAAAGGCCTTCCTTTCTTTGGGGCGGGGGAGGGGGTGAGGCATAAAATTGGATGGTTAGAAACACTTTTTAAAATAATACATCCACTGCATTGCCAAGAGCAGAGTGGAAGTTACTTTTTGCCAGTGCTCTGCTCTTAGCTATGGTCAAAATTAACCTGAAATTGAGGGAGTAGCATACATTCATCTGAGACTTGAGACATACTCTAGATAGTCCATTAGTCTGTTTAAAAGGTAATATTATACCGCAAAGGGGTAACTAGGATACTTCTTGAACCGCTTTCTTTAAAGGATAGCTCCCACAACTCCTATGAGATATGGCAATTGCACACTGGCATAATGTACAACGAAACCAACATCATCGACAGTGTGAATCCCACCCGAGTGCACAGTGTTGGGAGATCCGGTTGTGGGCAATCTTAGCCTTGAAAGCAAAACCTTGGCATTTGGCATTTGGGATAATGTTGCCAGAAAAATTTCCAAGGGAAGAAGGTGCCCAGTTGGAATTCTATCCCTGAAGGAAACCATCCAATAATATTTTTCTAGGACAGCTGGGGATCATAGATCAAAATTAAACAAATGTGAATAACACCCATTGAAAGCCCCCAATGCAATGCATACTAGCCTACTCTTAAGCTCAGAATCCTGATAGACGACTTTTCCATTTACCTCTACATGCGCAAAGTAGTTAACGAAGTGAAAAGGGCGCTTCAAATCTTCAATCCAATCCTAAATCTCAAGACAACTGTCGTCAATCCGCTGCTAATTTTCATTCTAAGGCTTCAAATTTGTAACTCCCTAAGATGATATTAATTAAAAATAGAAATTGAGTCCACGGATGCAAATTAATATCGTAAAAAGCGTACATTCCGGCTCACACCAGAGGGAAGAAAACCAAAAAGAAGGAAACTAAGGGATATCTCCACAGTGGGCTTCCTGTATTTATGAACAGCAATGGCAATATTTGGATGATCACTATGCATCAAACCATGAGATATGAGAGTGGAAATTAAGAGCATAATGCAGCCACGCCCTAGTTAACAACAGTAAATTACTCTCATAAATCAACAATCAAATTTCATAATTCTGGAACACAAACCTAATACCCCTTCAATCCCACACCTAACAAGAGAATAACTTTACCAAATCAAAGCAGTGGGGCAATACATAATCTTCTCATTCAAATCATACTAGAAAACTTTTCAAAATTTACAAATGCAAAGAAAAAAAACAATGCTCTAGCTCAAAGGGGAAAAATCGTTCCCCTAAAGTCATTCAGAATGAACAGTGCGGATAATACGATGATTCATACTTGTCAACGATGACAAGAAAATCCCAGACCCAATACGCCGTTCATAAACCCCACAAAATTTAATTGAATTCAAAACGATAATACAAATAGTAACACCAACGAAATTCCGCCAAAAAAAAAAAAAAACACAAAATGCTAAAATTAAATTAAAAAACAAGAGCAAAATAAATTACCTTCTTAACAAAATAATCAATATTATCGTGCCAATCAGAATGAGGTGCAGGCGTAGACGTGGACATGACAGCCCCACCACTACCACCACCGCCGGCGACACTTTCTCTCTCCTCCTCCACCAAACCGTACGGCGACTGATCCGCCTTCATCTTCTTCTTGCTACTCCCGAAGCTGTTCTTCCTCCGCATACTTTCTTCTTTCACCCCCGCCATGCTTTCTTCATCACTCCTAACACTAACACTAACACTAACACTTGCGCTCCTCCCAATCTCGTCGGACTTCCTCTTGCCGTCGTCGCCGGAGCCCACCTTGAACCCTACCGGCAACGACCGGCGAGACGACGGCAGGCGAGCCCTGGAGGTCGGCCGTGATGGCAGCGCCGGCGGGATATCCTTAGGCTGCTCCTCCATCCGGCGGAGATTCTCCAGCATCTCCTCCAACGAGCTCCTCATCATCACCGGAGGAGCCGACGTCGACAACATTTTCCGATCAGAAACAATCGAGCAAAGCTAGACTCTACAGTTTGTTGGGCAGTTACCAAATTGGGGAAATCGAAAAGGGCAAAAACTTCAAATACCCACCATGGGAGAAGGAGAAGTGGGGTTCTAGACGGGGTTATTGAGCCGACAATGCCGATTGCGCGGCTCAATGACAAAGGTAGAATAGTGATGGAGATGGAGGAGTTCCCAGATTAGATTTATGGGAAATTGAGACGGATTGATTCAGGTTGGGGCTTTGCAAGGGAAAACTCAAATGGGTAATCGGAACTGAATTTGTTTGCTAATCAACAACGTGGATGAGAGGGAAAACCACTGGGGATTTTGCCAGAGATGAGCTACACCCCAGATTAATCAACAACTACAAAATCAAAATTAGAAAATTTTTTGAAAAGCCGTTTGCCTTGGTGAGAGAGAAGAGGGGAGGGGGGGTTTGTTGTTTTTTTTTCCTGACTTTTTCTGATTTGAAGGAGATTTTTTGAAAGAAAACCTAATCTTACGTTTATGAAGACCTGGAAATGTAACCAGAAAACAAAACCGTTTCTCTCTCTCTCTCTCTCTCTCTCTCTCTCTCGGAGTTTTTTTTGGGTTTAAATTCAAATTTTGATGGGAAGATGGCACTGCTGGCTGCCACCTGCCGCTCTCTAGCCCCTGTGCTTACGTGGATATTTATTTATCTGCCAATTATTTTTTATGTTTTTGTGTTAACCATTATCTTCTTTAAATATTTTGTCTGCTACTGAAATTTGGGAAATATTTAGGAAATGTTTCATAATTATGGTTGAGCATGGAAATAAGTTGAACAAATGGGATTGACGGGCAAGTGCACTGTACTGAATAAAAGTATGCAATAATTTTTAAAAATCACAAAAAATACCATTTAGATAAATTTTATAAAAACTGTGTTATTATAAAATGATTATTCGGCTATAAATTTTTTATAAAAAAATTATTTTAAATATCAATCAATCATACTATAAAAAGAACGGAGTTCATCTCAACCAAAAAAAAAAAAAAGAGCTAGTTGTATGTCGTCACACATGCAAATTAGTTCTTGACTAAAATTAGTTAGTTATTGTCAAAGATTAAGCATGTGTGTAAGTTGTAATTGGTGGTTATTTGATTGGCTGTGAGCTAAAATAATTGATAAATAATTAGTTGTGATGTTTGGTTAATTAGTTTTTTTTTTTCTAATAACCTTTTGCTCCCAAAAAAATTATCTACAAAAGGTAATTTAGGCGAGTTTTTGTAATTAGTTATTGAAATTTAGTTTTTTAAATAAATTTTATAAAAAAAACAGCTAATTTCCTCTATTTTTATATTTAAAAAATGACTAATGCGATAAATTAATAGTCAAAGCTAGCAATAATCTTGTCCAGTAATCCAGTATAACCTACGGTATTATGACTTATGGTCAGCTATAATTATCTTATATTACTTTTTAACTCATTCTTCTTACTATTATTGTTTTGTCGTCGTTAACAAAGTTCACTGAATTGAAGATCACGACTATTACCAAGGGGTAATGTATGTATTGTACATTTACACCTCATTAAAAACTCCCTAAAATTCATTATGGATATTGTCTATACATTATTTTATTTCCTTTAGAAGTCAACTTGTTGGAAGAAAATAAAAAAACATTTTAATCGAACTTAGGTAAAATAATTGTACTATTAACTCTCAATTGTAATCTCCAGAGTCAGGAGCACCGAGTACAGTGTTTGCAAATACACTAGATCATATGAACTTAATATTATAATATAAACCTTCTCATCATCCAAACATCTAAATTATGTGACCATAAACCTCATTTGAGACTCCCTAACATGATTCGTTGTGAATATTGGTGTATTAACTTATGCTTTTTGCTAAAAGAAAACATAATGATAGCACATGCATGTAGAAATTTTGAAAATATTTTAATATATATAAAAACAGATCGAGCTACGACACATTCATAAATCAAGAGGCTTTAAGCAACTATGGTATGTTCTTTTCAACTTATCATAAGTACTAATTATCATCAACACTGAGTACTGATCAGCACTGATCAACACCAACCATCACTCACAAGCGTTTAGTCATATTTTCTATTTATAATTGCATTCAACCTATCGTTTCTTTTGTCTGATTTAGTGCATGTATCTATATTTTTCTTTTTCCAGTTCCATGTGTCTGTTGTGCCTGGTTTGATACTTGTGTTTGTTTCTTTTTTTTTTTCAATGTCAGGCCTCACTCCATTTGGTCATATCTGTTGTTTTCGTTCTTGTTTTCTCATCCGTTGTAACCCATTAGGTTAGCCCTCAATGGGGTATGGTGAACAGGATCTTTAACATTAGTAGATCCCTACAAAGAACGACTACTTAGGTATTGTATTTTTACCCTTAAAAAAAAGAAAAAAAAAGACAGTCCCATGTTAGTCTTTGTAGAAACCAATAACACTCCACTCCAAAGAGATCTACAATTTGCTTGCAACATATCCTACCAATACCATCATTATCTGCCATTATTCTTTCACCCTAACAAGCAAAGCACAATCCCCACTCTAGTAGCATTCAAGAAGAGAATCAAATCAAATACAAAAACCACATTTGCCCAATCACCTGTCCATTGCCCTCCTTGCAATGTGTTTATTGCATAACAAACAAACAACCCAATACTTACACTCCAAAAAAGGAGGCAACAAATTAAGTATAGAGACAATTTTCATTTATATAAGAAAAAGTATAAAAGTTAATTTAAGTAGGATTCAAACATAAATATTTTTTTAATAATTTATCTTGAAATTTTAAGTGATAGTGACTGAAAAAGCTCTATACTTTATGATTATATATTTACACATACTTGATAAACATGCTTGTCTATAATGGATAAATTAAGGAGCTATAATCGTATATGCACATAATCATATAAAAAGGCCTAGACGTCCAAAGGATCACATGGCAAACTGGCCGTGTGGACCGAATCCAATCATCATCTTTGAATACAATCATCACCTTTTCCACCATCAAGTGTGAATTAATCAGCCTCATTATGCTTTTTCATAATATATGAGGTGCCTTTTTTTTTCTCTTGGTTTTGGGCATGCCATCAAGTATCAAGAGAAAGCAAGGAATGTTTCCAATTTGTCTTCAAAGCATGGATTGATGGGCACAAGGATATCAGGTTCCTGTCCCTCGTACCTCCCTTTTATTTCCTTTTACTCACGTTAGTTTTCCTTATAAGTAAGGATTGCTTTTTTGGGGGGTTAAAAAAAAATAAAATTGCCTCGCAGCTAGGTATTGTAATTCTTAATGATAGAGATTTCACATCATATTTTACATTTATTTATGATAATTTCTATATTTAATTATAATTTACCTGAATAAGAGAACTCAATGCATATCTTCATAAATTAGGATAAGAAAATAAAAAAGAAAAATTAGTATTGCACAATATCAAGGGAATTTTACATATTGATTGTCTGAACAATCAATACGATCATTAATACAAATACTTGACTAGGGTTTGTATGCTTTTTATGAAAACAAGACCAAAAAAAAAAAAAGGAGAAAGAAGATTAACCGTTTGTTCTCTTTCTTTCATGGTTTGTACTACAACGCTTGTTATACTCTCTAATGGACATTTCAAAAAAAAAAATCATAGCCAATGTCACACCCAAAGTTAAATTATTCAACAGGTCATATTAGCTTCGGAAGTGAATATTGGACTAATATCATCTAGGTTTAGATATTACAAGTACAATGTAAATGAATATATATATATATATGTGTGTGTGTGTGTGTGTGCGCGCGCGCGCGCGCGCCCGCGTGGGCGCATGTATCTATGTGTATATACACATACTGACATACATACATACATATACACACACCTAATAAAAGTAGAATTTATATAAATAAATATATATATATATATATATATATATGTATGTATGTATGTATGTATGTATATATATAAACAAGCCAACTTTTTTTTTTCTTCTCTACATTCTATGGATCACCAATTTGGATCACCAAATAAAATAATATTTAATAGACCTCATTACTATCATATTATTGGGTTTTAGACTTTTAAATGCTTAGTTGGCAAAAAAAGAGAGAGAAAATGTGTGGGGGGCGGATCATGGCCATAAGCTGGACCGTAGGGCGAGCGAAGCGGATCACTGATGCATGGTATCGCTTGAACCGTGAGTCAAATTTTTGACTCACGAGCCTTGCATTGTAGATGCTCTAATCACTCTTTTTACGAGTGTGTGTAAGTCACTTGCCTTTAATATGCTTTGAAATGCCCCCAAATTTATGTTCGGTGATCTCAACTACCCACATGAAAGTAAGGCAATTTTTATTGATTTTTAACATAAGTTGAGTTTTGACATCTTATATCATACATTTATGTGTACAAACAATGTGGTGGTTGAGCTGGCATTTAAAATGTCTTTGACACCTTTGATTGGTTATGTGATAGATAAGAAGATATTTTGGATCGTTAAATATTAATAAGCACTGATCATCATATTAATTACAAGATTAATAAATCATAACAAAATTAAACTCAAAATCAATGAATTCTATTTCTCTCTCCTATTCAAAATCAAACTCAAAATATCAGTAAGAAATATACCCAGTAATAAACCCAGAAAAAGAGAGTGTCAATATTAATGAATCTTAATTTTTTTACTATTTTCAAGGAGTTCCCAGTTGACTCTAAGTGATATTGAACCTAGATTAAAGAAAATGGCGCATAGGGAAACGATGAGTGTTTCAAATTGTGAAATTTCTTCGAAATGACAACATTAACAAGACCAGAGAAGTCAAGAAATAATTGCAGAGGTTGACGATGAAAATCATTGATGAAGATGATGAACATGAAAAAAAGGGGAAGAATGAGAGACAAAATGAGAGTGAAAGTAGAGTGATTCTGGACACAATTTAAAAAAAATAGAACGAAAGACAAAATTGGACAACGAAAATCGGGCCTGAAAAATTATTTTTCCTACTTTTTCAAGAGAAAACTATTTCCTCCAAATAGGGTAAAATGATTTTCCCCTCCTTATTTTACCAAACAGCGTAAAATAAAAAAATTATTTTTCAAGAAAATGATTGTTCCCTCTACTAAACACACCCTAAGTAAATAATTGCTTTCCAAAAACTTTGAGATTCCATCTTACAATCATCTCTCACACAGCAATGTATAAGTTACACTTGAAATATAATAATGTTTTGGCTATCGCTTTTTGATCTCAAAGGAGTATTAATATCCAAATTTGAATTGTTAGATTCTTTTGTGAAAGGAGGAATGGTAAAATTGCTAAAGCATGACTCTTGATTTATGGGGACAATTAACCATGAGGATCACATTGTGTCTTTTTTCTTTTGTAATTAACTTGCACTGCCATCCCCCCCCCCCCCCCCAAAAAAAAACAAAAAAAAAAATGTTGATTGATGTTTTGGATGAATGTTATGAAGATGAACTTGTTACTGGAACTCCTATTATTAAATTAAAAAAAGTGCATCAAATCAGATGGATTAAAGAGGTTTATATCATCACAAATGATTATTAATGACAACCTCTTAATTAAATTCAAAATTAAAGGAGCATTTTGAGAGCAGAAACCGGAAAAAAAAACTATACCTCTATTATGTATTTAAAAATATAATTATATGTTTAATCTAAAAAATTATAGCTTCTTAATTTTAATATTCTAACTTTGAACGCGGTCATTTCCTGGACCTTGTGTAAAGGCAGGATGCTTGTGCACCGGACTGTCATTTTTTTAACTTTGAAATTGCACATACGTATATGCATTTGTCTCCTAAGGGGTGTCCAAAAGTCAAATTTTGTTAAAACGTTCCAAGAGGTGATCAAATGAGATTCGTGCTTTAATTGAACTTGTCATACCTAATAACCTAACACAAACACTATCCTGTGAGTGAGTAGGATCTAAGTTTCCACCCTTTTCTTTTTAAATTTTGAATTCATTTAATATTATTTGAGTGACTGAAAAAAAAAATTGATTTATTTGAAAGCTGAAAGGACATGGTTCTCATAGCGTGTACAGTTCGGCTCTTTTTGAGGCTCGCTCGCCTCAGGACCGAAGCCGAGCGGCTCACACTTTCTATAGCAAGCCAATGCATTAGCGGTTTGCGGGGAGGTTCGGAGCCACAAGCCGACTCACAGTAATTTTTCCTTGCTTTTTTGTTTTTTTTTTAAATAATTGGTTTTTCCTTTTTTTGATTCTATAAATAAAATTGTATATTAAAGAGTTGATCTATGAGTATTAGTTTATCTGATAAGCCAAAATTGTGAACTTGACATTGTGAAAAGCAAAATTTGAGAACCAAAAAGTTGACCTATGAGATAATGTGCAGAGGGTAGACCCCCACTGATGAGCCATAATTTTGGCTCACCATTGTATCAGTTCTTAGCTCCTGTGTTGAGTAATGAAAAATGATAATAAGATAATTAATTTTCATGCACTTAGTGGCTACCAGTCACTTACATTTGGTGTGTACTTTTCTACATCCTATGAAAGGTTAGAAAGAAACATTAGTTATATCTTATATCTTAGATTTATAGTAAAATAATTGGTTGTGACCTTCATTAGCATTATAGCTGATTGCATTACCTATTAACTATTAGTTTATTATACTTGCTGTTTAATTTAACTGATTGCATTAGTTATTCTTTAAAAAAAAATTGGCACCTTTTTTTATGAACTTTAGTTTAATTTAAAGCAAAGGAAGGGTAAATCTCAAAACACAATTCTATAATTTACTGCCGGTTTATGTCAAATGATTTTTGACATTATCTAGCCCTAACTAAGATCCTGTTCTTTTCGTCGGTAAATTCCAAAACACCAACCTCAACCCATTTTAACGAACTTCAACCAACTTCAGCCTACTTCCACTATTTTAATCAAGTTTAATTTATCACATAAAAAAAATTCAACCCACTTCAACTTACCTCAACCTACTTCAACCCACTTCATCTTTTTACTCACCTTAATTTACCAACAAAAAAAACAGACCCTAAGAATAGTATTTGGTAATTACGTTACATGAAAGAAACTGGTCTGGCCCCCGCTCCGGAAGTTAAGGAAGAAAAGGCAATTAATCAATAACCAACCACTTAGCACTAATTAACGAAAAGGGCATATAAAAATTTAATCAATTGTCCAAATGAACAAGTCAATGTAAAGTTGCTATAAGGCCACCTAAAATCCCACATACATACTTTTTTTTTTTTCACTTGTCCCTTTCTAATCCGCTTTTCATCCGTTAATAATTGTACGAGAGAGGATAAGTTTTTCTCTGATTACTTGATTGCATGCACTGATGCACGTCACTATTTTGATTTTATAAATTTCCTTTAGAGAATTCCCAGTCTTTTTCGAAACTCTGATCTGTCATATTAGTAAAAGTTTTATAATTTTGGAACTTACATTTCATCACTTCTCAAACCAATGGAACTCTAATTTTAATCATCCAATAAAAATATTTGTCATGAACTCACATTATAACATACAACCTATTTTTTAAATCATATAAAAATTATAAATTAACCAAAAAGAAAGAAAAAAAATGGTTAAAACTTACACGCGGGAGAGGCGCACAGGCGTGTCTCCCCGCGTTTCACTTTTTTCCCCTTCCAATCACTGAACGACACGTGACAGTGTGGGGTCCGCGTTTCATTTTTACACCCCACGCTGCGAATGTTCTTATTTTCTGGTGGATAACAATATGAAGCGGGGCACGTCCAAATTTACTTCACTTTCGCATTACAATAATTTTTCTTTTTCGTCTTCTTTTTTTTTTCCGATCACCCACATTAGAACATGCCACCAAGAGACAATTTTAATCTCTCATATATTGTAAAAATTTTACGCAGACATAGATTATCGATCTCAATATTGATAAGATCGAAGGAAAATATTGGATGAACCAAAATGAAAAGTTCTGTTAGATTTACTTCGAACTTCAAAGTTTAAAGGAAGAAGGAGAATAAGAGATCTATTTAGAGTACGAACTCCTACAAGCCACGTCAATGTCATATATTAAATTTTCTATATCACAAATACACGTTGAAAAAAATATATATATACATGGCAAGAGAGAGTACGTACACACTCATAGGTGTATGATATACATTAACAAGAACTTTTTGTGTTTGTATACCATTGCCTATTATGAATTCCTAAAAAGTTAATTAATTAGGCATGAATTTACAATGGACATTAATTCTTCAAATTGGGATTAAGATAGCAGGTAAATCTTTTCGATGAAAGACCAGACACATTGCGAATCCGCTTATCAGTATCATAGAACAGCGAGTAAGTATAAAAGAGGAGGGTTCAAAAGTGTTCTAATTGGTTTTTTTCTATTGAAAAATTTATTCTATTATTTTAGTTATAAATTCGTTTGATTATGATATATATATTATAGATGTCGTATGATATTTCATTAGTCAATCCATTCTTTATTCTAAAAAAAAGGTGATCTTGGGTATCCCCATCATAAAACACACATGCCTCCATGGGGACATAATTCCCTGGGCATCACTAATTACTTAAGTAGACAAACATGTGGATCACAGTTGAGTGAGATCAGCTCAAAACTCTCCAAAAAAGGGGAAAAAAAAGGCTGAGGATACCCTAATGATAACGTACACTCATGCCTCCATGAGCACTCCCCCCCCCCCCCCCCAAATGATACTTATGTAATCAACCCAATCCAAAATGGCTGACTCTTTTTGGATGGTTAGGAAGAATTTACAAAAAATGATGGTTCCAAATTGGGGGGGGGGGGGGCATGAGAATGTTTAATCGTGGCGGTCCAGAAATGAGAAATCATGCAGTTTAATTTGTACGTGCATGGATCTTTTTTGCTTGTGGTCGGTAATTAAAATTTAGTATAATATATATTAGCAATTATTTTAGTTTTCAAGAATAATGCTCATTATTTCACTTCAAATATTTATTTTGTTCAGAATTGATTAGTTTTACATAACGCCCATTTTTCAATAACTAGAGCTTTATGTTAGTGTTATACATGTGTTTCACCTACAATCCATAAGAGCATTCTCAGCCAAGGAATTCTGGCATGCCACGTCATTAAAAGTTTCACGATTTTGGAACTTACATTTCTTCATTTTTCCAACAAATGGAACTCATTCCAAGACAAATAAATTAAATTTTTTGTTTTGGACCCACCTTATAACACACAACTATTTTTTAAACTACCTAAATAATATTTTTTATTTAAAAAAAAGAAAAACAAATTAAAAAATCACAAAAGGACAAAACCGCCACAGCGTTCTCCCCCTGTATCACACAAACCAAGGGGAAAGGGGTACCAAAACCCAAACAAACTGCTCAAGAAGCCAACCCAACCACAAAGCTTTGTGCACAAAGCACAGCATTCGCATCCCCCCTAAATCAAACCCGGGTGGGGAGCGTGGGGGAAGGCAGCAGTGGCCAACTAGGCCAACTGCTCTTCTGTTATAGCTAATTAATAATGGATGTGTGTCTAAAAGAACCTTTATAAAGTTGAGCCTAGTTGGTAGCTCAAATAAAGTAGCAATTGTACATAAAACTCTTTTTCACATGGAACGTTGAAACTTTTGCTTTTGCTTTTTGTTTAGGTCCGTTCCGTTTGAACCTTAGGAAAATTGGTGAAAAGAAAAAAAAAATAAAAAGTTACTTTTTTTCTTGTATTTGGTTTAGAGAAAATCACAAAGAAAAAAAATATTGAGGATAGTTAGGTGGAAAAATTGTTATAAACAAGTGATAAAATTTTTCTCATAAAATTGTGAAAAAAGTTTAAAGAAAATTTCCAACCTTCTCCAACCTTGCATTGCTTATATGACATCAACGTGATTCAAATAGTTCATCAACATTGAAATTTTTGATCTAAATTATTGTATTTTTTTCTCAATCCAAACAAGAGAAACAAAACCGTTTTCTCCTTACTTTTTTTTCCTTCACATTTTTTTTCCTTCAACTTTTTTTTTCCACCAAATTTTTTAAAGATCAAACGGGGCCTTAATGAATATACACAATCCAGCACCAACCTTATTTCACTTTCTTTCCATCCTTGGGACACATTGATACTCTTTTGCAGAAATCATTCCATTGTTTAACTTTATTACATGAAAAGGGGTTATACTATATTCCCCTAAACTATCAACTTTGAGGTGTGAATAGTTGCAAAATAATTTTGATATTCTTCTTGGATCTTGGACCAGTATAGCCCAGCATATATAGACCACTGTGGGTTATTATTATCTACATAGATGAGCTAAGATAGGATACTCTTTAGTCATCTACATATGCGAGCTTAGAAAATACAACTCAAGGAAGTCAGCATCTTGTCTTAAAATACATAGCAGTAATCAAAGAACGCGGTACTACGTACATCAACTATTTAAAGAGAGAGTTAAAAAAGGATCTTTTCTGTATAATTCTGTATAATCCGAAGGCAATATATTTATTACATTAACTATCATATTGTATGTAGATAATTCAATTTTCGTATTCAGTAATGTGACGACTAGTCATCAAATGAATTAGTTATATATCAACCCATCTTCCATTAAAAGATGTGTGGTTGAGGTCCTCCCCCTTCCCCCACGAGTCTCTCAAACTTTCTTTGCTAAGCTGTCCCACATGTGATGGATGAGTTATTTGACTTTTAAAAAAAAGGTTTAAAACAGAAGAAATATATCTATCGTCAAATGGGAACATAAAAGAGTCCTCCAATTTAAAATTAGACGTTGGAATGTTTTGGATCAACTGCCCTTCTGATTCAATCGAAGGCCCACAATCTCAAATCCCAGAGGAGTGCCGGCCCACACCGGCCCATATGCTTGGTTAATAATCTTGGACGTCGTAAATTGTAATAGCCAGCATTAGGGTTTTGAAGGTCGCCAAAACCTCCCCAATCGCCAATCCATCCTCCATCTCTCGCTCTGAGTGCAATCGGAGGAAGATGGCAAAGAATAGGAACAAGAAGAAGAATTCTGGTAAAGCTCCAATGGACATCACCGATCCTGCGGTCTGTGATTCAGCCCAAGGTTCTTCTTTCCTCCATGTTTTCTTTTCAAATATTGAAATATCGAATTTCATTCAGTTATTATTATTATTATTTGTGTTTTTGTTGGGGATTATGAGTCTCATGCTTGATTTATTGCAGCAATGGATACATCGGAAACAATAATAGCTGCAGCTCCAGGCGTATCAACCAGTTCACTCGTCAGGTTGGCATCATCACAGACTTCATGATTCATAACCTAATTTGTATTAGTAGTTTGTTCAAGTAGTATGATTGTGGTGTCGTTGCTTGTGGAAATGCGTTTGAATTTGAGCTACTAATTGGCTCAATGAAGATTGGAAGCATATCGACATTGTTAAGGGAGCCCTCTGACTCTACATGACTTGCAAGTTTATTATACAGTCTTTGGTCCAAATGCCTAAATTGATAATTCATCAGTAAACCAGGTTGGCTAACTGCAATTCATTTGTGATCAACAATCTGAGTAATTGTGCTTGTTGCAGGAAAGTAAAGAAGGGTGTTCAAATGAAAAGGGCAAAGAGTGCAAGGAAGATGAAAGCAATTGCGAAAGCAATTTCAAAAAACGATAAATACTCAGAGAAAGTCTTAAAGCACGAGAACAAGAAGATGAGAGTTCACTCTGCAAAGTCACTTTACGATTGAGTCGTCAGCATGATGTACCTAGAGATCCTAAAGTATGAGCGTGCTTGTTCTGGTATTCGCTCTTGTTAAATCTCAGGGGCGATATCTTTGTGCAGAGGCATCTGTGATCGACTCTTCTGGCAAGGAGTATAATTTTTAGTTTTCCCTGGTTTTGATTAAAACCTCAGGCTTCATTTAGCTGTATGTATAGTCATTAGTGTATGATTTTTGAATTCGTCAAATCTAAATCATATATTCGTTTGTCATCCTATGTCTTGGGTAGTTTTCGCGATGAGCTGCCTGTGATTTTTCCACCCTTCTGTGGTGGGAGGGGGAACACACCATCTCTTGAAGCAAGCGTTTCCCATTCATTTTAAGGATTATTTGTGGTTGATCGACAGAAGTCACAACTAGGTTATGATTGTTAAATCTTGGCTTAAATACCTATTGTATAATAATAATAATAATAATAATAATAATAATAATAATAATAATAAAGAGGTTTTGATAGAAACAGAACGAGGACGCACCCGTCAAAATTGTCAAGGAGGGCCTGTAAGTCACGTCCTACCGACGAAGGTATTTTCTAAGGCTTCTCCCTTGACCGTGTCGCACACTAATTGATGTGAATTCATTGAAGAAATCGCGAAAAACATCCTAATAGAGGCGTGCATATATAGAACACGCACACGCACCGCTGTGTGTTAGCCACATTGGGAGCATGGTTGACATTTTTTGATTCCGTGGCGGCCAATATACACACTGGTGGTATCGGTTTCAGCCAGGAAGGCGTGAACTAAGGTTGTGGGCCTTCAATTTGAGGCGAATTGTGGTGGTTTTGCATCATATGGGTGTTATTTTGGGGGGCGACGGTTCAGCAATCGTGGTTGCAAAGAGAGCGTCACCGTGGAGTGGGAGGAGGAAAGTCTAGGGAGAGAAAGCTCAAAGGAGCTCCAACTACATTGTTACTGTAACGCTCCAATCATCTGTAATTGTGAATGTGTATAGTAAAGGGAACCTTGTCCTACATTGTTAGTTTGAAAGAAGGATATTAGATTTATAAGTTTCATTCCCACAAAGCATAACAACAAGGCCTTCGACTTTTGGGTTCAGTGATTTGATTTGTACGCCCAATTGTTGAACTTTCTATGTTAGTGGGTTGTGTTGTGTGATTCTGGGCCTGTTCATTACATTTGGCATCAGAGCCAACTCCCTTCCGTAATGTGTAGGCCACGTTGGGACTTACTGTGCAGTCTCCATGACACTTCTGGTCCAGCAGGAGGAGTGGGGGATGCCATGCATGGAGACCGGTGGCAGCGACGTGGTGGGTTAATGCCCCTAGAAGCCCACATTGCCTAAGGAGGATATTTGAGGCTGGACCAGGAGTGTCATGGAGACTGCACAGTAAGTCCTAACGTGACCCACACATTACGGAAGAGAGTCGGCTCTGATACCAAATGTAACGAATCGACCCAAAATCACACAACACAACCCACTAACATGGGAAGTCCAACAATTGGGCGTACAAATCAAACCATCAAACCCAAAAGTGGAAGGCCTTGTTGTTATGCTTTGTGGGAATGAAACTTATAAATCTGATATCCTTATTTCAAACTGACGATGTGGGACAAGATCCCCTTTACTATACACATTCACAACTATAGATGATTGGGGCGTTACAGTTACTCTAGAAGAAGGAGTTATGATGCTCCATTTTTTGGGGTTAGGTAAAACGTTCAGAGAGGTCACATAGAGGGTATTTGGGTTTGAGGAGAGAAAATGAGAAGGTTGGGATCCTTCCTTTCTTTTTTTATTTGGACCGACCCTACCAATTTTCCAGCCTTTATTATTTGTTCATGCTTTCATGTGTCAAAATGTTATCAATGTGAGCTTCCTATTTGGGGGTTAGAATTATTTTTTTCATATTTTTGGGTGAATTTGTTTTATTGCGTAATAATATGTAACTAAGCAAGCTTTGTATGAATTCATTTCATGAATTTTTAAATTCATAACATTTTAAATGTGTTTTATAAGGTATGAGTGATACATGAATGTATTTCATGCTATTTATTATTTAATAAATTATCTAAATATGCTCTGTGTAATCTTATGTTTGAGTATTTATTATGGAGCGTCCATGCCATTGGGAAATAAAAGCACCTATCAATCTGATTACATCACTTGATTGGGGGTAAGAGATTTATCGTTTAAAGAATGCCAATTTTAGGTGCACCAAGTACACAACAGGCAAGCATAAACTTTAGTTATATTATTGTTAATCAACTATCACTAAAAACTTAATGTTCATAGGTACAAGAAGAGGAGGTGAGTTCTCCAGATTTAACGGCATAAATTAACTTAGCATCGTGTTATTCACGATGACTTTTAAGCTCATATTTATTACTATCCGTAATATATTTAAATGCTATTTTTTTACAATAACTAGTTTTTTAAACTATTAATCTAGATCATTATTCATGAAGTTGCTATATGTCTATTTTTTTTTCCCAATACATTGTCGTGTCATTTCTCACATTTTAATATCAGTTAAGTTCACAATGGTCATATCTTTATTTTTTCAATAATGTACATCTTCAAAATCCCTATTTTGTCATACACCATACAATATACTACATTTAATTTCATATTTTCTTAATTTCAAATAAGTCAGGTCAGTTCGGGTCCTTATTCATGTCAAACCTAAACGGGCTGAGAATCACTTGATATGAACATAACCCATTTATCAAACAAGTTGAAAACTTTGGCCGGTATCCGTTTAACTTTTAAATAGGTTGACTTCTTTAACCCGTTGAAGATAAACAAGTTGAGTTCAGTCACCTAATTACCCATTTACTGATTTAATATTTTCAACTAATATATAATTACATAATATTAAAAATTAAGTTGTATATCACATTCAACAATTACTCTTTAAAATTCCTCTGATTCATTATAATTCACATTTTCATATATTTTTTTAATTTTTGTATTCTTAATTATCTAATAAAAGGGTAGATAGATAAAAAAACAAATGAGAAAAATGAGCCAATTTCTTTAACCTATTTAACTAAATAGATTAACTATGTACTTTTTTATATTAAAAATCTCAATTTGATTCTAACTCGTTTAACTAAATGGTGAACTATTTTAATTAAATGAGTTCAAAATTTATACCGAAATTCACTTAACTGTCAGTTATAACCCTGGCTCGTTGAGTTCCAACTTCCAACGTTTGGAAGGCCCAAACATCAGAGATGAGGCAGGTGCGCAATGGCCTTGTGTCACCTCCCTCATTCACCATTTTCGCCGCTTCACTCGTCCCTGTTGCCCTGCCCTGATGCCCGCTGCGTTTTCTAGTAAGTCACTTCACTTTGCGGAATAGATCATCACTTTATGCCCATATTTTTGGTTTGCTTTTAGTCTTAATACAGTCTTAATAAGTAGATTTAATGGGCTACCAATGCATGCCCGTTGGATTATGCATTGTCATCTGGGTTTAATCCTACTTCCATTGATTTGGAATTGAGTGAACTTGCGGGGAATTAATGGCATAAACTTCTCTATACCAATAAATTATGTTGGGACTTCCTTGAAATGAGGAATTCAGCGGAATTGTTCTGAATCAAGGGTTAGAAGAGAACTTTGTATGCTGAGTTGCTTTTAACTCCCAATTTCTCATTTCCTTGGAGATTTCTTTTTTGTTTTAGGTTGAATTTAATGTTGTTTGAATGTTGTAATTATCCGTTCTTGATATCTGTAAATGACATGGTGCAATTTGACTGCTATGTTTAAGTGGTGATAATCATAAGCTGAAAGCAATTTATTTTGGTAATGGATTATGGAAATTCAGACTTCATAGATCAAGAGGTAGCTTTGCTCTAAAAGCTTCCTAGTTGGCGGGGGAGAATTTTTTAATGGGACAATGGGAGGGAGCTACCTAGGAGCTTTTTTGTGAGGAGTTGCTTCGTAAATCCGAAGATTCCTTTGGTTTACAACACAAGTCATAAAATACCAGATTTGGAACCTGTAGGTCGTGATGCTGGTTGGGTTTACAAGCATTTTAGTGAATCCTTCTAAGATAGGATTCACAATTTGTGAAGCGAGTTCTATGCATACGAAGTGATCTTATGGCCATTACTTATTTTATGGAGCTGCTTGGATCGATGGACAATTATTTGAGTACCTTCAATGTTACCAATTGAAATCTCTGATGTTTTGAGGAATTAGATCATCCATGAAGTGACTTTTTGGGGAAGCCAACTAATATTCTGACTTGGCTCCTTCACACTGCAGGTCATCTGGAAGAGTACCTAAAGCTTGTTGAGATCACTTAGTGATAAGCCTCTCTGGTGTTTTCACTTTGAAATTCACAATGAATTAGCTTCCCCTACACAGCTCATAACAGTCGATGCCTGGATGCAGGAAATATTTGTCCCATTTCGTCCTTCTCGCATCTGATGACTTAATATGTAAAGTGACTTACGTGGATAGCACAAAGATGTGGCTCCGTCAGATTTCGCAACTGAATGTCCTGTGAGTATACTTTATCCAGAACAGATTATATGACATTGATTATCCTTTTAAGTCAGAGATATTTCTTACTCCATGAATATTTTAATTTTGGATGTTTTGCTGCAAATGTTTTCTGGAAGAAGTTTGCAGCCTCTCTTCATTGGTCGAAGTCCTTTTAGTGAGGAACTTGTTGAGTTCATCTGCTAGTTATAACTTATAAGAAGCACGGACATTATGGACTGCATAAAGTTTGAGGCTGCGAGCTGCCTCATTGCATATCAAGATAGATTGATGAAGTTGAAGGAAATTAGAAAGAGACACATACGTAATCATGGTTGGTTATCAGAGGTATTGCATATCTATCTTCTCATGATTTCTTCTATTTCCTCTGCTGGTGTGGGCAGTGATGCCATCCAACCAGAAATCTCATGCCAGGTTGTCAAAATTCAAATTTTCTTTGATCTTTACCTGCGCCAATGGAATATTAGGTGTGTCCATTTAAAAAATTGGCTGTAACATGGAATGGTTGGTACACATGAGGTTCATCTGCCCATGAGCGGCACAAAGAAGGATTGCATATTGGATGACATATTGAAATTTTTTGTAGATGATTATAAAGGGAAAAGTTGCTTTTCTTGAAATGCTTGGAAATGATACTACCAGATCATGCTGGATAATGGGGAAAAAAAGAGAAAAGTATATAACTTTTAGGTAATAGCGTACATAGCTAATATTAAAAGTCGAGTTTGTGCAGGTTCTATTACTAAATTACTGCTTTTGGATTCCCTCTCTTATTAAAATATTTTCATGTTTACAGCATCATAGATAGGATAAAATGGAAGGAAAACAATCTCTGAGTTTGTACAACAAGGATTTCATATGCAGTATTGTGGCAAAATAGTGAAACAAGACTGCTTAATGATTTTGGTGGAATGACACCAAACCACTAATTTTCTCTGCCTTACCAATATTGTCTTGGATTCTGCTTTCAAATGTATTGCAATCTTCAGGCCTGACCTGTTGCTTGGATGAGTTGGTTCTAATTTTTCTGTTTCAATGGAAGTGATAACCCAAGTTACTTCTTAGGCTGCTCCGATTTTCATTTAAGATTGTCAATTAATACTTGGACTGAGTGTGAACGTGATCTTGTCACGAATTGCATGCTATATAAAGTCACTGACACTAATTTTGTGCTTTTCTAAGCTACATTGCCTTTATTCCCTCTGTTCATGCATTGGGTGCCATGGTATGTATGGAAGAAAATCGTGACTTCTTTCGATGGTGATTTGTCCTTATTCAGGTTGTACTTTAATTACATGTAAATGTATTTTGCGTTCATATTTTGCTCTTTCTCCTCGTTAGTCCACCTTGACGCGCTTTCATGCATTTTTCTGATCCTTTGCTTACAGATTGATGGCTTCAAGCAGTGAGAAGTGCTTTTTTTGTGGTGAAGATGTGGAAAATCCCCAAGTTGGATGGTGTCTTAAGAATTCTACATATGCACAACTTTGTCATTTGTGCTTGTAAGATTTAGCTATGCACCCTGGTTCCTGTTCTTCAATCTTTGTAATTGTTTATGGCTTCTTTAACATCTTGGTGACCCCACCCCCAAAGAAAACAAAAGAACAGTCTATATGTTCTTAGATGTATTCTTGGCATTCTTTGAATTATAGATGACTTACATTCACTTAATAACGAGTATATGCCATGCACCTACTCTGAGAATCTATCCTTATGATTTTTTTTTGTGGGTCCATTCTGTGCATGTTGTGTGTTCTCATAATTGGTAATTGTCAAATCATCATGTTTTATCTCTACTAATGACTTCGACTGTTGTCTGCTTGGGTTTTTACATCCACAAAAACCCGATGAAATGTATTCTTGTTTGTTCAGTTGTTATCTTTCCCTCTTTTTCTTCATGCTGTGGATGTCAAGGACTCTAGAGAAAACTCAAGCTTTGGTGATGGATGTGGGGAAATATTGCTGGATCTATGAGTTGTGCATGGTCCATCTCTTTCGGTAGAAGACCTCATGTTTTCTATTTGAATAAAATATCCTCCAGCACATTGAGCTTTGATCCATTGGGATTTGCTTTGTGTATGAAAAAAAAAGAAAGAGATTGGATCATCATATGAAAGAAATGGGGGGAATAAAAAAGAAAACTAGAAAGCAAAACCCAGATCTAGTGATTATGGAGTATCTCACAGTTGTATCCTGGCAATTTGTCCACACGTTCTTCCTTTTGTCAATTTCCACCTTGTAAAGCTTATAAAAAATCCAACTTCTCAGCTCTTACAATCATTTCATTAACAAAGAGTCACTAAACGTTGAAAGATCGAAGATGCTTCTTTTTTTTGGGGGGGGGGGGTTAGACAGGGAGACTGATTTAACAGTGTATTAAGAGAAACGAAGAAAGGTTATGGTCATCTTAAATGTTGTATCTCTTTGTACAATAACATGACTTTGACGCCCTTTTACCATTATAAGTGTTATTGTGACAAATTACCTTTTTTGTGATTGTTTCTTGGGGGTTTCTGATCCCATTTTCCCCCACCATTGTTTAAAGCTAGCTGTATTCTAGAGAAGTTACTTCTCTTCTGAATTGATTGTTGGCATTAGCGTCTAAGTTTAATCCATTAACTCCCTTTTTACATGCATTTATGAATTTAGTTTCTGAGTAGTGTTTGCATGTTTGATGATGTCTCATGACTTGATAATGCCTGTCAATTTACATTATGTGTTGAGGTCGGGTGAGATCAAGAGATGTGATAAATTGAAAATCAAGTTCTCTTATCTTGCGTGATAATTGACGAACTATTTCTTAGTAAAAATCAGGCAATGCACCATTCTTAAGACTCCTTAGCCAGGACCTTGGGATTAAAGGTGGTGAAGTTTCATATTTTTTAAATGTTTGGTAAACCCCCTCCCCCTTTTTGAGAACGACTTTTGGTAATGCTATATTTTATCCATCTTTCTGCTCCGAACTTCCTTGCCTTATCAAAATAAATGGTGGTGAACTTCATTCTCAATGGGACTTTTCCTTTTCGGCTGATTACCTTTTTTTTTAAATATATTTTTCTTATTAGAGGAAGGGGTGTTTTGTAGAAAATGAATTATTACATTTATGTAGTTGTCTTCAAATGAGGTTCCAAACCAAGGCCTCCTTTGAAGGTTGAAACTACGTTAAAGAAATTGTACTAAAGGCATGAAATATACCTAAAACACCCATATATTGATGTATTCTAAGCATCCTTAAGAGTGTGCTTCGTTTCGTAACAATTGGTAGGAAAAGAAAAGAAGATGAAGGAACTGGTAGTTCTCCCATGCTTTCTTGCTAGAAATGTGTGAGAATTGAAAGAAAAATTGACTCTACGGCAAAAGTTTAGTAGAACTCCCACTTTCCCACCAAATTGTTGGGAAGTCTAAAACAATGTATAAGAGCTACAAATTAGGTATTTCATTTTCTTTCCCATTATACTAGTTAACAAAACAAATAAAGACTTTTTTTTTTTGGGTTTGTCAATTCTTCTTATTAGCTTAGCCAAATAGGTACTGAATATCTTTCTTTTATTTCCTTTGCGTCTTCCGTACCTTTCATCCCTTAGCGTTTTCACCATATTAGAAAACTAGATAGGGAATCAGGTTTAGATTTCTTTCCATTTTTAGGTAAATGATATATTCGTATGACATTTACTTTCTTTATCATGTAGATTTCTCGTGGTATATGTTGTCTCGAGAGTTTTAAAGGGATTCTGCTTTCTTGGATCTATAGAACGTATTGAATTTCAAGAGTCAATTTACAATTACACAGCCCCCTCCCCCCCCTTTTGTAAAGGGTGCATTTTTGAGTATGGGAGATAGCTTTCATTTGTAGACTGATTAACGGGGACAAATTAAAGCAGACCCTGACGAAGATTTAGGGTGTGTTTGGTTGTGTTTTCTATTTTTTTTTTTTGGGGGGGGGGGGGGGGGGGGAGATAGTTTTCCCCAAAAAAGTTTTTGTTTTGATCTAAAATATTTCATCAAGGAAAATGAATTTTCATACCACAATTTTGGTTATTTGGTAGCTGGTGACTTGCAATGATCTTAGTCAATGGTTGTTGATGTGTTCTTGGAGGAAAATATTCTAGGGTCTAATGCATAGATGCTTGTAGATTGGATATGTGATGGTGAGGAGGGGGGGGGGGCGCTTGAGATGCTATGACACTAAATTTTGTGGAAAAAAAGGTAAATCGATGGTATTTAATGGAAAATCGTTTTCCTTCATGGAGGTGAGAATGATTTTTCCAGAAAATCTTTTTCTTTTTATCTTATCAAGCATGGGAAAATACAAAAACTATTTTGTTTTCCTCGCAAACTTTAGAGGAGATGAATCTGCTAGGATGAGAAGCTCTTAATCAAGCCTAACTGCTTAAGTTTCAAACAACAAAGGGTGCCCTATACTCAGACACCTCTAATATACAATATGTTGTTGGATTTAATTGTACTAGAGGAATGTATGAACTATCTCCTCTTGACTTGCGCACTAAGTATCAGAGGGGAAATTGTTCATTCTTAAATCCAACATTCATAAGAGTAAGGAATATGACATATAAGGAAGGAAAGCTTGCTTGTCGCTGGATCCTTTTGAACTACAAGAACCCGTATAATTTGAGCCCAATTGAGCAGTTACAATGGGTGAGTGCTGCAACTGCCTCCAAGGACCCGATTCATGGGCTTGCAGCTGGCTTCAATCAGTTGGCTGTTCTAATTTTTGTTGATTAGGGCTTGAGTCTTTGAGAGCCTTTGGTGCTTCATGCTTGTATGGTTGGATTGAATTATTTTGGTGTAAATGCTTAACTTCAGTGGAAGTTTGAGAGGCCCTGATTGTTGGTGTAACTTAATTTTGGATTACTTTATGAAGTATTTGGTCTGGTGATAAAGTTGAGTAGGTAGCCTAAATTGGACCATGGCTGCTAAGAAAACTATTAAAGAGCTGAATCAACTGGTTGAATTAAGTACAATGTATGTTACAAATTAGGAGATGCATCATGCAGGAGAAGATATTGGCTTGAAATGGGCTCTTTAAAAGTAAGGAGCAATGCTGACTGTTTCTGAATGGATTTTGCGAGTGGAACAAATGCACCAAGGCAAGATGCATAGCTGCTGATATTGGAAAAGAAGCATGCTGTAAAATACATTTGTGCAAACTGGACCCCTACTAATGACTACTAGAAAATCATTTTTTTTGACAAGGATGACTACCAGAAAATCATACCAGTCTATAAATTTGATTGGTGGGTAAAAGTTTAGCTATGGATTTGATTACTCACTTCAAGGACGAGGAGCCTTCTGGTATAAATGGATGGAAGAGACATGTAGGGTATTGAATAAGTTCCAAAACAGTTCGTACGTGTGGAGAGAATTTTGGCAATGGACTTTTACAAGCCAAGATAGATGTTCTGGGACTTACTGGCTCCGTTGAAGCGGGAGAGACTTTGGAAGTAGCCAAAAAGCATGCAAATTATTGAAAGAAAACCCAAGCCTTGTCAGTCAAGATGAGTATAAAGTGAAAAAAGCAATAAGTTCTGTGGCTGCGAAGTTGACATGATGCTTGATTTCTGTATATCGAATGAATTGTTATGCGTATTGTCTGCAAGTGTAATTTCCTTCGGTCCCGTATAATTATAGATTTGCATAAGCTTGATACAATATGTTAAATTTGCTGATCGTATAGGCGCTGTTAAATTTGCTGAGAGTCGATGGCTTAGCTAAATTATGGCAAATACTATAAAAAGAACTGCTACTTCCAAATTCAAGGATAGCATATTCAATAAGTTCCATATGTTTTGTCTAGATTGACAGAATATGACATCCAAATTTCCCATATGTGACATTTTCTTATTAAATGAATTCTACAGCAACACATATGAGCACACTTCTTGATTATCTTTTCATGTACCCTATATTGTGCTACAATTCCGACAATGTGTTACAGACGACATTGGGTCCTAATTTCACATGCAACCTGAGCCATTCATATCCTAACAATGTGCTTCTGCAGAAGAAGTCTTTCCAAACTTTGTCTGTCTTCCTTCCCATGTATTTGGTCGTTCCTTAATATTGTGAGATTAAAAGGTATCTTCTTCTGCCACAGCCTGATTTTGAATATTTAGAATAAGCTCTTTGGCATGCCCTCATTTTAAAGTTAGCAAGATCACCCCAAAAGAGTACTCTACTTCAAGTAAAAAACATCTTAAAGATACCCTACCAACCACTAAGCCCCTTTATTGACCGATGTGAACTCCATTGTCTTTTCTTCTTCGTAATCATGTTGATTGGCCCTTACTTTTGAGACTTTTGCTATTCTTTTGAAAATATAGTCCTTATTAACTTCACGGCCAAAGATCTTAATAACCAGTTCTCATCAAGGCCCTTGCTGTATCTGTTTGTACGACACTTCTGCAAATGTTGTGTAACTAATCTGAAAAACCCACCCTTCCTGTTACTAGGATAAGTTCTCTTAGCGGTCAAATGAGTTTTCTGCCAATGATGAAGCCTCCTAGCTATAGTTAGTTTGTTGTTTGTGTCTTGGTGGTGGAATCTTTATAAACTGAATTCAGCTGTTTTAATTTCCTTTTCCCTTCCCCTATGTAGGATGCAATGTGGTAGTGGGATGGGAGATTGCAACGAATCTTCACTTAAAAAAAAAAATTGGAAGTAGTTAATGCCTTGATGTCTACTAATGCAATCAATGATACTTCAATTTGATACAATGGCATCATAGATTGTTTGAATGATGAATGGGCACAAGACCCATGGGAATTATGCGGGGAATCCGTAACACCTGTAAAATCTGACTATTAAGCAAAGGCTAAGAAATCGACAACCATATCTGGCTCTTCCCTTGTCTGGGTGTTTAATAATGGTGCACTAAACTGAACTGGGTTCTTAAGTCAATTCTATTGGCTTTCTAAAGGGTTCATGTGTATATAGTAACTTTTTGTGGTCTTCTTGTTTTCTTGCTTTTGCAGCTTTGCATTTGAGCAGGGCACTTTCTGCGACATATTTCATGATTACGAAGATGGATGGAGAAATTGTGATGATTGTGGAAAAGTGTGTTGAAAAGTTCACTCTTTCCTTACGGTTATCTTATGAGATATGGCTATCTACTAAAGGTTTTTGACTGTTTTGATGAATAGAATCTAATAAAATCTTAAACCAACGTTCTTCTACAGCTAGTCCATTGTGGATGCATTATGGCACTCAAGACGTTTGTATTAAATGACACATGTGGAGTGACATGCAAGGAATGCATTACGAAAAATATGGTATGCGATCATTCATGAGTAACAATGCTTTTCATTATTTCCAATATTTTTCTCTTCGAATCCTTCTAGTCTAATTTCCAATAATTCATTTGGAGTGCCATGCAAGGAATGCATTTCAGTTTTGTTCTCTTGTTTGTGATGGTGCTTGTTCTCTTGTTTGTGATGGTGCTGGTGGCTTTTTTTTCTTTTTTTTTGGGGGGGGGTGATTTTCGTTCTGTCTTTGTTGTCATTCTTATTGTAGTTATGAGCAGGCCAAAAGGGTATAAAAGAAAGTGTTAGAGTATAAACCTATTTGTGATCCTTCAACCATCAACTTAAGCTTTTGACTGAGTTGATTCTTGAACATGGTATCAGAGTTTTTCTAAATGGTAAGCCTTTCTAAACGATAGGTCTCAAGTTCAAATCTCAATAACTCCCATATTTATTGCGCGAGCTATGGAGGGGCCTTTACCGCATCCACGCTTCAAGCCGAAAGGGCATTCGCGTGAGGGGGCGTGTTAGAGTATAAAATCAATTCCTGGACTTCAATCATCAGATTAAGATTTTGGTTGAGATGGTTCTTGAAGAGAAGGATATAGTAATGTTTGCCTCTGACAAGAACCTACGCTTACTTGAGACTTGGTTGTGCCTCTTTGGTATTTGTTGTTGAGAAATCTTCTCTGTTTTACTCGCAGCTGTTCCAAGAGTGGCAAGAGATGTGTAGCCATTTTTACTCGTCATCACTTCATGTTGATAATAACTCTTGATTAATGCAAATATCTTGTTCAGTTAGTTCTTCGCTTTTGTTTCAGGTTTTAGAGTTTTGGATTTATACATTATGATGGCATTCCAAGATTTGGAGAAATCACTTTTGAGAGTTCTCAGATGAAATAAAATTTTTGCTTTTTTATTGTGCGTGACAAATGGACAATGGAAGTCCACTGGTGCGTGGCTCTTCTCATGGAGCCGGATTGCAGAGACTAAATATCGAAAGTTCAGTTCTCTCCTCCATGAAATCTTTCCAAAAGCAATGGTACGTGGCTCTTCTCATGGAGCCGGATTGCAGAGACTAAATATCGAAAGTTCAGTTCTCTCCTCCATGAAATCTTTCCAAAAGCAATGTTTAAGAATGGGTTTGGCTTTTCGAGGCAGGAATGTTAGTGAAGGTTTTGCATGGGTCTTGGAAAGAGTGGTCTTTTTTTGTAAGATGGGTCTGGCCATTGAAGGTAGAGAAATGTAGTTGCTTTCTTTTCTTGTGTCGTTGGAAGTAAATAGAATGAGAGGTGATCAGTTGGTTGAAGAGAGTACGGGGGATGCAATTGATAGGGATAGGCTGTTTTCGGATGGGGCTAGCCGTTAATGTGCTTGCTTGGAATGTCAAGGGGCTCAATTGTCCAAATAAGCGGGGGGATGTTAGGTGGGTGTTGCGTACTTTTGCTTGCGATGTTGCTCTTCTCCAAGAATCTAAGTTGGAGGTTGTTAGTCGGCCGATAGCGATGAGTTTGTGGGATCGTTGCCCGATTGAGTGGCTTTACTTACCTTTAGTGGGCCGCTCAGAAGGCAATATTGTCATTTGGGATCCTCATTGGAGCTTGGTGAATCTCGCATTGGGTCGTTTTCCGCTTGTTGTAGGTTTAAGTCATTAGAGGACAATTTTGAGTGGGGTCTGATTGGGGTATATGGGCTTAATGAGGATGCGATTGGCTTTATTTGAGGAGTTGTCATTCTTTATGTCTTCTTGGGACATTCCGGGGTGTTTGGGTGGGGATTTTAATGTCATTAGGTTTCCTTTAGAGAGATCCATAGGTGGTCGGTCGTCTTGGGCAATGAGAGAGTTCTCTAGTTTTATTGATTCTTGCAATCTCGTTGACCCTTCTTTGGAAGGTGCACGCTTTACTTGGTCCAGCCATGAGGAGGTTCCTTTGTTATCTCGCATTGACAGATTTCTCTTCTCGGTTGAGTGGGAAGATCATTTCCAGGGGTTCATCAAGTTACCTTTCCGAAAATCACTTCGGACCATTTTCCCATTCTTCTACGGGTTGGGGAAGTCTCTAAAGGTAGACGTCCTTTTAAATTCGAGAATATGTGGCTTGAGGCGGATGGTTTTGACGACCTTGTCAAATCTGTGTGGGATGAACTAAATGTTTTTGGCCCTCTAAGTTTTATTTTGGCAAAGAAACTCAACTTTTTGGAGACCAAACTTAAACAATGGAATAGGGAAGTGTTTGGCCATTTAGAGTTTAAGATGGTTGTTCTGGTGGATAAAGTGAAGCTCTTAGATGAGAAGGAGCAGCAACAGTCTCTCTCTTGCGCGGATAGACTTGAAAGATTGGGAGTTTAAAAAATAACTCTCTATGGTGCGAAGATCCATTGATATTTTTTAGCGCCAAAGAGCAAAGCAACAATGGATTGAGGATGGTGATCGAAATACCAAAATTTTCCACCAAGTGGCAAATGGGAGAAGAAAGTTTAATGCTATTCACAAAATTCAAGTGAATGGCGAGCTTTATGTTGATGCTGCCTCTGCCAAGAGTGCGATTGTTCACTTCTATGAGAATCTGTATCATGAAGATCAACCATCAAGGTTTTTTCTTGATGGTATCGCTTTTGCCTCTATTAGCCTTGATGCTAGGGATCTTGAAAAAGATTTTATTGAACATGAAGTTTGGAATGCCATATCTGAGTTAGGTAAGAAGAAAGCTCCAGGCCAGACGGGTTCAATATAGCCTTTTTTGAGCATTGTTGGTCTATTGTCAAGGAGGAGATTATGAGATTTTTTGCTGACTTTCATAATAAGGTTGTTTTTGAGAAAAGTTTGAATGCTACTTTTTAAATTTTGATTCTCAAAGTGGCTGGTGCAGAGGATATTAAGTCTTTTAGGCCCATCAGTTTGGTAGGAAGTGTATATAAGATTCTTGCCAAAGTCCTTGCTTCAAGATTGAGGAAAGTTATTAGAAAAGTTGTGGGTCCCTTACGGCACGCGCTTTTGTTCCTGGCCATCAAATTTTGGATGCTGCTTTGATTGCTAATGAATGCATTGATTCTTACATTAGATGTGGGATTTCTGGTATCCTATGTAAGCTTGACATTGAGAAGGCTTATGATCATGTCTCTTGGAGTTTCCTCTTGGCTATTCTTGAGAAAATGGGCTTTCCTAACAACTGGAGAAAATGGATCTCTTTTTGTATTTTCACTGTGCGCTTCTCTATCTTAATTAATGGTGAAGCATCTGGTTTTTTCTCAAGCTCAAGAGGTCTAAGGCAAGGTGACCCATTGTCGCCTTTATTGTTCATTTTGGTTATGGAGACTCTCAGTAGGTTGGTGATTAAAGCAGGTGAGGAAGGTTTCTTGAATGGCTTTCATATTAGTAACCCTCATTTCAAGGGTTTGTTGATATCCCATTTGCTCTTTGCCGATGATACCCTTGTTTTTTGCAAGCCGGACGAGAGTAATTTAGGTTACTTAAGGTGCATCATTCTCCTACTTGAAGCTATGTCTGGACTAACGTTCAACCTTTCCAAAAGTGCACTCATTCCGATTGGCGACGTGCCTCATGTTCATGTGTTGGCCCGTTTCTTTGGGTGTGGAGTTGATCATCGGCCTTCTTCATACCTTGGTCTTCCTCTTGGTGCTCCTTATAAGAGCATAGCGATTTGGGACCCAGTTGTTGAGAGGTTTCATAAGAGATTGGCAGGCTAGAAGTCTAAGTTTTTGTCCAAAGGGGGTGGATTGACCCTTTTGAGAAGCACTTTGTGTAGTCTGCCCATCTACTTAATGTCTTTATTCACTATCCCAGCTAGCATTGCTAGTCGGTTAGAGAAAATCATGAGATTTTCTTTGGAATTCCAATGAAAATGGTAACGATCTCCACTGGGTCAATTGGAATGAGGTATGTCGTCCTAAACAGCAGGGAGGACTTGGCATAAGACTTCTTCATGTTATGAATGAAGCGTTGAAGACCAAATGGTTGTGGATGTTTGCAAAGGAGGATGATGCTATGTGGAAAAATGTGATCAAGGCAAAATATGAGATGGATGAGTTGGGTTGGTGGATTAAAACTCACGGTGTTGGTTGTTGGAAATCTATCTTAGCAGGCCTTGAGCATTTCAAATCTTCAGTGCATTTTGAGATGAAGAATGGCTCAAGGGTGTTATTTTGGCACGATGTTTGGTGTGGGATCGACCTGTAAAGAATCTTTTTCCCGATCTTTTTAGGATGGCTTGTTTGAAGTATACCACGGTAAAAGAAGTAGTTTCTTGGAATGGTGACGTTAGCCATTGGAATTTGATTTTTGTGAGGAGTCTTAATGATTGGGAAGAGGATAGTAATTGTAATTCGTTAGCCGTACTTGTTGGCAAAAAGGTTCTGTCCCAAGGTAATGATGAGATTGTGTGGCCACTAAACTCTAAGGGTTCCTTTAGTGCCAAGAGTTTTTGTGCCGCACAATTTGAAGCCTTTCATGGTTGTGATTTTGCTGCCAAGTCCATTTGGAAGTCTAAAGCTTCCACAAAAGTGTGTTTCTTTGCTTGGGCTACCACCTTAGGCAAGATTCCCATGGATGACGTGCTTAAGAGAAGAAACTTTAGAGGTCCAAGTAGATGCTCTATATTTTTGGAGGAGGAAGAAACCGTGGATCATCTCCTTGTACATTGTCGGTGGGTTTCTTCGCTTTGGGATTTATCTCTCTCTCTAATGGGGATTAGTTGGGTTCAACCTTCTAATGTGAGAGATGTGGTAGTGGCTTGGAGGAGAAGGATGAAGAAGAGCTGGGTCCTTGGTGTTTGGAACATGGTTCCTTTGGCTATTTGGTGGGCTACTTGGAAGGAGAGAAATCGTTGTATTTTTGAGGACAAAGTCTTGTTGTTTCAAGATTTCAAGCTCTATTTTTTGAGGTTGTTGTATAGTTTAGAGTGAGGGGCTTAGTGGTAACAAAGAGTTAAATTTTTTGGCTTTTATCGATAGCATTATGGATGAGAGCTTAAGGGCATAATGTTTTTGTATTGTCCCTTTTGTACATGGGTGACATCCCTTGGTGTCCTTTTAACATACATCTTTGATTACTTACCACAAAAAAAAAAAAAAAAGTATACAATCATTCACCAGGTTTACTTGACCTCTTAAATCTAGGGTTGTCTTAGGATTTCTTCAATTTAATTAAATCTTCTCCCATCAGCCAGTAAAGTTGGTAGGTATGGACCTTTTTTAGGATCTAATACTTCCCTCTGTACACTGCTTTTGTGTTTTACAGCATTCTTTGCTCTGTTAATGAACAGAAACATTGCTTCTTTGGTCAAGTAAACCAAAATTTTATTTTCAGCCAAAGACAAGTTCATCCACTGTCAACAATGGTGGGCCATAATATTAATTTGCAATACTTCATGACAGACTGTCGTATCTATTTCCCGAGGATCCAAGAAGCATTTTGTTTAGGGATTAATGGAGTAAGTAACGGCTACCTAAGGTCTAATTCTTGTGCGACCGTTTGCCCGAGCAGTCTCTGAGGCAGCAAATTGAGAAAGTTTTACAATTTATGCACTTGATCATGACTGACATTTATCGGAATCATCTGTTCTGTTGGAGCTTTTACAGTTTATTCTGATGCATTTAACTACAAGTTCCCCTCCTCCGCCCCCCCCCCTTTCAAAAAAGGATATAGTGCTATTCGTTTCTTTGGCCTAGGGCTTGTTTTGTTTGGTCCTTCATATTCCAACTTTGGCATTTTTTACAAATCAATGATATACCCTGCCAATGAATTGGAAAGATGAGAGCAGTTATCTTTTCTTTAAGAAAGAAACTGAGGGACAAATTCATTAAACATTAATGTGCTATCCAACATCCACAATGTAAATCTGACTAAAAGAAACACAATCTTCAACATCAAAATGAACCGTGAGTCCAGAAAGTCCAACTTAGTGCACGCTGAATGTTTGTCTGCTCTGGTAATCTACTGTGTTTTTTACTGTACATCCTGGGTTAAGGGATCCACACATCTGCATAATCTTCATTAGAATGTAGAATTTGTTGATCTAGTATAGTCTTCTTGTCTGAGATCTTTTGGCATGAACGATTGTATTTGAAGTTTCAAAAGCCATTGCAGAGCCACGGTGGAACCTTGATGTTTTATCCTGTAGAAACAAACAGAAATCCACAGAACCAAGACAAAGCCAGCATAAAAACTCCCTCATAATTGGATTTACTTTTATTGCTACATGGATATATAAGTAGATTTTTCTACTTTTAAATATCTTGGTTTTATCTTCATAAGGAATCCTTGCAGTTTTTCTTTTCCATGTTTCTTGGAAAGTGGTAATTGAATGCCATTCCAACCAAATCTCTATTTACGAATTACTTTGGGCATGCCCAAAGAGACATTGCAAAAAGACTAGTTTAGTTGCATTCTTTCTACCCTAATTTTGAAGAAATATTTCCTTCCAAGGAGATTAAGTCTGAACTCCTTAATCCTATCTACAATCATGCTCACTTCTACTGCTTTGCTGGAATAAACATCCATTTCTGTCCATCCCAATGTGGTACACAGCTGCTGCAAGCAAAGTGAGGACAACCAGTTTCTTGGACCTAGACAACCCTGCATTGTATTCCTATGCTTCCTGCCACCTGCAGGTTTGGTGTATATTAGCGAATAACTATATGTTGTAGAATTTGAGCAGAAAACCCATGCTTAAAGAACAGATGTTCTGCATTCTTTAGCTGAGGACAGAAACAGCATTGCTAATTGAAGTAATACCCGTTCTATATAACCTGTCCTTTGGAACAGCAACCACACAATGAAAGCATGTTTGGGGATATGTGTTTCATGCTAAACATTCTTCCACCAAAAGACGATCTCCCTTTGTCCTCTGATTGTCATATGCAGAGACTGTATTGAACTTCCCATCACTTCAACCTGCCACGTATTTTCTCTTCTATCCTACCACGAATGCTGGTAAGATTTTTTTTTTTTTTTTGGCTTTTGTTTGGGGCCAGGGGGCCGGGGTAATTCCCCTCCAATACAACCTGGTGTAGCCCAGTTGGTACTCTCAAATATTCGCTTGCTTTAAATAGATCTTACGGACCCATGTTACTGAAAGAGTATCTGATTTCTCTGTCACATACCATAGATGTCTCGCAACCATTATCTTGTTCCATTTAGTAGCATGTTTAATACCCAAACCTTCCATTTTCTTAGAGCATATTGCTTCCCATGCCATGGGATGCAGCCTCCTTTTTCCTGCCTCATCCCTCCGGAGGTAGTCTCTACATTTCCTCTTCACTTCTTTTATGACCTGTCGAGGCAATACAATGATAGAGCCCCAATAGTAGTACATATTCCTAAGCACTAAGTTCACTAACTGAGTCTTGCCAGCATAACTCAGTTTCCTTGTTCCCCAATTATGAATTCTTCCGATTTTCTTGTTAACTAATATAGCACAGTAATATGAATTCATCTTCCCAGGTTTAAGAGGAATCCCAGAGTACTTCATTGGTGGCTTACCTTTAGATAATCAAGTTAGTTGTAGTATTTCAACCTCTAATTCATCAGAGACCCCAGCCCCATAAATTTGGAACTTAGCTAAATTAGTTTCAATTCTAGACACTTCGAATAATGGTCCAGAACATTCATAATACATTGAATAGAGTATATATCACCTTGCAAAAAAGCAAATCCCCCGCAAGTATACAGTGATTCAGTTTTAGGTTTTGGCATCCTGGATGAAACCTGAAACTCCCGTCAGGAGTAGTCAGACGTAGTCTTAGTTTAAAAAAGCGAACCTAAGGCATGCCTAGGCATGCTTGGGTGTGAGGCGACCTCAGAGGGGATGAGGTATGCCTTAGGGATGCAAGGTTATATCTCACCCTTTTTCTTCTTTTTCTTCACGTTTTTTTCACCTTTTTTGCTTCTTTTCTTTCCTTGCAAGCTAAAAAGTGAGCTAGGCTTGTACGGTAAGTGTGTGTTTTGGAGAACTACAATGATAATACCGCAAGTCTTAAGGCCATTTGTGGTATTAGTAGTTATATTGAAATCTAGTCACTTTTCTAATGCAATTATTTAACTTGTTTCTACAAAATATGCTTTGTGAAATGTGAATGACCTTTAAAAATTTTTGCATAGAAGTGCGCCTTGCATACGTGATATGTGCGCCTTTGCCTCATGCCTTGCACTTTGTGCTTTGGGACCCTATGAGCCTTGGTGTGCCTTGCACCTTTTGAAACTAAGAACATCATGTTATGGGGAGGTACTTGATACCAGTAACAAACAGCAAAAGGGGAAACTGACTACCTTGTCTTAAGCCTCTTCCATTTGTGAAAAAGCTGGTAACCTCCCATTATAACTCAGTGTAATTGATGTTGTAGATATGCATGTTTTAATCCATGCCGCAAACTGATTTGGAAAGCCTAGCCCTTTCATCATATCCACCCCAAAAGACCAATTGATAGTGTCATGCCTTTCTTATATCGATCTTGAGGATACACCTTAGGGAGATATTCTTCCTTTTATAGAATCAAATTAGGTCAAGACTTATCATGACGTGTAAATCAATCTCTCTCACAAAAGCTGACTGATTAGGCATAATCACATTTGGGAGCACCACTTTTATCCTATTGCAAAGCATCTTAGATACACACTTATAGAGTGTGTTACCGCAACATATAGGTCTAAAATCAGAAGGTTTTGAAGGTTGACTGACCTGTGGAACCATTGCCATGGTAGTAGCATGAACCTGTTTTGGCATCTTGCCACTTTCTGAAAAAATAAAAATAAAAATCCAGCATAGCAGCACAGAGTTCATCCCCAATAGTAGTCCATGCATGCTGTTCAAATTTATTTCCAAATCCATCAGGTCCGGTGTTTTTCGATCCACCAATTGACCATAAAGCATATCTAACATCTTGTGCAAGGGGGGGGGGGGGATCTGTTAACATAGCCTTCTTTGTTGGAGTGATCATTTGAATCCTTCCAACTTACATGTCTTGCAGGTCGCATCCTTCAGAAGGTCATGCATCTCACTTAAATTGGATGTAGAAATGATCTTTAGGTTTGTTGGCATTATTGTATTAAAAACTATAGCCCAGCAAATACATCCACCCTATATCAGATCTTTTACTTCCAAGTAAAATTTCGATTGAGCAGGAGTTGGATGTGGAAATTTTTGTATGTAAAGATGGGGAAAAGGAAACAGCGGTGGATCTCCTCACCGTATGATTGAAAGCTGTATCTGTTTACCTCTAATGAAGTCTAAAAAGCGCATGAAGGAGGATGCGTGAGAGGGATCCCTGTCTCTTTGGCACTCTCACCAGTGATTTTTTCAAGTTACCCAACTCTAATATGGGTGAAGGAACAACTTTCTTGGATATGCAATCAAGCAGCACTCAAGGGAATGAGACTCAAGCTGCAAAGAGACTCGAGGTCTTTGGACAAAAGGAGTTAGAAGTTCTTTCTTAAAAATGCGTAAGAATTGATATTTGCCTTTGAAGTGTACTCTAGGAAAGAGACTTGGATAAAAGAGATAGAAACTTGAAGTTAGGGTGTTAATTATATGGTCAAGGTTTTTAGAACGGTTTCCTTAGTAGGATTGTTAAATATTTAAGTTCCTTATAGGTGTTAATCGTCTGATGAAGGTTGTTTTTTTTTTTTTTTTTTTGTCTCCAATAAAATTCTCTTATGCAAAAGAAAGAGGGAACAAAAAGGAAAGAGAATGCCTATAAGGACTTCAAGAAACCCAACTTTCCAAGGAGCTTGAAGAAGGTTAGACTTAGAAATTAGAAACTCTCTCTCATTCTATTTTGCCAGGGTTCTAGAATTACGCAAAAGATGTTATTGGAGGATCCATTGGTGGCATTGGTTGTGTAGAATCCGTCAGATTGCTCTAATGGCTGAAGAACAATCCCTTTTGATCCAAGGGCCTTGGATATGTTGTCTTTTGTAGGATGCTAGCTGTGTATTCGATCAGTAATTATATATTAATGTATTGAATTTTTCTTGTATATTAAGAAAAGGCCTTGGATATATAGGAAAGATACTATAGATTAATTGTCTGCCACCATCAACTGCTTCATAGAATATATAATCAGGTGGAAGAGAAAGGCACCAGGCAATGTGGCTGGCTAAGCTCACCTATGGTGAGAAAGTGGCAGGTTGCCTCAGGCAAGAAATTGAAGCAGAAACAAAAAGAACAAAATCAAACTCATTATCATTCTTAGAATCAGATGACCCGGGCGTTAATCAATGAGGAAATGTTGAAAAGGTGGTCGCCGCGGGTGCTAATTTGAATCAAACAGTTGTAAGAACCCTAAATCTGCAATCTAGAGATGGTGTGAACAATCTGTTACAATGGAAGGAAATGGACGGAACCTGCAAATGACAAGATCTCAAATTGGATCAATTGTGAGGAAATCCAGATCTATTTCAGAGGCAGATGACTTAGAGAGCATCAATGGCTCTTGGTAATCCATAACATGTGGGGTCTATCTGTCCTGAGAGAAATAATTGTGCCTTTAGTAAGTGATCGGCCTTTTGCTAGTCAATTTAGGTTTCTATATTAAAGAAACAGAGGGTTGTGGATGGCCCCAGAACCTACAAAATCGCGACCCATAGTTGTAGTTGTAGGGACGTGGATGGGAAATTGCGTGGGCTGGTTGGCTGCATCTTCATATTAGTCTGTTGCTTTGTGCTTAGGGACCAGTCTGTTGTTATTTATACTCGTGGCTTATTGTATGCATAGTTCTCTCCATTAATTTGCTGTTGAAGTGATTCTCTATTTTGAGGAGCTTTAACTAAGTTTAAATAGCGTTCCATGATTTTTGGATTCTTTAAGAAAAGAGATCTACAAAATACTATATATTTCTTGGTTCTTGTTTCATGTTGCATAGGTCACATATATTTCTATAGCTTTTAGTTTTAGATTTTTAGTGTATTCAATGTTATTGGAAAGTTCTTTGAGTGATATTTCCTATTGTGTTGCGCTTACATTTGATAGGGTTGAGATGTTGGATGCACTTGGAGGAGATAGAATTCCTTTAAGTGGAAAATTTGATTCGTCGTCTATATCCTTGGGTATTCACATAAAGTAAAAATGACAAGCTTTGGCATCTATGAAAGACAATCCAATGTCCATTTCAAATAGGCATTTATTTTCAAATGTTCTGAATTGCATTTTTTATTTCGTCAATAACATGTTACCTTTAAATGTAAGGAAAATGCGATAAGTCTTGGTTGCTTGAGGTGGGAATCAGGTGCGCAAATTGAACATGTGCAATTAATAGTTGAATGAGGTTGTAGTTACCTTATGCCACAGAGAAGCTTGTGCCATAGGGATTTCATGGAAATAGGCTATGTTTACTGATTCTTGCATGGTGGATCTTTTTAGACCAAAGTCGCGAACCTTTCAAAACCATATGCTCTGTGAGAATTTATTTGAAGTAAAAGGTGCTCTTGCTTTCTTGTGGATCTTCTCTAAATATGCTGTACAAAAGCAACATCTTGAACAATTTTTCTGCACTACAGGAAACATTATCATGTGACTGTTAGCATGTTTCTTTGTTTCAAACTTTGAACACACCCAACTTTGCTATTATATATGTTTCATCTTCATCATTCTTTTGTCTGAAAAGGCCCCCCCGGGGGGGGGGAGGAGGCGGGCGGCGCTAGTCATTGGTGTCCTGGAAGTGTTGTCAAGAGTCTTATCAGTTAAATTTGATTTGAATTTTTATGTCTAAATTCTCAGGCATCACAGGTAGATTTTCCCTCCTATGTTCCAAATCCCAAGGATTGCTTTCTTCTGGAGAACTCTGGTAGTTCTAATGAGGTGGTAACCGGTAAGCACCACCCAGATAAATATTGCATGGCTGCATATGAATGTGTGCAAATTCAACCTAAAGGTTCCTGATTATAGTAGAACTATTTTCTCATCTGTGCTTGCATGCATTTATGGAAGAGCGTGTCTAGATAGCATTAGCCATGTTGCATGTATCTTTTGATCTCATGAGTTACAATTCAACTTTATTTGTAGTCGTCTTCTTTCTCAGAAAAGATTACTCACCAAGGTTGCAGGGCCAATTGTTGAGTATTTTTCCTTTCTATTGTAGGAAAAGAACATGCAGATACAGGGAGTCTGAAGTCCGTGCATGATGATCTTAAGAATCTGGATGCAGCCGTTATTGCGGAGAACTCGCAGATGTCTAAACCATATCCCTGCTGTCAAGCTTTCCTGATTTCTTACCATTAGTACAGAAGTGTTCTTTTCTTTTCTCCTTTATGTGTTCTAAGTTCTTGACATGTGGGTGTAATTCAACAATACGTTATGACATAATATGTGAACGATCCCAGCTGATTGTTCGTGTATTGAATTTCGTGAACATGCATTGCTTTACTGTAATCAGGTCGAAGTGTGATCTTCTTTTCCTATTCGAGAAAAAACTGGCGCCTACTGACTGTGACGTGAAGGCCGGGCGTTTTCTGTTGCCGAAGCAGTGTGCTGAGGTGAGCAATCTGGCTGTCAAATTTATTGAGCTGGCTGTTCCTTAGTTTAGAAATACTGATATTGTACATTTCAACTTGTCATGTGAAATACTGATTGGGGTGTGAGTCTTGCAGCAATATTTCCCCCAATTTGCTGGGTCACAGAGCATGCCTCTTTCAATTGAAGATAGAGAAGGCCGGTCATGGCTGTTTGTGTTACGCTGGTGGATGTATAAGAAAAGCCGCAAGTACGTGCTTGATGGCACTAGAAAATGTATTGAGATAATGAGATGGAACGTGGGTGATACAAGTAAGGCATCTTTTGTAATTGTCAAGGCTGCATTCAACTTATAATTTTCCATAAAACTTGATAAGTTTGGATGTGGTTGCGGTATTAAAGTCTCAAAAAAAAAGGGAAAAATTTGGCTTCTACCCCCGGGAACGCTAGAAAAGTAACCAAATGGGAAGGACACTCATCTCAGCGATTTTGTCTGCTAATTGAAAGTTGATTTGCCTAATTGATAGTCTAAATTGTGGAAATGCCAATTTCCTCTTGGTATAGTTGGATTGCATGTCAAAAGTCAAAACTAACAAGCCGCTTCTTTTGAAGTGAAATTTTACAGGAGGGTAGCAGATGGCAAATTGATTTTTGAGCTTCAGAGGACTCTTGCCGCTACACCAGGTATCCTTCCATGCTAGGTTTTCCGGCTTATTTGAGTTCTTAATCTAAATATGATGTATTGTCAATTTGTCATAACCCCTCCCCCCCTCCCTGGTTTGAGTTGATTGTTTTTCTATATAACCTTGACCTTATCGGATTGTTATTTACTCCTTCAACTTTATGTCAAATGGTTTTTCACCCTAAAATGTTTACATGGCAATGGCATAACCACATGGACAAATAGTTGAGTGCCACGTCACCACTTTGGGGCTGAAAGTAACTTGACAGAAATTTCGAGTTAAATAATAATCCAAAAAGATAAAAAAAAAAGTTAACAAAAAAACTCAGGAAGTACATGATCATGTGTCATGACACTTTTAAATACGGATGCATGTGTAAAGTAGAGTCAGTGATGGATTCCTAGAAGCCCTCTGATTTATGGCATTCTGATTCACTGTCTGGAATGTAAATTTGCTGCACTAATAGAATCACAAATAGTAAAATGACTTTCATCTGCTATTAATGTGTTGATATCAAGGTTCTTTATTTGCTGTGTCTATATTTAACTCATTAATGTGATCCTGATGGTAAATGTGTTTAAGATAACTTTAGATTTCTATATGTATTGATGAGTGTATTATAAACAACACTAAGGGGATGTTAGCCTTTTACAGTAGTGCAATCACAAAAATCATCATGCCCTCAAGCACTCATAGATAAAATTGTTAAAGAAGTTAGATTTCCTCCCGAATCAAGGTCTTAACACCTAACGATACAAGGTTCTTGTAAAGTAGAGCACTAGAGCTTGATTTCTTTATAGGATGTGGCTTATCCCTCAAAGTTCTGTCATTTCCTTTCTTTCCAAGTAATCCACCAAATAGCCAAAGGAACCATCTTTCAAACTCTAGTAACCCAACTCTTTTTCAACCTTCCTTTCCAAGCCATCAACACTTCCGTGACTTTTGATCGTTGAGCCCCAATAACGCCTATCAAGGATAGAAATCCATATGGCTGCTCTAGCGAAGAAACAGGGTTTTTGTCAGAGCTCTGGACATCCATATGGCCTCACCAGGTAACAACTCGTTTGGTATGATACCCGGACTCTCCATTGTGCCCGCTGTACCCTTGCCGGATATGACACTCTGTGGATAGGACATGGAATACCTGTCGGATCCTTATCATAACTCTAGACCTGCAGGGCTGAAAAAAATTAGAGATATATTGTCTTTTCTCTTCTTCGTTCATTATTATTTTAGGGGATCTTTAATGCTTAACCATTTGACAAGTGGACAACCTTTTAATTATTGAAATATTCTTAGAAGATTAGCTTGAAACTGCAACCTCCATATGTAAAATAATGAGTATTCATATCCGTGTTTAAATTTTGGACAGTGTCTCCGTGTCCAAAAGTTAGAGCTTTGACGAGCACTCAGGATTGTGCTCGTGTCCATCACCTCATACCTGATTCCATGTAACATAGGGTGGAACATTTTTATTTCAATATCCACATGGGAGCCATCAATTATAGAAATCATACATCCATAGTTCATAATGCTACAAATTCTTTTAGTAAGCTATAAATTGATGTAATCATCCTTTCTTTTCCTTCTTTTGGGGGGGGGGTGTTCATTTATTGTTGTGGCCAGTCCTGATATAATAACTAGATACGTAATTTACTTCTGGATGCTATCCATGGATCCAAAATGTGGTTGTCCTCTGACGAAATGACCAATTGGTGGAAAGGCTTTGAGGTCAAGAGAACCATATTTCCCTCCATCAGTCATGATATTCAATGCGATTTCTGCCAACAGCGATCTTGTGCTACCACGAAAACCATATTTGTATCCTTGTTGCTATCTTGGGTTTTGACTGCTCTTTTGATGCAATTATCCAACTTGTACAAACTACAAAGTGTTGTTTTTTCAAATGACTTTGAAGCCTTTTTGTAGAAAGCTCTTCTTACATCTGCAATAAATTTACCTAGACTCTAGGGACTCTTTGCATGTTGCTGTCCGTGTGCTTTGCATTTCGTAAAACTAAAAGAATTAATGTGGAACCATACCTTTTCCCTCTCCCAGCTTCACTTTCTGCTCACTACCTGCAGCTACCTTTCAGTCATAGCTGTTACCCTGCTCCTCATCAGTGGCCACTCTAGTGGCCACCCTTCGTTCCTCTGTTTCTTTATTTTTTTCCCATAACTATAGCCTTCAAAAAGCACCACACAACCTAGATGGATGCCTGCTATTGGAATCGAAACACACTGATGCAGAATGGTATTCAATGCTCTAAAATTGCTTTCTATTCAATAATTCCAGTCTGTAGATTATGATTTATAATGGCTATTTATATGCATACTCTACGGCTACCAACCTTTTCAAATAAGAAAGAATATAAGTCAATTTTATCTCCTGATACACCGTAACTACTCCATCACCCAGTGTGAGTCCCATGCTAGCAACATCTGAGCAAATCTAGATGTAGGTGGCTTTACCCTTACAAGTAGAGAGAACGATTTTGAGACACCTATAATCTATTTATTTCTTGCAAAAGCAGGAACCACACCGGAATGAGGAATTGTATAATTTATTTATTTATGGTAGTAAATGATAGTTTTTATGTTTTGAAAACTTTTGCTAGAAACATGTTTTTATGTTTTAGGGTACGAGGCCGACTACCTCAGATGCATATAAGTCTGATCCTAAACCTCCAGAAACTCCTGTGTGGAGCCATTTTTTTTCGTGAGTCTCAAATGTCTCATATACTATGTGAACACTCCCATTTCAAAAGGTTAATTGCTTCATACCTCTGCACAGCAACGTCTATAATCCTTCTCTTGATATGAGCCATATGACCAAACCATTTGGGCCTTGTTTTCTCCATCTTATTCTCTATTGACCCTACTTCTAGCCTTTCTGTAACCACGTCATTTCTGATTACATCTATAGTCCAATGCTCCTACGAAATTAGGTATTTGCAAAATTAACCAGATCCTCAGCCCTAATCCCTTACAAGTAAATATCTTCTCCATTTGATTTGTCCAAGCACAAAATTGTTCCGGGTCCCCTCAAGTTAATCTAGGCAGATCTATTTGAGCAGAGAATCTGAGTTATGAGGGATTTAGCACGTGCGAGTTGGGACTATTGCAATCAATCCTAGTGTGATTTGCTACCTGAACTAGAAGCAGCATCGATCTTTTGTTTTCATTATCCCCGCAATTCTTCCAGCACATGTGCAGTGGTGGCTTGATACTGATTGAGCCTCTGGTTGGTCACAACCCAATACTCTCTTAATTCCTTGACTGGTTTAGCATTAGTCACTATTTATTTAGATTATTTAGCAACATTTTCGTCAAATCTTGGCAAGGAGGGGCAGTGGCTAATGCAAGGTTTTTGAATCGGTTTCCGCGTTGGCCTGTTTTGGTTAGTCGAAGTCGAATCATAGTGACTATACCACTCTTTTACAACTAATACAAATTAATCAGCAGAAGAGGGTAGTGTCATGAGCTTTCAATCTTTCTTCTTCTCCGAAGCATAGACTTGCAAGTGTCTTTTGAAGTCTTCTTCTTCAAAAGTGTCTTTTCTTTCTTTCGTCTTTTTTTTTTGTTTTTTGTTTTGCGTGTGGAAAGCACAGATCTTAACTTGTGATAACTAACGAAAGAGGGGTAAAATATTGGTCAATTAGTGTTTCATGTGCAAGGGAGATTTGGAAACCACCAGCCGTCTAGGCTATCTACTCCTTTGTTGCTCAGTTGCTAGAAAAGCATTAGCTTGGAGTTGTTTGGGTCTTCGTTGGGCGGTGCCTGGCTAGGTGATGCATAACTTATTGACTTGGGAAGGTTTTTCTGGAAGAAAGGTTAAACATGGATTTTTCCAAGCAATTCCACATGCTATTCTTTGGATGTTATGGATTGAGAGAAAGAAGCGAGTTTTTGATGAGGTTGAAACTTCACTTTTGCGACTAAAAGACAACCGGCTCAACACTTTATTCATTTGGGAGGAAGCTTTTTGTTTCTCTTCGTTTGATTTTGTTGATTTTGTGGATAGCCTATTTTTTGGGTTGTAATTAGCCTCTTGCGAGATGCTTTTTCAACATCCTCTATTATATGTATCCCTTATTATTATGAATATATCTTTTCTTAAAAAAGAAGAAAGTGTAGACTTCAAGTATTTGATCCTTAAAACAGAAATTGTATATGTCAATTGCAGATGTACGATTATGGATCCTTTTTCCTCTCCTTGTAACATAGATTCAAAATGTGGTCGAACCATGACGAAACAGCAGCGTTGGAAAGGTTTTGGAGTTGGGCGAATCACGTTTTCATGCCACGATAGCTGCGATATGGAACGCGATTGCCGTATTAGAGCGATTTTGCTGTACCACTACCGAAACCGAAATCGCGACCAAAACTGCATTTTGAATCCTTGCCCTGTAATATTACATAAGCCTTCTTATGAGATGAGTCACTCCATGAAGCTAAACCAGTCTTCCTAACAAGTTGTATCTCTTCTTATTTTCTTTCCTATCACCATTTTCTCAAAGTTTTGTGGTGTCCGTGTCACAAGTAACTTGATACCATTTCAGTGGTTATAGCCTTGTGGCTGTTATAACTTTGCATAATAATGCTTGCTTCTATACATGGAAGAAGCATGCTAAGTCTTTATTCTTGTGGCATCCTTGTGGTCGTAAAAATGACATTAAATAACTTCATCAATTTTTTTGGTTTAATCCTCTCCTAAGAATCTCTATATTTCAGTTGCTATACGACTTAAACCAACCTGGACCTATTGCTTGTTCTCTTTTTCTTTTTGTGTTGCCTCCTTAATGTCATCTTTGCAGATATTGTCAACATTTATGTTAAAACCTAAATTTCCTTACCTCTCGGAACACCCTTGTTCACCTTGCTGAGAGTTACCAATGTCATGACTATAAAAAGCTTGCGAAAATAGCATTGCCACCCATCCTTTACGGCAGCTTCCTCGATTAAGACCTTACCTGCCTCATCCTTAATGCATCTTACATCGTCGAGGTCTTCTTGTTTTTCTTTTCCTAACCCTTCCAAACTTGAACTCCCCATCTCTAGTGTTACGGTTTTGGTTTATATTTTCATGCGCTTTACTCTTTGCTAATTTGGCTAATTTATGTGCTTCTCTTTTTGCCATAGTTTGCTTTGTTAATTTCCTTTTCCTCTTATGGAGTACTATCCCCTAAGGCTTTATAAGGGTGTAGTTGAGCCGAGCCACCTCACTTTTAGGCTTGCCGAGCCTCACTCGGGGTGAGCCCTAGTCGAGCTGAGTTAAAGTTGTTTGGTTATCCGAGCTGAGCCCAAGCCTTATGAGTTTAAGCTTGTGAGCTCGCCGAGCCTAAAGCCAGAGCCTAGTAATCTTCCACAAGCATTCGCAAGTAACAAATATCAGGTGTTGGATACTAAAGTTTTTTGTGTAAAGATAATTAATTTGATTGAGAACTGCTAGTTATCATCACACTGTTACAATAGCATATCACTTAACCCAACTTTTCTCCCCTTTCTCACCCCTTTCTAATTTTTCTCTTTGCAATCAGTCAATTAGACTTTTCATCTTCTTAGATGCCTATGTAAAGATAGAAGCAGAGTAATTGCATCATTTGTGCAAGCTTAGACCCTTAACCTTTCCACCTATGGGCTAATGATGCTAGCGCCCCATCACCTACCAACGATAAATACATTGATGATTGTCCTAAATATGAGCCTCAAATAAGTTGAGCTCAAGCTCACCTCAGGTGTGGAATAACCAAGTTCAGCGCTGAGTCTTAGATGAGCCGAGCTCAGGCTCGAGCCTTAGGTGAGGCGAGCTTGGGCTTGATTTTACTGAACTTGCCGAGCCACGAGCTGAGCCTAAACTCGAATGTGAGCTCACAACTCAAGCTTCAAGTTTGGCAAGCTCGGCTCGGCTTGGTGTGAATACAACCCTAAGGCTTTGTATTAATTGCTTGGTGTGAATACAACCCTAAGGCTTTGTATTAATTTTTTCTTTTACTTTTTCTTTCACTTTGTTACGCCACTACGAGTCTCGCTTTCTTGTTCTACTACTCATTCCTGAGAATGAAGAGTTATTGAGTCAAGCTCCTAATGCATTCTGCTTTTGTGTCCCACATCGCATCCTCTTCTTGTTCCCAAGCCCCTCTTGTTCTATCTTTTTCTAGCGTAAGTGAGACTTACTCAGCCTCTGTGTATAAAGGATATTTACCTAATTCAGTGCAACCTCCACTATCCACGATCCAGGATCCTTCTCCTAGATCAGTTCACCTCATATCCGGATCGCGGGGGATCACGTTCCAGTCCGGCCCAAGGTGTCGATCCCAAATTACTAAGACAACTAGTAAAAGTACCATTTTGTCACACAGCAACCACCCATTATCCTTCCAACCATGACCTTTTCTTCAATTTTTCTTAAGGAAGACAGGAGGAGGAAAAAGGGATGGTGGAAAAGCAATGCTGTTTACCTCTTAATTACGAAGACAAACAGAGTAGATAGATGAATTTAGCTACCACAGCATGAAGATGAAAGATCAATCCACTAATCGGGCTTCTCTCTCTCCTCTCTCCCTCCCCCCATCCCCCCCCCCCCCCCCGGCCCCAAAAAGGTCCTAGCTCCTAGGAAATGAAGTCTCAAATCAGGGTGTGACTAATATAATAACAGTCCAAGGCAGCAAAGCTTCGAGCTTTATGCCCCTAGTTTGAATTGAACTTGGGCTTTTAAGTCTAGGCCCACTCATCTAATTCTCCTATCTTAAACATGGGCCTGATTTTTTTTTTTTTTGGTGTGGTAAAGTCAAAGCAACAAAGGTGTAAACTGTTTCCTTTGTTTTTTGAATGGGCTGAATGTCATTTACCTTTAAGCAATTATTTTTTTTTTGCAAAAAGGAGAAAAGGAATATGTTCAGCATAGTACAAAAGCAATCTGGATAATTTTTTATGGCTAATTACAATCCGAATTAGCAACTGCATGAACACACTCCCTTGATCCGGATCTTGGATCCTGAGAGCATTTAAGTATTTTCATCCCCGAACTTGTTGTTTATCTGGAGATCCTGAAGCGATCCCCTACCCTTGCAACCAAGTACTGTATTGACGGAGACCGCACCCCAATCACTACGGGGAAATCTACATATGGAAGTGTCATTTAAATCAAGTGTGCTAAAAGATGGAGGGAAGGAGAGAATCTCAATGACTTCATGTGCCAATTTTCTAATGCTGGCGAGACAACAAAGAAATAACATTTTTCTGTTATTAGCTTCTTCATCGAGGACATACAAGCCCTAATCTTGATATTGCTTGTACGAAGGAAAATGTTAAGCTGGATAAGATGATTCTGGACATACAGGAAAGGGAGAGTGATGAAAGAGGTGTCCATAAACAAGCATGTTCTACGTGTGCCATTGGTGTATGTAGATACAATGTAAAAACTGAATAAAATGTGTCTTAAATGTGATCAGGGTAATATTAGATGGATAAATAAATAAAATAGTGAAGATGAAATTGTAATTCATGTATCAACCGATGCATTGAATATAGATCTGACCAATGGGTTGGGGGGGGGGGGGCAGGTTCTCCCTGCCCTGACCCAACCAGTAAAAATCAGAGTTAGGGTCGACTCTGTTTTTTTTTTTTTTTTCGTCTTCTTTTTCCGACCCATAAATTGAGGGTACCCGATTGTGATGAGGGTCGGGATTGGGCAGAAGGTTTGACCCTTTGACCTTGACTTTAAAGAAAAATTCAAAATTCAAAATCAAAACAAGAAGACTTAAGATTTTATTTGTTCTAGGCCTTGTGGCATTCGGCTTTCTTGCTTCCTTTGAGCCCCCCTCTCACTCCCCCTCTCCACGTTTCACCGACTCTCAGCCCCCCTCCATCGCACGCTCCCTCTTCAACGTTCCGAATAGTTTTTTAGTGAACTCATTGTTATAGTTGCTAAATTAAGTATTATAACTGTTGTAATAATTACTACACATGCCATTGGAACAATTTGTTGCTGCTTAGCCTCTCGTTTGGTAGGCTCTATGGTGTTGAACTTTATGAGAAAAATGAAATTTAATGAAAAATCTCATTTTCTATAGAGGGAGGGTTTGAGGGTCGGGTACGACCTAATAACCCGAGGGTGCTAATAGGTCAAGGTGAGCGTCAGGAGCGTGCATCGGGAGCACGCTGACCCACATGAGGGTTGGGTGGGGCTAGGGCCCATAAGACCCTACCTGCCGACGCTCATGACCCAATCCTCAACCAACCCCAACCATCAATTTGATTCTAGTTGTTTATGACAGTTGATTTTTATGCAACTATGCAAGTAGATTGCCTTCCATATTTTCCAAGTAGGTTTCCATGGCCACAGTGACTTCAAAAACCCTGAAGGTGCAGCCATAATGTCTCACATACCATCCTTGTTTTGTTTCGGTTCACATTTTGAGTGGTGTAGCATTCTTTCTAATGAGTGTCTGGACCTCATGTTGAATATAGCCAGAGTTGCTCGACTGCGATTGAAAGACAGTTGCATATTGATAGAGCTTTCTCCAGTGTTTTGTTTCCTTTGGAGGTATCTGCAGTTGTGATCTTTCCTTTAAATCTGGGTCTCTGTTACATTGGATATTGTGAGTGTTCCGTGCGTCTATGTGTTTTAACACGGTTTCAGATCAGTTAACTTACTAGCGAGCAGTAACGTAGTTAACTACTGTATATTTGCTCACTAAGAGATTCTAATCTATTCTTCATGCATTATGCAGCATCTAATGTTCCTGTGCCCGGGGATGGAGTGAGAAACCCTTGAGAGCTTCACAAGCCCTCAGGATATGAAAAGCCTGATGTCTGTAATAAATTATCTTGACATGAACAAGCTTCTGGTACTGTTACTGTTGTCTTTGATGGGGTTTTGTTTAGCTAGCCTCAAGGAGTAATGACTGATGTTATGTTACTTGGAAGATGGAAAATCTGTCAGTTGAACTAGTTTTTGTGGCTTTACCTTTTTTTTGTTTGGTTTGGTTGGTCGAGCATGAATACATTTAAGAGTTAAAGCTCGAGCGACGGGCCTTCTCTGGGTTGGTGATTCATGGGGAAAGAATGGTTTGTATAGATCCCTTATAGCAGGCTGCAAGTGATAAAATTATCAGATCTCTTACACCATCATAAATAGGAACCTCCTGCACTGGGAGGTCGATGATATGTATAACGTGCTATTATATTCTGACTTGCCAGCTTTTTCCCATGGATCATCAGCAGTTTTTGCCGAGGATTAACTGTGATTTTAAGCTGCTTTCAGTGATTTTGAGGGCAGACATAAATCTTCTCTAGTGCTATTTTCCTTCTTGTTTTTCTGGGTGTGAAGATATATTCAGAGTGAATCGAAATTTCGAGAAAGCACAGCAAGTGGCAAGAGGTGGGTCCCTTGTCCAGCTCTCTGCCCGCCGCAAAATAAAAATAAAAATAAAAATAAAACCCACTTACTAAATTTGCACTGAGCAACCTGTGCTGATGTTACGTCCAGAAACTGTCAACGGTCAACAGCCAATCTATGGCTTCAATTAGCAGCTTCGCACGTTTTGTTGGCGCTGGGGAGCATAGGGCTGGAAGTTCAAGCCAGGCTTTATTATTATTATTATTATTATTATTATTATTATTATTATTATT
>JACYFF010031959.1:96586193-96602566 GCA_017589665.1 Selenicereus undatus
TATATATATATATATATTCTTTTTCTCCGTTTCAATGGGTAGTAGCGTGGAGGATACCAGAAAATCCACTGAAAATGTGGAAACTTTGCTAGGTGATTAGAGGGAAGGCTCCTGGCCCTTCAAATGCTCCATTATAGTTTCATCATGTGGAAAAATCCAAAATGAGGAGCATACATTGTTCGTTAAAGTATAAGCGCCAATGTTAAAATTAAATTTGTCGCAAGTTTGTACGTACAGCCAAAGTACCACTTGGTAATCACTACTGGACGTAACTTCTTAAGTACGGTAATACAAGTACAGAGAAAATAGAAAAAACAAAAAAACTTCAAAAATTTTGTCCGACAAGGAAACAGTTGATACTATTATGGCAAAATAACAAACCAAGACCTTCTACGTATGACATCATGAAAAATCCACTAACTTCTCCCCCTTGCGTACATATCTTATTTGTGTTGCTCCGATTCTCAATTAGAGTAATTTGGTGCATTAGGATTAAGACGTTACGTAATGTTTGGTTGCATATAATGCAATAGCAATGTAATGCATTGCAACATTACAATAATGTGAAGACCACCTTGTTACAGATTACATGCCATGTATTAATTAAACCCACTGACACTCATTTTGTCCTTATCTATCATGCTTTCACGCTACATTGTATTTCAACCTCCCTTCACGCGTTGGGTTCTATCAGTATGGTATACATAGAAGAAAATCGTGATTCCTTTCCATTTATAATGATTTGTCCATATCTGGGGTTTGTTTACTTTACTGACTGTGCAAAACCCATTTGCAATTCCCTTGTGCTCGATATGATCTTCCTCCTTCCATCTCCATCTACGCTGCTACTGCTAGATTGATGGGTTCAAGCAGCGAGACGTGCTTTTTTTGTGGTGATGATACAGAGAATCCCCAGGATGGATGGTCCTCTAAAAACTCCACCAATGCACAGATTTGTCGTCTTTGCTTGTAAGATTCGGCCATGCATCCTAAGCTATATTCTTTCCTTGACTTCGTTCATTCGTCATGTTTGATTTATAGATTAACTAAGTTGATTTAGTACTGAAAATAGCCAATAGATCTACATCTAGATTTGGTCTTTCTATGTGGATTTTTACAATTGATTTTCATTTTATCGAGTCCATTTCATGACGTTTCCTATCCTATTCGTAATTGATGATCTTCTAATGAATCATCTACTATCTTTACTAATTGATCAGAGTGTTATGTGCTTGCATGGGTGATCTCATCAACATTCAACAAAGAGCATAGGAAGCCTTAGCTTTCTTCATCATTCATTTCACTTGCTATCTCTCCCTCTTTGGCTTTCTCGTGCTCCCAGGAATTATGGGTAAAGTTCACAGCTTACTAGAGATGTGGCCAGGGAGCTTGTGTGTTGCACTCTCTCGCTCTCATGCATGGCTTTTCTCTTCATTCGCCAAGTTGTATCCCACCTTTCTACTCCAACTCCCTTTTCTTATCTAAATAGATGCCAGGAGTTAGAGACTGATATTACATTCGTGCATGAAGTTCCATCCAGATTAGGTTTCCAAGCCAATGATGTTTGGTAAAAGTTAAACGCAATACTTATGCAGGGTGGTAGAAACCTTATGAGGTTACTTTACCTGAGTGTTCCTTTAAGATGTTTAATTAACTAGGATGGTAAAAATTTAGTCTTGGAATCAAGTAGCTACTAGCTACCAATTCTGCCATAGAGATCGAATCGAACAAGTTCTAAAGCAGTTCTTGTATGTAGAGAAAATGTTGGCAATAGACTCTTACATGCATCTGGAGATCATTTAGGCATTGAAACTAGTTACAAGCTAGACAAGATGTATGTTTTGTGGGACATGAAGCTCATTTGAAGTCGGAGAATATGTTGAAATTAGCTTGGAAGATTCTGATTTAATGAATAGAAAATTAAGCTTTTACTGTCACAAAGAGTGCAAAGTGTAAAGATTGATAAGCTTTAACAGCCAAGTTAATGGTGGTAATATGTTTGTTTTATGTGCATTTAATGACTTAATTATCATGAGCTGTCAAGTGTATTTTCTTTGGTCCCAAATACTATTAGGTTTTAAAATATAAGATCGAGATACTTGAAATCCTCAAAAGACGTGTGGAGTCTCCAAATGGAGTGATGGTTATACATGACGGAGTTGATATCGTACGTTTAACTTGCAAATAGTTTATGCGTACTGTGTATGTGGTGGTGGATAACATGGCTTGAATCAAGCAAATACCATAGAAAGAATTGTTTCTTTGGTGATGTCATATATATATATTTTTTTATTTCCTTTGAGTTTCATTTAGGTGAAGGCGAGATAGTACATTATCCTATTCATCACATATGGAGCATTTTTACAAAAACATGGCCAAATCTTTGGCCCTAATTTCTTACAAAACATGAGTCTTCTAAGATTTTAACAATAAATTTCACCAAAAGAGGTCTTCAACTGCTATTTTTCATTTGCAAATGTCTATGAAACACCTCTCTTGCAAGAATAATGCCATGACCAAAAAGATACAACTCCCCGTATTAATTTATTTTTCATTGTCATGTCGGTGTGCCCAAACGTTTGAAACCTTTGTAATGGTTTCAAAGACAAACTCCCCATTTTCATTCTCGATCATCTTAACAAATAGTTTCTTCAAGGCCTGAATCGATCAGCAAATTACTACCGTAATTTAGGGCACTTTTACTGGCTTTGTGGAACCAATCTCAGATGCCCTTCTTATTACTATGGTACGCTAATTTAAATGTCGAATCACTTGTTTTCTGATCTTGGGACCTCCTTGCTTCAGATGATTTGTTGTCTACCTGAGTGTTGTTCTCAGAATTTCAATTGAAATTGACATCAACTATTATATACATCTCTTTCCTTTCCCTTGTACAAGAATGACACGAGGATGAAAGATTCCAATGGAACTCTGGTTGAAAAATTTGGAAATGGCCAGTTCCTTAACGTGTTTGTTCTATTTATTGTTGAAGAATCATCTCAACCAAAAGCTTAAGCTGATAGTTGAAGGTCTCACGTGAATGTCCTTTGGGCTTAAAGCGTGGATGCTGCAAAGACTCCCTTACCTTGCACAATAAATCAATATAGAGTTGTTGAGATTTGAACTCAAGACCTCTCGCTTAGAAAGACTCTGATATCATGTTCAAGAATCATCTCAACCAAAAGTTTAAGTTGATAGCTGAAGGTTCAGGAATATGTTCATACTCTAACATTTATGCAATCAATTCAATCAATAAGAGCTAAAAAAATTCACAAACCTGTTAGGCTTTTATAATGTTTATGGCACATAGTTACTTTCATGAATTTTAAATTAATATGTTGTAAATTGAACCGGCCTATTTATCTAGTTGATATTTAGGCTTTCATAAGATGTTTATCTTTATAGATATTTCTTTGCGATATTCTTTTTGCAGTCTTACTCTTGAGCAAGGGACTTTCTGCCAACTATTCCACACACATGAAGATGGGTGGAAAAATTGTGATAATTGTAGGAAGGTAATTTAGCACAGTTTTCTCATTGTTGATATATATATATATATATATATATATATATATATGAACATGCTAAACTATTAACTGAAGGCTTTTAATTAGTGACTGTTTTTGAACGTATGTTATATATATGATCGATGTATATGCAGCCGATTCACTATGGATGCATCATGGCATTTAATACATTCGAACTAAATGGAACATCTGGAGTAATCTGCAAGGAATGCATTATGAAAAGTGGCCATCTGGTATGGGATATATATATTATTCATGAGAAATAATTATGCTTCTGTTGCTTCTGATATTCTTTCTCTTTAATAATTATATATTATTTACAAGGAATTAATTAAGCTTCTATATTTCATTCTTGAATTGAGTGATAGAGTTTTTTCTCTTCATCTTTATTGTCATTTTTATCACATTTTTGCATTCATATTAGTAAAGCATGAAAGGAAAGTAGAAGCATTCATTATCTTAATTGTAATATTTGCCTTTGAAAAGACATTTTAAGGTTATTGGAGATTGGATTTTACCTTCTTGGAATATATTCTCTAAGCAATCTTCTATCTTTGTTGTTTAATTTCTTTTATTTCAAGATATACAAATATATCAATCTACGTGTTTCATATTCAATCCCACCATGTCGAAGAAGAGATGGCCAGATGGTCATCCCTCCGCACATTCTCCCCCCTCCCCCCACCCGGGTTCAAACCTAGGGGCACATTTGAGGTGTATTTGTGTGTGGGACAGTGTGTGGGCCTGGACTCCATAGAAAAAATTTGCGCTTAGTATAATTCTTCTTCGACATATCTTTATCTCTTTAATTTTAGGTTTAGAGTCGTCAAATTATGCATTAATGAATAATGATGTCAATTAATGTTCTCAAATTAGAACATAGTTTTGGAACTTTGCAGATTGAAAAAAGGTTTCTTTTGCCTTTGCATGTCTCTATTTCCAAAGCCATATCCCATAGTGCTTGATAGAAGAAAAGAAAAAAAAAAGTGCTTCTCCTTAAAAAATAATATAAAAATTTCTAGTTAATTAATTATATTATATTATAAGCTGAATACAACCCATGAAGCCCTTTTACTCCTTAAATAAGGCCACCAGAAATAGTTCCATGTTAATTTTGCATTCTCAACTTTCTGTTTTATTCATTTTTTTATATTTTTAGAACACAACGATGATATCTTTATTCCATATTGTGTTTTATTTTTTCGAACTTTAATGTGTATCAGTTTGAGAAATAAGTTGTTCTCCTCAACAATAAAACATCGCAAATGGGTGTTGTTGGAGTATTAATAGTGAGTGTTGTTTTACATTGATAAAATGAAAGAATATGAAAGTGGGTGTTGTCTTACATTGATAAAACTAAAAGGTTTGAGCATATATATAAGTTTGTGAGTATGTTACTCTACCTATTGCTAATTGGTTTTGGATTAACACCTCATTTGAGCTTATATACATGGCTCGTTTGTTTATGACCGAATTGATATTAAAAAAAAAAAAATCTAACATGATATCAGAGCTTTTCGAAGCGAGAAGTCTCGAGTTCGAATTTCAACAACTCCTATATTGATTTATTGTGCAAGGTAGGGGGAGCTTTTCCAGCATCCACGCTTTAAGCCCGAAGGCATTCGCGTGAGGGGGCATGTTAAAATATAAACCTTTTCTTGGGTTGGAACCTCATTTGAGCTTATACACATGACTCAGTTGTTTAAAACCCATTGATATAAAAATTTAACGTACTCTCAGAGCCGAGCTTGTACTCAATCTCAGTTTGCCACCACCCATCTTCCCTCCTTCTGCTCTAAAATCTCATGCAATAGAACTTTTCAACCATTGGTGGAATATGTATATTTCATCTCAGCAGTTAGATTATTTTTACATTTTAAAATCTAAATTTAAAGATAAATTTAAATAACCGCCTATTCAAAATGCTCACCTTTACTTGTCTAATCTTGCTTTCTAATGAACATGTCAACTGGACTTCTGGCATGATGGTAAAGCATTATTGTTATGTAGCTTCCATTCCTTTTTGTCTTTCTAATTTTGTATAATTTATCTCTTCTAGTGTGCATGTATTATATACGACCATTGAAATGTGTTCGGCAATTGCTTTCCTGGTACTTTTGCAAAGAGTACAATCAGTAATATTGATTTAAAGTTTTGTATTTCTTCACTTCTTTGGCAAAACAGGTAGGTGCTGTGTCAAACTCCAAGGATTGCTTTCAATTGGAGAGCTATGGTCATTTTACTGGCATGTTAACGGGTTAGTATGCTCCTAAATCAACGTTGAAAGTATTCTCGTTTCTTTTTAAAAGAAACATTGAAACATGTTGCTCTATATATGAATATGATATATTCATCTAACCAATTGGAAGTATTTTCTCACCTTTGTTTTCGACATTAAGATCTCGCCTTTTTTTTTTTTGGCCTTTCTTGTACCTTGAAGATCATTATCCATAATATATTGGCTGTCGATTGTACTATATCTTACCTTTAATAGGTAAAGAACTTTTAGAAGAGGAGGAAAGATTACGTCCCTTGAATGGTGATGTTAAGAATTCACATGAAATGACTGCTGAGGGGAGGTTGAACATATCCGAATCGTATAATGATGTTAAGAATTCACATGAAGTGACTGCTGAAGGGAGCTTGGACATATCTGAACCGTATCCATATTTTCCAGTTTTGTTTGATTTCTTACCATTAAAATGAAGTGGATGCGCTTTTATTTTTCGCCAGATCGTTAGATTTGAACAATTAATTGTTATCATGTCAAATCTATCAATTCGCCAATGAATTTTGGGAATATGAATTCCTTAACTATAGTTAGGGAAAACTCCAATCTCGTTTTCCTGTTTGAGAAAAAATTGGCTCCTAGTGATTGTGATACCAAGTTGGGGCGTCTTTTGGTGCCAAGACAATTTGCAGAGGTGAGTAGTTTAATTCATAGCCTGATTTTATTCAGGCTGACTATATATACTCAGTTGAGAAACAATGACTACGTACTCATACATAATCTAAGTTTGAGTCCTGACGTACTGTTGTAGAAATTTTTACCTCTAGTTGATGGGTTACAAAGCATGCCTCTTATAGTTGAAGATATGGGAGGTCAATCGTGGGAATTTGTATTACGTTGGTGGCTTAACAAGAGAAGTCGCAAGTATGTGTTCTATGGCACTCGAAAATGTGCTGAGACAATGCAATGGAATGCTGGTGATAAAAGTAAGGAACATGCATGTTTCTCAAACTATCATTTTAAGTTCAGAGCATTGTATAAACTTGGATAATGCATCTTGTTTGATATGCTTGTTCAAAAGTTAGTTCATTTGCCTCACATTTAGGCTCTGTTTGGTCCTTAGAAAATTTGGTGGAAAGAAAATTTGAAGGAAAAAAAATGTGAAGGAAAAAAAAGTAGGGAGAAAATGAGTTTTTTTCTCTTGTTTGGATTGAGGAAAAAAAACAAGAATTTGGATGAGAAATTTGAATGTTGATAAACTACTTGAATCATGTTGATGTTATCTAAGTAATGTGAGGTTTGAGGAAGTTGGGAATTTTCCTTAAACTTTCCTCATAATTTTATGAGGAAAATTTTATCACTTGTTTCTAACAATTTTTCCACCTAATTTTCCTCTATATTTGTTTTCTTTGTGATTTTCTCTAAACCGAACACAAGAAAAAAAGTAACTTTCTCAAAAAAAATTCTTTCCATCAAATTTTCCTAGGTCCAAACAGAACCTTAGAGCAAGAAAATTTCGATTTCTTTGTAATTAACAGTAGGCTTGTTTTAAAGTAAAATTCTACAGGAGATATGTGGATGGCAAACTGATTATTGAGCTAGAAAGGACTCATACCATCACTTCAGGTATTCTTCTATGTAGACAATAGTATATTTCTTGTCCTTGTTACGTTGATCTAATTATTGATGTTGTTCTCATAGTTGTGATATGCTTGTTTGAGGTATTTTAAGCATCTTTTTTTCAAAAAAAACTTTTTAGTTGATATACATTTTAAGCATCTAAAATTGTTTGTACAACACTTTTGTAAACTTTTTAGCTGATAATTGTCGAGGATATTGTATCTGATAAATTATTAAGTTTGGATTTATTGCTTGTCAGTAAGTAATGCAGAAATTATTAAGTTCACGTTTACTGAGGGACACTTATCTATTGTCATGCATTATGCAGAATCCAATGTTTCGGTGCTCGGAGATGGAACAAATATTTAAGCAGTTCAAAAGTCCTATGAATCCCATTTGCCTCATTCGCCTTGATTTCAGCAACGGCTTGGGATTAGGGGGAATAGATTTTTTTTTATTTCATCGTCAAAAATGAACATCCTTTGTATTTGTGATAGATGTTTGTCCGAGATTATGGTTTATTATTAACCCTAATGAGCTATAACTGGTGAAATGGAGATGTTTGAACTAATTGTTGGTATTTTCTATTTGGTGTATGCATTATTGAAAAAGTTTATTGCTTATATGATAGGTCATTTATTCGGGACAAACAAGTACTTGTATAGTTACATATCGTAGGTCCTAAGTTTTAGCCTTTATCAACATAAATAGAAGCATTTTATTAACTTCACATAATGCTAGTGCTTTGTTTCCAATGAACTATAGACGAACTTGATTAGTAAACTGTTGCCTAGTGGTGGTTCTCATTTTGATGCCCCAAATAAAAAGCCTCCCTACTTAAAAAAAAAAAAAAAAAAACATGTAGTTATGTTTGTAGTTCTTAGCTAACGAGAGTAAAATGTGAAGGAGGCGATTTGTTTCTGGGTGATGCTCTATGTCTTGTAGTAAGACAAACCTTAGATGTCTTATTTTTATCAAAAGTAACATGTTATATGCTTCAATATCACCAATTTTCAATTTTTAGAATTAATTATGAATGGTAAAGCTATAGTATTTGTCAGCCATGTTGATTGATACAAAATGACACTTTAGTTGGATCAATCCTATATTTGAAGGTATATCATACGTGCAATTTTTTAATTGTAAAAAAAAAACACATGAAAAGATGGTTTTTTACAATTTATAAGTAAACACCCTCCCACTATTCAATTATAACATTTTTAAAAATTTAATACATGATATTTCATCCAAAAAAAATTTAATACAATATGACTTTAAAGTCCAAACAAGACACTTGAGAAGTGTCTTGTGGTAAAACATTTATTATTTTGCGTTTTTATATAAGAAACACTAATGCTATAATTTGGCTTATTAATTTCTTATCAACCAAAGTTGAAGTTGATCTTATTGGCTTACGTCGTCTCTAACTTTTTTTTCCTTCATCCTAAATAGGATGTATCAAGTGTTGACATTAGTATCTCCAAGTTTCTGAGTAATGTTGAGTACTTCTAAAAGTTACAACAACAACCAACAACAGACTTCTAGTGTTGAGTACTTCTGAAAGTTAGATTGATGAAAATATCTTAATCTTGTGTCTTATTACATCTGTGTATGTATAACTTCATGTAGTACTTTAATAACAGATCAATAGACTTGGCAATGGTGAAAGCTTCATGCACCCAATCCTCTAAGTGTTCATTCATAAACATCAAAACCCTAATCCCATGTTTGAATGGTATCTCTGTGATAATGTTCTATCTTGTAGGTTAACAACAAACCTAGTTCTACCTTGTATGACCTCAAATATTCTATCTCCACAAGTTTGAAGAGAAAAGCCACAAAAATCCTTTTGAAAAGTTGTTAACTGCTCCTTTACATATGGAGAAACTTTGCCTTTACACTTATCTGCTTCCTTCTTCCTATTGACAAACCATTTAGTAAGCTTATCCCTTATTTCTTCAAGCAAGTTATAAATGAGTTTGTCTATTGCCATATTGAGGACATCATTCAAACTCTCCACAAAGGTTCTGTAGGTGTACCCTTGGGCAAAGGATGTGAAGGTTGTCGGGAACATTGGAATATGAGCGCTCCCTCATCAATTGAAGCAATTATCTCATCCCACAAGTCATCATCATCTCCTGGTGGATGTCTTTAGGTCAATTGAGCCTCTTCTCTACCATTGTTCACATTGCCCTCAACATGGCCATTCCTAGTTAGCCTTTCAACAATATCCCCTAAGACGGTTTGATTCTCTTTGTCTATAATGAAAAAGGGAATTTGATTTTTTGCAAAAATCTTTCACTCAACACACAAGTCCACCAATGTTTTATCTTGATTAAGTGGTGTCATATGTTTTGCCTTATTTGGAGGGTGTGAATATATTGTGAAGTACCTAGAACAACTCTTACCTATCTGTCCTTTCTCAAAGAACTCTTTAGAATCTCTCACAAGCTCAATCAACCCATACTCATCTACCTCCACTGTCTATATTTAAACACAACTTGAAATTAATTGTCCACCTATCAAATTAGGGCAGAGACATAAAACAAGAACCAAAAAAAAAAACAACTACCTTTGATTAGATTCTAATATAATTGCAGTTATAAAGAGAAGACAACAATTACATTTTGCTTTACAATCCAACCCATAGAAGTGAAGACAGCAAAATTGACATGCAAATAGCCCTAATTTTCATCACAGACATTGAAAAACAGAGGCAATCATGTTTCAGTTTCTCAAATAACATAACACTGACATTTTACCAAACCTAAAACAGTCACGACTTTTTGTCAAAAAATTTGCTTGAACACAAACCATTTGAGTTCAAAAATAAGATTTTTACTCGTTTACTCCGTCGAGCAGCCATTCTCCTAATCTTGAGTTCTCTGATAGACCAAAGCTTCGATCTTCAACCGATCTTCTTCCCCACTGTTCTTAAAGCACAACATTCTTTCATTTATTCAATTCTAGGGATTTTCTCATTACATTCTCACACGAAGAAGATGACAGAGGGTTTTCATGAGGCTCTGCAATTATGAACATTAGAAGAAGGAGAGAGAGTTTCATGAAACACTTGCGCCTTTTACGCAAAACTAAGGGTAACATCACAAATCCATTACTCTGGTATTAACTCTCGCCTGAATTTCCTTTTTTTAATGAAAAAATTCAATGTTAAGGTGGTCAAATAATCAGCAAAAAAGATGAGGGGTTAAAAAAACATTTCCACATATTTCAAGGAGTATATGGTAATAATTCAATTTAAAAAATATTCCTTTTTGTATCAAAAGATTTTCAACTCTAAATTATTCTCTCAAATCTTTTGTAAGTATATTAGAATCAATCTCTTTGTGCGTAATGATAATTGTAAATGTGCGGTCGCTTACATTTGAATATCCTTGAATTCCGTACAAGTAGAACCCACACTAAAAAAAAGCTATATAAATATTGTTAATAGGTTTTATATTTGGAAAATTATTGATATTTTTGTAGATTTTAGTATTTTGCATGCATTAACTAACTCAATTTACTAAACACTTAAAATACAAAGATTGCCTCGTATTTAAATAGCTGACAGTTATTAGAACAACTGTTGGATGTCCAAAAATTAGTTTTGCTACAAAAGACCATTACTTATCGCACAAACTTGTGAAGAAAAATCTAGGCATGGACAGATCTCCTCACTGCTGAACACTGAATTGTGGCCTCGGGTTGATTACAAAATTTACAGCGCCATATCTGATATCCCCGTCGTCTTTGTGGGTTCTATCAACCATTTTTGGGAATGAGTTTGGTTAGTAACTGCAACGCCTTCTTTCGCATTCCATTGAGGGTTTCAGCTCATAAACCAGACGTTCGAAGCCGTGATGATGGTGAGTCCAATTCATTTATACTCCAACCGAAAACGTGGAGTCTAATTCTTCCGTTTCACTATCCAATTTATGGAACATACCATTCTTGTCTTCATTCAATTTCAAAACTCGAATTTTTGCTCCAGGCCCCATCAATTCTATCTGGGCTGTTCCTGTTTTATCTATGGTGAATTCATTATATTTCAGTAAGAAAAAAGCATTTGGGGCTGATAAATACTTACTATACTGTTGGTATTTCAGTGAGGAAAAGCATACCCGTAAAAATGTCCGACAGGGGTTCAAAGGCAAAAGAGCCCCCTCTAGATGTTGTTTTGAAGGGCAAATTCAGTACAACTGCAGTTGTGAATACACTAGCTGGTAATTCCTCTACTCAACCTCCAGGCCTCACTCCAATTAGCTGGTTATCAAAAAATGTTGGAGTTGACATTGACAATTTAAGAGACTTTGAGCATGTAAATAGGATTGTGAGTTACTCCACCCATTGTCAATTGGTTTTGGGTTGCAATCTCATTTGGGTTTATATGCACGACTCTTTTGTTTGGGGCCCAAATATTTATAAAAAAAAGAAAGATGGTAGACTCAGTTCTAAGAGACTGTCATGCAATTGAAGTACAAGAAAGGTCAAATTGTTGGTATAACTGCTAAAAACAAACTTTTCTTAAGACAATGTGAGTTCCCGAAGACATAGAGATTCCAGTTGATTTAGTTTCCTATTGGATTGACTATTTAGCTATAGATTCTGGTTGACTACTTGCACCAATGCTCTATAATTTTTGGATGATCCATTGGAACTTACATGCACCCCTTTTTTTCAGGGGTGCGGTGGCTTTGTGGTGATATTGCAGTGGCCAGTTTTGTTGCAGTAGATCCAGCAAAAGCTGTTCCTATGAAGGATTTAGTGGTAAGATTTCTCTTTTGTATGTATCTTCTTTTTTTTTTTTTTAATTTTTTTGGCTTTGTTCTTAATACTTGCAATATATGGCATAAATATGCAATCCCTGTCAACCTAGGTTTAGTCAATTAACAAGGATTAATAGCTATGAGAATTAGATTTCTTTTTCATTTGACCTCAGGTGCCTTTGTTGGACTCATGGCCCTATTCATGTCGTGGGTATAAACATGATGTATGTCTCAAGGGAAGAAGCCACCCAAGCAAACACACATCAAAAGACAACCCAAACTCAAAGATATAACTCGGACAAGAAGTGGCACGGTCGTGCCTAAGGACACGGTTAGGCCGTGCTAACTTGCTGCCGGCCGTGACCTTGGAATGCCTAGCTTTGCACGGTTTGAAGTGCTTTGAAGTGAGGATGGTTGCTAGACCTTTTGAAGTAGTCTAGGCCATGGCAATGGATGTAAATGAGGGTAAGAGAGGTGGAAGAATGAGGGGTGTGTGAGAGAAATGCTAAGTGAAAGCGATTAACTCAATACTTAAGCTAATAACCTCACTTAGAATCACTTTGCATTCGGTTGAGGCAAACTGAAAGTGGATAGACTAAACTCAATGAAAGGATACAGAAACACCACCAATCTTGAGTTTAGGGTCCTTAATCTTGATTAAGATACAGAATCACCACTTAATCTTGATTAAGACTTGACTTGAACACTACCTTAATTGGCCTAATTAAGGATAAGCAAACAAGAATTTGGTAGAGAGAAAGCAAAAACTCTCAAACTGATTTCATATATCAAAAGGAGTTGTGTTCTTGCTATGGCCGTGTGGTTCTTTAAGTAATCAGCAAGAATGGCCAAGCTAGCAAGCACACAAGCAAGCATACACCTCTACCTTTCCTTACTACGGAGGAAAGGTGTTAATTAGGCCTAAGCATCCGGTTAGAGCTAACCAGTTAGGCTTTCATGTGCAAACTGGCTTGATTACATACAAATCAATAGGAAAGCAAGACAAATGACAATTACGTTATGTTAAGCTTGATTCTAATACTTAATCAACTAGAAATGCAGCTTGAAGCCATGTGCACAGCCGAAAAGGGATGCTTCTCTTTACGGCTAGCCAATAGGAGTGGAGAGACAAGATATTTGCTTCTTCTTCCTCATTGGTCGAACTTTCCAAGGCAACAGCCTATCCAGAGAGCCTTGGGACGTGAGCCATGTCTTGGGAGGTGTGCCAATCAGCCTTGCAACTAGAAAAACCGGCTGAAAGCTAGTGATCTCTTTCGGATATGCTGAACCGTGTTCAAGCTGAATGGAGGCCGGTTTTTAGGCAAAATTTAAGCATAACAAAAGTGGCCATGATTTGGTTTATAGCCATGGGGGGGGGGGGAACTTTGGGGTGTTTATACCCCCCCCCCCCCCCAAGAAATGAAGGTTATAATGTGTTTAAGTGGGGTAATTAGGCTTAAACAATAAACCGTGCAGAATGGAGTCCAATCTGGCCGGTTTGGAAAAACACCTTGATCTCCCATCCTCTTGTGTGCATGATTTGAAATCAATGCTTGGACTTGAAATTAGGCTTCTTGAGGATTCCAAAAATGCAAAAATTCAAGACTTAAGCCACAATGTAGCTTAAGTAATGAGATGAACAAAACCGGGCAATTTCTGGTTTGCTAGCCCATGTGCACTTCCTTGATCTTCTTGAACAATCTGAAGCAATGCTTGTACTTTGGAGCTTGAATTGGACCTTGAATGAGTTGTGGGACCTTCGTCCTTGTCAATGGTGGTGGGGACTCCATCAAAACACTTGACATTTTGTTTTTGATCCAGAAGGTGCACAAATTTCTAGAAATGACGCATGTCCCACAATTGGAGATGTGGCGGTGTTGGTATTGTGTCCTTGTATTGAAACGCATGTCTAAGTCAATAGATTAATAGTCTATCACATCTGGTGGGCTTGCAGCTTTGGCAATGTTTGCATCACTTGTCCCCTGTGTAGCTCTTTCATGATATGTTTAAGTGTTTGATGACATGTAACTAATGAAACGCAATGTTGATTGTTATTTGATAATTTTCAATTGCTCCTAGATTATTGAAATTTGAATGTTGCCAGTACTATAGAATTATGAATGGTTCTCAGAGCAAATGTAGCTGGAGTATCATCTTGAAGATGATACCCTGCTAAAGGATCTCTGTCATTGTGGATGGTATTAAAGATGATACCATTTACTGCACAAAAGTTCCCCAGTTTTCAGTTTTCTACAAAGATAAACACTTCTGTCTCTTCAATTTTCTTTCTCCTCTAGACCTCTACCCACTGATGATACCCTTTTAATTTTAGGATTGTTTTCACTGTAGGAATAAGTATACTACTGGTACACTGTTGAAACACTAGACATGGTGGAAGATGGCTACTTGGGTGTTTTAATATTGCATTTGCTCTTAAGTTAATCTCTACTATGGCATTGTGAATAAGAAGAAGATAACTTGAGATGCAAGGTCACTAACATAAATATAAATCCAATTTCATGGTTACTTGTATATGAACAATTTGTTGAGTGTAAAATTGATTGTGTCGGTTGGCTTTTGTGCTTCGTGTCTCTTATGTATATATGACCTCAGGAAATAGAAATATTCTTATTCAAGCCAGGATAGGGCCGCTTCTGTATGTATGCTGGCTGATGCTGGAGTGGGAGATTGGTTTGGAGGTCTTCTATATTCAGCTGGACAACAAGCTAATGAAGCTGTTCAAAGCCAGCTATCAGCTCTCAGTTTTACAAGGTGCTTATCCCTGTCTTCTTTGTTGCTGAAGATAGGTTAGCCATTAAATTTGTACCAGTGTTTTCTAATTTCAGTGGCCTTTGCTCATCTCCCAGTTTGGCTGTCATCTTTGGAGCAGGGCTGGTGACTAGTCTATCACCCTGTACATTGAGTGTGTTGCCATTGACACTTGGTTACATAGGTAATTCTTTTTGCAATATGGTTATGGGGTCAAATGATCTCGCTTCGGTAGCAACCTACTTCTCATATTTCTCATTACAACTTGACTAGTCAAATCGCTGAATTTGTGCAGGTGCATTTGGCTCTGGGAAAAGCAGAGCGCAGGTAATGATTTGCTGGAGAGTTTCTTTTTCCCATATAACTGGGGGCATTGTCTTTGTTCATTGCAATTGAGTTTATATACCGAGTGATTAAAAATTGTAACTGTGGAAGGATGATATGTTCTTTTTTGGGGGGGGGGGGGGTGAGGACAAGATCGTGAGAGCACATGATGACTTTTCAGTTTTCATCTTTGAGATTAGAAGGAATAGACACAAATGCATTTCTTCTCCTCAGTTTGATTGAGCAGTAGTAGGAAGTAGGAATTGAGTTGAAATACCGGGATCTAGTGCCCCTTATCATTGCTCAATGCTTATTTTATTTATATAAACCATTTCTTTATGTGGTAATTTTTGTCGCTCAATTGACCTCTGCATGTTCAGGTCATTGGTGATTCCATTGCATTTTCATTAGGATTGGCTACCACATTAGCACTTCTTGGTATTGCTGCCTCCTTTGCTGGAAAAGCTTATGGACAGATAGGTCAAGGATTGCCTTTGGCTGCGTCAGGTCTAGCTATAGTGATGGGGCTAAATCTTTTGGAGGTAACACATCCTATGATCAGATGATTTCTGGGCATCTGGTTTATTTCTTATACAGACCTTTTTACTGTGCTGGGATGCTTTTTTAATTTGCATGATTATCCTCTTATCTCGAATTTGATCGCTAAGCCAGCCCTTGCTTTCTTGACATCATACATTTTTGAGTATCATGGGCACTATCAGGATCATAGACACCTGTTACCCACCCTCAACCCTTAATAGAAACCTCCTTCACTTGCCACCCTTCCCTCCCCCCAAACAAGAAAATAAGAAAATCAAACATCTGCACACCAAAAACAACAACAACAAACTCCCAATGTGGGTCCCGCTTTCGCGGAGTCTGGGGAGATCCAGCTGTAGGCAACCTTACCTCTACCGATATTTCTGCGCACCAAAAAGTAAGAGGTAAATAGACATATATATAGATATATATATACATATGTATATATATACATATGTATATATATACATATGTAAATACATACATATGTATACATCTACATGTGTGTGTGTGTGTGTGTGTGTGTGTGCGCGCGCGTGCGTGTACATATATATATATATATATACATACATCTATATATACATACATATATAT
>JACYFF010031959.1:96683215-96698456 GCA_017589665.1 Selenicereus undatus
TCTTGGGTCAAGTTGGAGTCAAGTCGGTCCAAATCTTCATTTTTTAGTATCTCTTCATCTTTTTCTGCCATTATTCCCGAATTATTCAATCCCTACAAAATAAAATCAAATCAAATAAAAACCTAAAAATAATAATTATTTCGAGCATAAATTAGGTATAAAGGTATTATAAAAACCACACATTTTTGGCGTCAACAAATTTTACAAGTGATTCCAAGCCACCAGCTGAAGCCTTGTCCAGTGGTGTAAGACCCCTACTGTCAGGCTGGATGATAAGTGATGGAAATTTATGCAGCACTTTTTCAATCAGCTTTTCTGCATTAATTTTGTAGATACCAGAATGAGTTAATTTGTTGATCAAAGCAACTCAATACGAAGTAAACTACCCCAAATTATTAATTAATCCACCACATCATGCCTATCACTTGTAACAAACCCCCCCCCCCCAACCCAAAGGAATTGTACGGTACATACATGAGTAGAATGCTTGATACATACGTTGAAAAGATTCATCATATAATGGGAAATATTTATCATTTAAAATATCAAAAGATTCATCAATTAAACCTAAGATTCATTAAATAAAGATTAAAGGGTCATCATTAGGCCAAAAAAAAAACACAACTCAAAATTTGAGATTCATTTAAATCAAAAGGATTAGTCACATAAAATAAACTTTATCAGTCAAGAATCACAAATGTTCCTAAAAAGGTTTATAATTTACAAAAAAAGTATATAATTATCGAAAACTCAAATTCAAAATTAATTCACAAAATTTGATCTACAATATTATTAAAAATATTATAAAAAAATTAAAAGAATTAACGAAAATGAATGGAGAAGACTAAAAAAACAAATTATGAAGAAAAAACGAGAAAAAAATGTAGATACAATAAGAAGAAAACTAAAGATTCATCAATTGTGACTAAGGGTTCATTAAATATATATCAAAGATTCATTATTTCAATTTTGAATAGATCATAAATTAAAAAAGCAACTAAAATTAGAAAAATTAGCTGAGGAAAGAAGCCAAAAACCAAGAAAAAAAAGAAAAGAAATGATGGAACTAAAAATTAAATAAAGAATACTAATACACTAGTAACAAAGACAAGGAAAGTAGCAAGAAAAGAAAACGGGGGAACGAACTGAACAAAAAATTTAAAAATATATCATGAACAAATAAAAATATATACACAACACTCAACAACTTCAAAATAAAGATTACGTGCATTAGCATTTAACAACTCAACCAACAACTCCGTGCAATTTAATGAAACAAAAAACAATATATAAAATAACATATACATATACATATAGACACTCACACTCGCACGAGCGCGCATACAGACAGATCAATTTGTTACCTGGGCATCTTGACGTCAGGTGCAAGATGTTTGACTCGTCGCCAAAAGTAAGAAGCGGCATCAAGCGTTCTTCCTCCTCTATCGTTGTGCGCAGAATATCTGGTCCAAAGTTTGAGCATCCATTTTGGACAGCAAGCATTAGATAGGTCGTCTGATCACCTATAGAGAGAAAATCAACAGGAGTTTTACGAATGAAACACCAAGCAAGATCCCAGTGTTCGCAGTCTATGGCCTTAAGAAGAGGTGTATTTCCATCTCGATTCTTCATCAACCAAGGCCACTCATGATTTTGTGATGTTTGTGTTGTCAATACTGCAATACGTTTTCTGTATAAATCTATAAGTTTTTCTGCAAGTGCAGTATCCCAACCATCCCTGTTGGGGTAACCGGGTATAATATGTAGAGGGTTGTTGCCAGAGTGGTCAGTCTGACGCATGAGTTTCACAGCAACATCTGGGTAATGCTCAAAAAAGCATTCGAATGTCCTCATTGAACCCCGTCGATGGGATGTCCGTTTCCAGCAAGAACGATGAACCCAATCGTGCAGCACCGTAAACCCCCTTTTGTCAGTCACAGCAGTGATAAGCTCTGGAAACCTTCTCAGCAACTTTCCAAAAATTTCATCTTGAATGTCTAGAAGACAAAATAAACAAATTAAGCATCCGTCACGGGATCTAAGGCTCTTGCAAGGCTTTGTAGTTTTGAAATCAAACCAAAATTATATTTTCGTTCATTTATCACAGGAAAAAAAAATTTGATTGTTGTTTCTTCGTTTGATGTGCATATGCGAGCTGCAAATTTTGTATTCGCTTACGGTCCCAACAATTTTTAAAAGGGAAATTAGGAGTTGAGGATCATGTCTTATGTTACTTACGGGAATAAACATTTTTGCCAGTTCGTAAATGAGAAAACTCGTCAACAAATTCCATGTTAACTTGATACATCAATAAGCATTTACTTGATACAATGAGAAGCATTGGTTTTGTATTTAGATAAGCATTTGTTTAGTTGACAAGCATTTAGGCCGTGTAAATATGGATTTATAAATGTTGATAAGCATTTATATTGTTAGATAGAGATAAGCATTTTAGTTATTGACAAACAAGTATTTTTTAATTATTCATATAACAATAATAATTTATCTATGTTAAATGGGATAATATATAAATGTTGGTAATGTAAATTATTTTTCCCCTTCAGATCTAGAATAATGCATCACAGGTTCTATAATTGGTTCATCTAGCTTGTTGTTTTTGTTTTTTTAGGACATCTGTTGGGTTGGTTTCTTATTTAATTGTTGGTAATGGAAACTAATTCTTTTCCCTAAATTATTTAATTGTTGATAAATTTTTACATGTGCACATGTAAATTGGAAGAATCGAATCCTAATCTTTCTTTCGAAAACCACTCATTTATTAGTCTTTGTTCTGCCTAAATGTTGGTGTCTTTGAAGTGGAAAGGAAATGCAGAGAATACTTATGGGAAAGGGAGGATGGGAGAAGGATATTATATCTTGTCTTTTGGGAGGATATATGTTGACATAAACAACAAGGAGCGGTTCATGTGAGTACTGTTCAAACTTGGAATACATCAGCTAGCTATAAGCGTATTTCGTAGCTAATGGAGAAATTAGACATTCTCTACTACGGCGTGTAGTTTTTGTGGACAAGGGAGATATTGTCAGTTGATCTAACTAAGACATAAGACCTAAGTATCTGGTAACAACTTCTAGAAACTTTACCAGTTGATCTAACTAAGACCTACTTTGTAAATAAAGTTTTGATATGAATAAATGACAATTATAGCTTCCCGAAACAAAAAGCCTTCTTATCCATGTTTAAGTATCAATTGTCCAAAAAAGGTATCTAAGAAAAGTGTCCAAGTAACACAATATAGAAATAAAATCATGTACGAACTACCCTTTTGGGATAAAACAAACAGTCAAACAGATTCGCATATTGTCGATGCAAATTCGAATAGTTGAAATCCTTATTGCCCTTAATCAAGCTAGAACCGTAAGAGAATAGAGTGGACTGACCTTGAGGAGCTGATGCTAATTCTATCATAACATGAAGTGCAGTGAAACCATCAGGCCCGGTACAACCCAGAGTGCCCTCGCATTTCAGTAGATTCAAAACGACGTCGTAAAGGCCTCTATAAACAGCCCAATAAAGAGGCATCCCGCCTTCATGATCCCCAACATTCTTGATCAATTCCGCCAAGGATCCTGTCGTTAAAATCGACGCAGACTCCGAGTTATCAGTTTTGATGGCCAGAAGTGCAGGAGTCCTGCCTTCAGAATCTTTCGCTACAAATACTTCACCATAGCCGCAATTAGCAATCAGTTCCACAACGGAACTGTTTGCTTTCCAAACGGCAACATGAAGGGGGTTCCGGTGTCGCCCTCCCGCCGTTTCTTGTTGAGAAAGCAAAAGGTGTATGATTTTCTCCGGTAGCATCGACATTGCGACTTCTACAAACTCCACCCTCCCGTGCCAAATAGCAAGGTGCAAGATGTTACCCGCATAAGGCACGTCGTTGTTGTTGTCGTCGGAGGAGGGCGTGAACCGAGATAGAAAGTAGGCGGGGGGTTTAGACGAAGCAAGGGCACTTCTGAGGAAGTCTACGTCCCCACAGCAAGCAGCCTCCTTCAATTCTGGATCCATGGATGCCCAGTGTGAACTATCAGCAAAGTCTTCAAATGCTTGCTCTTCCATTCCAGTCATCTACACCTGATCGATCTACTACTCAAAGATTTGAAACCAAGCTTTTGTGGTGGTGTACACCTGATCTACTACTCAATGATAGAAAACCAAGCTTCTGTAGTGGTGATAAAAGGAGGGTCATCTACGATGATTGATGCTCCCATTTCTACCATCCTTACTATTGACTTCAATCAGTTTGGTCTTCTATATCAATCTTACAGGTGGTTGATTTTGAGGGGTCCAGGCTGTCATATGTTCATATGTATATATACGGACATATTTTTCTATTACAATGTACACACATGTGCATATATATATATATATATATATATATATATATATATATTCAAGCACATGGGACTCTATGTAGATTCATCTTGTCACATGGTATTGATGTTTATTTATTGAAATTTAATTCAATTAAAGAAGATAACCATTTACATCGTTTAAATGATAAATTTGTTCAGAATTTTATTATAAACAATTCAAATATTTCAAATAATAATGTCTCTATATAAATTTTTATGTTTGATCCAATACATTAAAAAATGATAAATGTTTTGATATAAGACACATTGATTGCCTGAGTGTAAAAATTATATTGTTATGCATGTATTAGATTTTTTGGGGAAAAAAATGGTCTGATTGAATAATGAAAGTATATTAGAACTCATAACTTCTGCAAAATCATCTTTTTATCTGTTTTTTTCATAATTTTATTGCGCAGATAATACGTCTCCTCTAATAAGATTAATACAATTGTAGTGTTATGTGGTATCTGTCAGCTTAACTTATGAATATTAAAATTTTACAATCTATAATTAATCGTAATTATTAATAACTTGGTGATTTTACGTATACAACATATTAATTTTAAAAGTACTTTGCTAGAACACATATATTATAATATTATGATAAATAAAGAATGGTCCAAAGTCCAAAAAACAGTGAAAAGAAATTTAAATAACTGTATTTATTTTAATTAAAAATTAGAATTCATAATTACTCGAACGTTAAATGTTCTACAGGTGTATGTGGGGTTTACTTACTTGACGTGGAGTGGTCAATGTTTGCTTTCCGCGTTCAATATTTGTTGGCCAAGGCGTGCAACTGTGCAAGCCACCGACACTTAAAATTGTGGAAAAAAATAATGAATAAATTGCTTTACATTAAAATAAAAGAAAGAAGAAGATGAGCTGGTACTTGGACATAGCACTAGAAAAAATTCAGATTTGGGTCGAATTCAGGTTAGACAAATCAAAAAATGTTAAAATTTGAACAAGAAATTGATATCCAATACCTGATTTCTTTCAGGTCGGACAATTCGGATAAGGTTGAATTCTGATCAAAATCGGGTTCGGACAATAGAAATATAAAAATTGTTATGTCTGGATTCAAAATTCGGATGAAAAATTCATGACCATATCCGATTTTTTTTCAGGTCAGACAAATTTGACTATTTAGATCGGACAACTTTTTATCAGCTCTACTTGGACACAACAAGTAAAGAAGAAAATGGGGGGCATTTTCTACGTTTGCGCACCAAAACTTTCCCAAAATATACACAAGCCCCCCCCCCCCCTCCTCCTCCTTTTCCTTGTCTGTTTATTCATGTTGATAACTGGGCAAGACAAAATACAATCTTATTGATTGCATGCTCGAAACCACAAAAGGAAATTTTAGTTGGATGAAGCCTGGGGTTGTAATTTGATATGATAGGGAATGGGAATCGATTAGAAGATCATGGAGGCACTAGAGGAATCTTGACTGCATTTGTTCTAGGAGTCCACTTGATTAGTGACTAAATCGGAGGTTGCGAGACTTGGTTGTTAATATAAAGAAAATATCGATAATTAGGTAAAGAAAATACTCCGACTAAAAGATAATTAACAACTCAAAATACGAGATTATAAACTTCAAAACGTTTGGATAATGCACAACGCATAAATATTGAGCTTAGTACCGTTGACAATTAATTGTAGAAAAGACAATGCAGTGATCTCCAAAACTGGATTATTTCCATTTAACACAGAAAGAACAAATACAACAACCGGAGATAACATTAGCCTTGCACTTCTTGCTCGAGATGTCTTAAATTAAGTGGACGTCGACATCCCTCAATTCCCTCAATATGCTCTACCAAGAAGATTATAACTAACATCCAACTTCTTACCTTGCACTTTTGTCTTCTTTAGAAACTCTATATTATATGTCTTCATCTCACGTTGACGACCAGTTTTCTTCATCTCTTTTATAACCTCGTGTACCTCATCATGTCACATTTTTCGTTTAACTAAACTGTTTAAGTGGCAAAAAAATATCGATGAAATTGTCGTAGCATTGATAAATATTGACCAAATGAAGAAATGCTGAGTTTGAAATTTAGAGTTGAAATTCTTTTAATATTTCCTACCGAATAATCAAATTTTGATCCAAATCTCCGAAATTATTTTAGTGGCAAAAAATGTCGATTGAATTGTTTAAATGTTGAAAAGTATCAACTGAATTGTCATAGAGGAGATAAATGTTGATCAAATGAAAGTTGAGCTCAAATTTTGGATATGAGCTTATTTTAATATTTTCATCAGATAGTTAAGTTTTGACCCAAACCGTCGAAGTTGTATTTCGCACTTAAATTTCGGTTGACCATATCGTCAAAATAAAATTGAATGAAAAAAAAAAAATTAACTTCGTTTCTTCTCCAAATGGAAATCATTTTGCCTCTGTTGGGAGGAAAATTATTTTCCTTAGAATTTTTTTTTGTCTTTTATTGTGTCAAATAACAGAAAATTGGAAAATAATTTTCCTGAAAAATTATTTTTCGACTAATCAAACACTACCTCGAAAATCGTTCTTGAAGGAAGGATTGGTATAATTATTAACCAAGTCATGCGCCTCCCACTTTGCCACCAAGAAATACCTGCCAAGCTTCACGGCTAGAACCCTTGTTATCTCGTTGCATTTCGTGGTAAATGTATACTCGTAAGGCTCATCAACTCAGGTTGACAAAAACCGAATTGGGAGGCGTCGCACTCCCAATTTATGTTGACAAAAACCGAATTGGGGGGCAAGGCGCTACTAACTTGGCTGAACAAAAACTGAATTAGGAGGCCTTGCACTTCCAATTCTGCTTGATGAAAACTAAATTGGGGGGCGAAGTGCTTCCAACTCAGGTTGAAGAATATTATGAGTTAAGGAAGGGGGCGCCTCCTACTTCTGTCTATAGTCCAAGTGCGAATCGATGGAAGCTTTCTGTAAACGGCCAAGCATTCGATGCGGTAAAAGCAAATGATAAGAAGACCCAATTGGCCAAGCCCATTGGGGGGGGGGGGGGGCCCCCCAGGACATGCAAGACGAAAAGAATTTTCCATAAAAACAAATGATTATATTTAGTATATAATCATTTGATTTTGATAGGCACAAAAGGACAGTGTATGCCACTAGTGATGTTATGGATGATTTGGGGTATTGTTAATTTTCATGTAAGGGTGTTATATTAGTTAAATGGTAACTTGATATAACACCACTAGTTCTTTTAGTCGCACGCCCCATTCCTAGTATAAGGCGTGAAGAGATTGGTTGACAGAGAGATGCAACTTAGGATTTATGTGACCGAGAGTAGCAGTTGACCGAGTGTAACGGTCACATTGATTATCTACATTAAGTGGGCGGCTACGGATTCATGAATTATGTATTAATTACTCTTATTAATCTCATGTCAGTTACAAATCTTGGTGCTGATTAAAAGAAGATGATTATGGGTTTAAAAGATAGTAGAAAAAGTGTTAATCTCTCTTGATATATTCTCTACCTCTCTTTGCTCTCTCTCACGTTAGTCCTACCATCACTTGGGATTAGGGTTTGGGGACTGGATTCAACAGTGACTCCAGTAGCCACCGACTAATTGTTCTTCTAAAGTTGTGAGTGATTCCTGAACAACGAGATTCTATACTTCCGCGCTAAGGTGTGTCCTAAAATACCAACAAATTCAGGATTCATAGATGCCCAACTTGAACTTGCAAAATCTTCATATGCTTGCTGTTCGCCTGTTCCGTTTCACTCATTTACTCCTCAGTGGCAGAGCTAGGGTCTAAATCTTGGGATGTCGAACTATACTATGCAATGCAACTAATATTCATCTAATTTACACCCTAATTTTTTAATGCGTTTTCTTCCGTAATGTTTTTTGACACAATATAACCATAATGTTGCATTAAACTTGCATGAGATCCCAAATTTACCAAATTCCATCTTCAAACTCCCAAGTTCGATTTTATTAACAAATTTATCAAAATTAACTCTCATTTGACTATTTTCAAAATGGTATTAACATAATTATTAGACACAAATTTGACTAGAATTGCTAAATTAGATACAATAGTTTGCAAACAATAATTATAAATTAACATAGTTATTATACACAAATTTGGCTAGAATCGCTAAAGTAGATACAATAGTTTTCAAAAAATAATTATAAATTAAAAAAGAAATATTTTGCCTCTGGAGATAAAGTTTTTTAATACTATTATCTTTCTAGGTTAATATCAACACAATAATAAAAATATTATGTATCTTAATTTTAAAAAGTCATACAATTATCGTTACCAAGGCTTAAACATATGACCAACCCAACCTGAGCAAAATTTAAGCACCTCACTAGGCAAGCACTACACACTTGTTGTCATTTAACCAAGCTAGAAAATATATATTTGACATTATATATCTTAATAAAAAAACACCACATAACTGGTGCTATCGAAATTTGAATACAATACATTTCCACTAAATAGACAACGCAAACTAAATAATATATATAAGTTCTTTCCCCCATAAATTATATCATTTAAAATTTTTTCCCAAAAAATTAAGGTATCAATTGACATCCATGTGCGCACATAACTCCACCCCTAATACTAGTCAAGGTAGGAAAACAACCTTTTGTGGTGGGGACCGGGGGGGGGGGGCCTTTTTGCTCCCTCGTAATTGACTTAGAAAGTGGACTAGCGATAAAAGGAGGGTCGTCTACTATGATTGATGTTCCCAGTTCTCGATCCTTCACATTGACTTCAATCAATTTGATCTACTACACGATATCAATGTTACACGTGGTTGATTTTGAGGGGATTTCAGGCTGTCATGCGTTCACATGTATATTAGGGGCGGAGCCAGGATTCAAAGCAAGGGGTGTCGAGATTAATAATATGTATAATATAAACTTGAATAGTTCTAAAAAAGAAATGCGCAACTAATACATTTTTAAAAGTTGTCCTCGACGAGATCTTATGCTTTGAAAGTAAAGTATAATATCGTCGTTCGATAGACTTTTAAAAAAATCAATCTAAAAATAAGTAACAACAGTAAATTAAACGTAAACAAGCAAGCAATAACAAACAAAATTAGTCTAACTTTAAATCTTCAACCAAGAAGACAATTGGGTAAAAATTTTCATTTTTCAATTCTTGAATCATGAGTAAATCACTAAATCAATCATTTATTTGACATGAATCTAACAAAAATCAGTAACGTAGACACAATTATTTACAAACTAACAAAATTAGGAACAAAATTAGGGATTTCTTGAATTCACCTCAAAACTAAAATTAGGAGAAGGAGGCTGCTGAACCTTGGTGCTGGCGTCAGTGGCGTGCTGCGGTGGCCATGGCCGGCCGAATTCCGGTGTGGGCTGTGGGCAGACCGGCAGAGAAAGGTTGAAGGGTAATGGGGTTTTGGGGCTTTGGGTAGAGAAGAGAGCAGGCAAGGTGAAGGTGAAGCAGCGCTGCCTTCAACTTCGAGTCAGACTTGACGCTTCTATTGCTTCTACGGGTGTGTATATTTCGTTAATGAACTACGGCAGATTCAAAAAAAAAAGGCAAATAAAACAAGCAACTCGCTTAAAGGGAGATTCGAACTCGCGACCAGCTGTGCAAACACCCCCACAGCAAGGACCGCCCAACCATTCAATCGCTGCTTCTTCCCTATCACATAAATACATGAAATAATATATATAATTGTTTTGCTTTTTGCCAGAATATCTATATTTAATTTTTTTTTCCCAAAAATCTGAGGTGTCAATTGACCACCCTTGCACCAATGTAGCTCCGCCTATGATGTATATGTAAATACTTTTCTATTCCAACATCTACATATATATATATATATATATATATATATATATATATATATATATATATATATATATATATAAAATCAACATTTAGTATTTTTATGCATATAGGTTGCTATGTAGGCTCATCTTTTCACATAGCATTGGTGTTTATTTATTGAAATTTAATTCAATTAAAGAAGATAATCGTTCACATGGCTTAAAGCCTTAAATGATAAATCTTTTTTATAAAAAAATCCACAATATTTCAAATAATAATGTCTAAATAAATTTTTACTTTTGATTAAATACATTAAAAAAAAGATAAATGTCTTGATATAAGACACCTCTTTTGTTTGAGTTTAAAAATTATATTGTTATGCAATAAATTTTTGAAAAAAAAAATGATATGATTGAATAGTGAAAGCATATTAGAACTTATCACTTATGCAAAATTATGTTTTTATCTTTTTTTTTCACAATTATAAAATTACACATATGATGTGTTACTCTCTATGTATAGGATAGGTACGATTATAGTTTCATTTTGTGTCCGTCAACATAACTTACGAATACTAAAGTTTTACAATCTGCAGTTAATCCTGACTATTCATAACTTTGTGATTTTAAATTATAGAACATGTTAATTTCAAAAAGTATTTTAAAATTAATCCTGACTATTCATAACTTGTGACCGTGCGGTTCAACCGGTCTTTGACCGGTTCTTGACCGATTCACTAATGTAGCGGTTCAATACCAGCAATCGGACCGGACAATGGTCCGGTTCCCGGCTGAACCGGTTGAACCGGCCGGTCCGGTCCGATTCTGGTAACCATGCCTGAAACAAATTGGTACCATTTATAGGAAAACATCAGCAAAATGGTTGATACTAGATCCAAAACATAGACAAGGGTAAACACAAAGTGAATGAGAATCCACCGAGAAAGCAAGGCAACTCCTTAGATTAGAGCTCAGGTGATAACTCAGTTGACCCCCCGCTCGATAATTTGTCTCCCAGCACAGCTAATACAGACACTCAAACAAGTGGAGGTGGTGATCCAAGGGGTATGTGAGAAGATGAAGGCTCTTGAGCACAAGCCGGAGCCCATTCGAGGATTTGATCACCAGCCAACTCTGGGGTACACTCCTCCTGCCATAAAACCGGAACAGACGCCATCAAGGATCGGAGAACCAAATGTCTCGCGTGGCGGAGATGCTCGAATGATCATCAAAGCCAACCAAGCCCTCAGGAAGCTTAAAATGATATCTCACTCTCCCATTTGACCACAACCCGTTACGCATCTAAAAGTAAGGGCACCGGATGGTATAATGAGCATGAAGACTAAGCAAGGAAGTGGAAGGCATGGAAGTCCCCAATTCATCTTGTGAATCTGAATTGGGAGACGAATCCGAATTCGAAGTCGTCGCACTCCCAATTTATCTTGACAATACCGATTAGCTTAACAAAAACTGAATTGGGAGGTCTTGCACTGCCAATTTGGCCTGACAAAAACTACATTAGGGGCCAATGCGCTCCCAACTCAGGCTAAGCATTCGATGCGGTAAAACCAAATGAAAAAAAGACCTGATTGGGCAAATCCCGTTCGTGGGGGCACTACTTGCAAGACGAAAAGAATTTTTCCTAAAAAGGTATGAATTAAGGGAGAACTCCATGAAAAAAGGGCAACAATGCATAAAATTCACAAATTACAAAGAGTAAGGGAATTGAAGGATACAATGTATAACCGACCGAATTGGAAAGGGAGGATCCTTCCAGTTCGACTTGCCCGGCTGAATCAGAGAGGGCCTCTCCTCTCAATTGCGATTAGCTGAATTCGGAGGAACCTATCAATTTGGCTACCTGACCGAATTGAAGAGGACCTCTCCTCTTAATTCGGCTGGGTTGGGCCGAATTAGAGAGGGCTTCACCTTTCACTTCAACTAAGGCCTTCGAATTGGAGAGGGAGGCCCCTCCCAATTTAGCTAGGTCATCTGAATTAAAAAGGCGGCTCCAATAGCATCTCCTTACATCTTCTTACATTTTCTTACATCCCATATAGATTTTCTGTAACATTCATTTATTTTGATTATAGAAATATGTATACTTTTTTAATTATGCTACCAATATACAAAATTTGTAAATATCTTATGAACACAACATTTGCATAAACATAAAAACATAATATAACGACGTAAATTATATTTGAGTTTCGACATGAATAGGATATGTTATTATAGATGGAATAAGTGACCATACTTTTAAAATTATAGTACAAAGCTTTTGTTCATGTTTAAGTCTGAAGCATATATGAAAATTGTCAAACTGTATGCGATGAAAACATTATAGCTATTTCATCCGTAGGTTTATCCATGACAATTTTATTGCTATCATTATACAATTGAACATTTAGTGGTCGTTCCAAATTTGGTTCCTTTGCTGGGATTAATATGCGATTGTTATGCAGAATAATAAAATTGTGCAGAGTACAATAAGAAAGAATTATCTGAAGTTGCTGCGCCTGTCTCATTTGTGGCATTTTGCCGGCCAATATTTTCCATCTCCCCTTCAAGACTCCAAAAGTTCTCTCCAGTGTCATTGTAAAGATGAGTGCCGATGGTTGAACTGTTCCTTCACTCCTTTAGGTGGGCCATATTTTCTAAACGGTGGGATATGACGACAAGTTTCCTTTCCCATGTACGGAGATAAATATCTAAGAGTATTTGGATATGTTAAGTCAACCAGATAGTATTTTCCTAAATAATTATGTAAAATAATTAGAGTTGTATATGACAAATGAGAATCATCAAGGAATATGTTAAGAACATATCCTCGTGTACCTGGAGGGGGATGAGGAAAATTGAACTTAGGTTGAAGCATACTATCTCGTAATACTGTCATGTCATGTGCACTCCCCTCGCAACCGATGTTAAGTAAGTGATCATCATGTCGAATAATACCACAACCAAGGTGTTCCAAGTGTTCTAACCTGTACGTAATTGATGAGCAACATTCGCATCTTCTCCAAGTATTGCTAGCACATGAGAGCCATCTAATACTCCTATGCAATCCTGCAAATATAAATTAAACATATGTTTAACACATTTGAATTAATGTGCACAGCTATACCATTTATATAAATGATTCATAAATAAAAAAAATTTACCTTAAAGTACGGCCAATAATAGCTATGGCTATCATCAATTTCTTCAAAAAAATCATTTAATATTTGGTAACTAGCTTAGTTAATGGTTTATTTTTGGTAACTAACTTTAGTTAATGGTTTAAGTAGTGCTCCAATGTACAAAATTTTCTTGACAAAATTTATGGGGTTTAATATATTTTATTGTTATGTAACTAACTTCGTTAATGGTTTATTTTCAATAAGTTTATTATTTTAATATTATTATTTCTAATCCAAAACGTTATTTGTAAAACAAAGAATAATTTACTTTTTGGTACACTGAGGTTTGGTATAATGATTTTCAAAATTCACTTTTTTAGATAAATATGTTTGGGACTATGTAGGTTTGGGTAATTATTTTCAGGGCACAAATGTTGGGGTTATAATATTTTTGGGCGACAAAGATTTCTATTTCTGATCCTCCGCTTTCTAAAATTGCAAATTTGTCCTAAGTATCCAAATATGATTATCTCAGGTTTTTTTCTTCTTATAATGACTTTACTGGTACTAGTTATCACAATATACTACTTATATCATAAATATTATATTTTCTGTAATTAGCGGCCCACCATGCTTACCAAAATAATTAACGCTTAATTAGAAAGTTTCGACCATTACCTGAACTTAGTCGACGTTGGACTCTGGCATTCCTCTAACATTCGGTTTATAGAGATTGTTAATCTTAACTCAACCTTTCTTAGATAGGCACAGCACAGATTCGTTTCGTTTCCTACCTTGGACCGTAGTCACTAATTAAGTTTTATATATTTTTAATGGATAGTGAGACTTTAATCAATAAAATATAATATTCAAGACATAAGATTCAATTGAATAACGTTTCCTACTGGGAAACTTGTTTTATTGAAAGCTTGAAAGTGGAAATATTACAATGGGAAGCTTGAAGAGGGACTTAAGCTAAGATCATTAAAGATGCTTTCTCATAGAGAAATGAAGAATATTAGCTTCTCTTTTGGTCAAGAATTCTCAAATGTCTGTGTCCCTTCTCAGCACTTGACATCTCCTTTTATAGAGGGGATGGGGGTACATAGGATGCTCTAACGGCTATAACTTCTGCTGGAATCTCCCATCCAACTATACATTATCGGCAATGGCTGTCGAACTCTCTTTGGATCCAGTTCGCTTAGATGCAAATGTTTTTTCCTGCAAATATCAAAGCCATTAGGCAATTGAGACTTAGAAGTTGACATTGTGAAAATCACAAACTTTAGTATAGAAGAGATATACTCAATTTCATTGTCAAAACTAAAAAGCATCTTATATTCTGTGTGCAATTCTTGTCAAAAGTTTTGCTAACAACAACAACAAACTTCCAGTGTGGGTCCCACTCATGTGGTGTATGAGGAGATCCGAATGTAAGTAATCTTACCTTTACATGTTTGATTATTCACAGAGAAATCAATTTCAATAAACCCACAAAAGATTTGAGAAAATATTTTTAAGTTTTTATACCAAAAAGGAGCAAACGTAACAAAAACGAGCAACAATAAATAGATACAAAATTACAAATACATGCACGCTCAAAAAAAAATTATTAGCATGCACACGTACTAGAAACACATGAAAGCTAAACAGCTGGACTCGCGCATTAGCAAATCCTACACCCCTGGGATCTAAGGAAAGGGCAAGTAGCAAGCTACCAACTTTAATTAAAATGGTCTTTTAAGCAAATGCTCTGTCCTATTTCACTTCACTAGTCATTGAGAAGTCATGATGACTGATTCTATAGCAAATCAGAGACCTGAATATGAGCAAAGGAAACTAATCTTTGGTTCTCAAACAACTTATGCAAGAAGATAGAAGTGAGAGATCTGAGCTCTCCACTTTGGGGGCGATTGACATCAATCTTTAAGGGAGTTTATTCAAGCT
>JACYFF010031959.1:96704738-96716707 GCA_017589665.1 Selenicereus undatus
GACGTAGCGACCGGCCTTCAGGCCGAGCTCAAATGGCCTTCGCCCCTGGTGGGGCTGAGGGCGCAGCGATCGGCCAGGAGGTCGTGCTCAAATGGCCTTGGCCCCTGGTGGGGCCAAGGGCGTAGCGACCGGCCTGGAGGCCGTGCTCAACTGGCTTTCGGCCCTGCAGGGGCTAAGGGCGTAGCGACCGGCCTGGAGGCCGGGCTCAACTGGCCTTCGCCCCTGACAGGGCTAAGGGCGTAGCGACCGGCCTTCAGGTCGTGCTCAATCGGCCTTTGCCCCTGAAAGGGCTAAGGGCGTAGCGACCGACCTGGAGGCCATGCTCAATTGGCCTTAGCCCCTGAAAGGGCTAAGGGCGTAGCGACCGGCCTTCAGGTCGTGCTCAAATGGCCTTCGCCCCTGGTGGGGCTGAGGGCGCAGCGACCGGCTAGGAGGCCGTGCTCAACTGGCCTTCGCCCCTGGTGGGCTAAGGGCGTAACGACCGGCCTTAGGCCGTGCTTAATGGCCCAAGCCCCTGAAGGGCTACAAGGGAGCAATGAGTGGCAGTCGGCTGTGCTCGTAGGCTTCTGCCCTCGAGGGAAGCCAGGGGGTAATGGATTTCACCTTGGGCCTACGTCTGAGGCCTGACCTTAGCCCAATTTTCCCCCTCTGGTGACGTGGCTAGTTCGCAGGAACCACGTGGCATGTCTTTTGAGGAGGCGTGGTTGTCGAGGAGCGTTGGGGTATGCGAACCGTCTCTGGGCTCTATATAAGGAGGGGAGGTCTTCACCACCTTAGTCACTTGTGCCATACTTCTACAACCAATTTAGAGAGAGAAAATTCTAGAGAGAGAGGCTCTGATATCCTTCGTCCTCCCTCTTCTCAGATTTGCATTGCTGCTTCCAATCAAATCCTTATTTCTTCGACATCCTCAGGTACACGCTCGCCCCCTTTGCCACACTCTTTGTATATTATGTCATCTCATTCATCTAGTGGGGATGCCTCCGAGGAGCATGTCAGTCCTCTCATGGAGGGCCGACATCCACAACTCCCGAACACCCCGGCCTTTATTGATGGCCGTGCGGTGGCTGGATTCCCCCGAAAAAATAAACCAAGGGAGCCAAAAAAGGTTCCTTATGCATACCTATTTTTGAACCTGGCACCCCCTCTTAGTCCAGTTGCGAGCATTCTTCCACCCCTAGTATTTTAAGTCCAGAGGTGACTGTGACATATCCCTGGGAGGTTACCCTTGCTAATTTGTGCCCGCCTTCCAGGTCCGCGGCATGGCGAAAACGAAGTCAACCCCCCGCATCCGGACTCCTGACGAGCTTCTGGCCGAGGGCTCGATAGGTAATATTCGTTCAGCTCTTCCTAAGTCTAACGTGGCAGGCCGAGTCGCTTCCTCCAGTTCTAGTACGTCGTCCCGACCTGGCTCATCCAGTGGGCCCTCGGGGCGCTCCTCTTCATCCAAGGGGGCGTCGACGAGCTCCTCGTCTGAGTCATCAAGTTTGGGTAGGTCAGGGCGCGCGGGCCACCGCCGCGCGGTCCCCGTACCAGAGATTGTGGCCGAGGGACTGAAATTTCCCGGGGCCCCAACTCGCTCGGACCCCCAGGATGGACCGGGAAGCCACTTCCCAGATCCGCGGGCTATCTCCCGGCTCAAGAGATCGGCGCTTGATAAGCAGTACCTTCTGCCGGCCGACTACAGGTTTGTAATGCCTGAGCCTGACGACACGGTGAACCAGGCCCCCGCGAATTGTATCGCCGTGTACCGAGCTGCTTTGGATTACGGCCTCCGTTTCCCTTTGCATCCGGTAGTGAAGGATATTCTCAATAGGTATGAGTTGGTGCCCGCCCAAATTGTGCCGACCTCTTGGCACAACATCTGTTCATTCGTGGCTACATGTGAGTTGCGGGGTCTGGCCTGTTCGGCGCGCGCTTTTAGCCTGGTGCATACGGTCCAAAAGGCCCCTAGAGAGACCGGGGACCTGGGGTGGTACTGCTTCAATAACCGCCCGGGCTTTATGACTGCTATTGAGAAGAAATCCAAAGTCCGATACTGGAAGTATGACTTTTTGTTTCTGCGCCGGGCGTCGGGTTGGGGTGACGTTCCTTCTTGGAACGAAGGAAAGCCGATCAGGAATCCTTTTGGGGAACCAACGGCCGAGGAGCGGCAAACCGCTCGGTACTTCATGTTCTATATCCGTGAAGACGACCGACCTCGGCCTATTCCACGATTCATGAGTCAGGCCATTGAGGCCGTGAAGGGTCCCCCGAAGAGAAGGACCAAGTCTAGTGACCGGGAGCCCTTGAACTGGTTACCGAAGCTAAAGTTCTTCGCTAACGACTTCTTTCTCGCCGCGGCCGGTCTACTGATCCTTAAGAATTTTACAAAGGGTACACAACTGTCTGGGCATGTTTTTGTTCCGCGTTTTGTGCTGACCTGACCTGTCTTCCTTTGTGCAGATCAAGCGAGGGCAAGACTGACAGTCTTTGAGACCGGGGATGCGACGCCCGAACAGGTGGCCGCTGTTGCTGAGCGCAGGAGGGAAGAAGAAAGGCAACAGGCCGTCATTCAGCAGGCTAAAAAGGTACGATACGACCCCCCTTTAATTGGCTGCCTTTACGCTTGCCGGACACTGACTTAGCTTTCTGCAGGCGCCTTCCCTTGCACCTCGCACTAAGAGACCCACTGTGAGTCTGCCTCCGCCCCGGAAGAAGCCGAGGACTGAAGAGGCGGCTAGGGGCACTGGCCACGAAGCGTCCGCCCCGAATGCCAGCCGCTCTTCTGAGAAGCGGGCGGCCGCTGAGCAGGGACGCCGTACGTCCCCTCGTGGGACTGGCGCGCCCACGACGACTCCTACTGGTGCCGGTCACTCTTCCCGTCCTTCGGGTAGCTTCTTCAAAGCCGACCCTCCGGTTCGTCTGGCCCTGGTTCAGGACATAGTCAAGTCCTGGGATTTGTCTGCCACCGGTGCATCAGATCCGCCGCCGGTATCCGCGGAGGAGATTGGTATGGCGGAAGCCTTCGCCAGGGGTGTCAAGGCCGTAGCCGAGTGCCGGCGCCTCGAAGGGATCGTAAACAGGTATCAGCGTCGGTGCGAACGGCTTCAGTCGGAGCTCGCGACCTGTGAGGCTACGCAAAAGGAGATGCAGCAGAAGTTGGAGCAGGCCGCGGCCGATACGGCAAAGGCCCAAGAGCGCGGTTACCAGCAGGGCCATTCTGATACCCTGACATATCTCCGCAAAGTGCTGTTAACTCTTGCCGGAGAGTTCCATGACGACCGCTACTTCGAGGCATACCTGAAGTATGTCGACGAGCGCGAGCGGGCCATTGCCGAGGGCCGTGACCCAGACGAAGTAGAGTTTGTCGCTCCCTCGGAGGGTGAGGCCACTGCTGATGAGCCCACTCACCCTTTTGAGGTAGCCGGCCTTTCTGAAGAGGAGCCAGCCGACGACAATGAACCTGATGCATAGTGGGTGGTGCTGTGTCTCGCTTTGTAATTTTGCAACTTTCCCTTTTATGTTGGCATGTAAACGTTCTGTTTTAATGAAAAAAGGGGATGTTTTGACCTTCTGTTTGTGTTTCCGTTGTCTGCTCTTATTCGTATGAGGGTGGCCCCTAAGCAGAAGGGCAAATATGCGTGACAACCTTTTTATGCCATGCCCTAATGGCCTTGGCCCCTGGTGGGGCTAAGGGCGTAGCGACCGGCCTGGAGGCCGTGCTCAATTGGCCTTAGCCCCTGGTGGGGCTAAGGGCGTAGCGACCGGCCTCGAGGCCGTGCTCAATTCGCCTTAGCCCCTGGTGGGGCTAAGGGCGTAGCGACCGGCCTGGAGGCCGTGCTTGGAGTGTTGAATGCGAGGGGAATGGTGTGAGTAGTCATTCAAAGGTGCTAAGGAGTACAACGACAGCTTAAGTATGATATTTCCTTAAATTGCTGTTGTGCCATGCCCGGGGGACAGGAGTGCCGTCGAGAGTCTCCAACCGAAATGTGCCGGGACGAATTTGCGAGGTCACCTTGTAAGGCCATTCCCAATTGGATGTCAACTTGCCGTGTTCCGTTGCCCGTGCCACGCTCTCCGTGCGTCTGAGTACTAGGTCAGTAACTCGGATGGGTGTCATCCGGACCGTCCTGTTGTGCCTTCATGCAATGCGGAGTTTATAGAGGGCCTCTCGGAGCATAGAGTCGCCGCGGATCGAGGGGAGGAGATCCAGGGCCTCTCGCAGAGCTGCATTGTTTGCTGTTTCCTGAAATGCAGTTAGGCGATGTGTATGAAGTGCCACCTCCACAGGAAGAACAGCTTCAGAGCCGTGAGTGAGCATAAATGGTGTCTCGCCGGTGGTAGTCTTCTCAGTAGTCCGAAGGTTCCACAGGACGCCGTGCAGTTCGTCAGCCCAGTTACCCTTGGCGTCATCAAGCTTTTTCTGAATACCATGGAGGATCGATTTGTTGGCTGCCTCGGCCTGTCCGTTAGTCTGGGGATGCGCCACAGCCGTGAAGCAAGCTTGGCATCCCAAACTACTCAAGTAGTCGGTGAGTTTGCTAGTATCAAACTGCCGGCCATTGTCGAAGATCATGGTGCAGGGGACGCCGAACCTGGTGACAATGTTTCGCCAGATAAATTTGCGCACCTCCGCGGCAGTAATGGAGGCGACGACCTCAGCTTCGATCCACTTGGTAAAGTAGTCTACGGCCACAAATAAGTATTTGCGCTGGCCGGTTGCTCTAGGAAAGGGTCCCAAGATGTCCATCCCCCAGATAGCGAACGGCAGTGGGCTGACAATCGGCGTCATCAGAGTTGTGGGAACACGTTGAACGGGGCCGAACCGTTGGCATTTGTCACAAGTCCGGACCAGTGTCATGGCCTCTTCCCGTAAACTAGGCCAATAATAACCTGTTCGGAGGGCTGTTACGGCGAGCGCTCGTCCACCGAGGTGTGAGCTGCAGATGCCTTGGTGCAATTCTTCGAGAACCTGTCTCCCCTCTGCAGGGGATATGCACCTCAACAAGGGGCGGGCAAAAGAACGCTTGTAGAGAATTCCCTCGTACAATACGAACCAGTTGGACCGCTTCTTGATCTTCTCTGCTTCTTTAGCATCAGTGGGTAACGTACCCTCAGCGAGATATGTGCGGATAGGCTCCATCCATGTGGGGCTCCGGTCCAGCCACGCGACCTCCTGCAAGTCGATACTTCTATTCATCAACGTCTCCTAATGAATGTTCTTCGGCCGGCCGTCATCAGAAGAACTTGCGAGTTTGGACAAAGCATCGGCCTGCCGGTTTTTCGAGCGAGGGATATGCGTGATGGCGAAGTGCTTAAGCAGCTTGGTGGCTTCGCGAACCCTTCTGACGTAGGCGGCCATAGCTTCATCCTTCGTTTCATAGTCTCCGTTTAGCTGACTTACGACAAGTTGTGAGTCGGAAAACGCCTGGACATGTGCGGCCCCTGCGGTGTGACAGAGCTCTATTCCCGCAATGAGGGCTTCGTATTCCGCCTCATTGTTGGATGCCTTGAACATGAACTTGAGGGCGTGCTCGTAACGTGCTCCGGTTTGGCTCTCCACAATGAGACCGGCCCCGCTACCGTCCTTGGTAGAGGAACCGTCAACATACAAGTTCCAAGGGCGCGGTTGAGAATGTTGCTCCACAGGTGCCCTACATTCGGCGAAGAAGTCAGCCAACGCCTGTGCTTTGATGGCTCGCCGGGGCTCGAAGGCTAGGTCATAGCGCGAGAGTTCCACAGCCCACTTCAAGAGGCGACCGGACGCATCCAACTTCTGGAAGACGCTTTGGAGGGGTTGGTCCGTTAAGACCAAGATCTTGTGGGCCTCAAAGTAGGGCCGCAGTTTCCGACTGGCCATCACCAATGCGTACGCGAACTTTTCAATGAGGGGGTAGTTCATTTCTGCACCCGTCAAGGCATGACTTACGTAGTACACAGGTACTTGCTCCCGCGCTCGGTCGACCACAAGGACCGCGCTGACCGCATGTTCTGAGACGGCCAGGTACAAAGTCAACACTTCCCCCTCGGTGGGACTGGCGATCTGCAGCAGCCGAGCTAAGTACGACTTTAGCGCTTGAAAGGCCTCATCCGCCTTTTCATCCCATTGGAAGTTGCCCCGCCGGCGTAGAATGCGGAAGAAAGGTTGGCACCGGTCGGCTGATTGAGACATGAAACGGCCGAGGGCAGCTACACAGCCTGTCAAGCGCTGAACTTCTTGTATGGTCTTGGGGGGCTGCATGTCAAGGACGGCCTGCACCTTGTCTGAATTCGCCTCTATGCCGCGATGACTGATCATGAAGCCAAGGAACTTCCCTTATCGTACTCCGAACACACACTTTTTAGGGTTGAGCTTCATGTTGAACGCCCGGAGGATCTCAAATGTTTTCCGCAAATCAGCGGGGTGGTCAGTCTGGAGCTTGCTCTTGACGATCATATCGTCCACATACACTTCCATGGTCCGCCCGATTAATGGCTCGAACAGCTTGTTGACAAGGCGTTGGTAAGTGGCCCTGACATTCTTTAACCCGAACGGCATAACCTTGTAGCAATAGAGTCCGCGGTCGGTTATGAACGCCGTCCTTTCCTGGTCCTCTGGGCAGAGGGGTATCTGGTGATACCCTGAGAAGGCATCCATAAAGCTAAGTAGGGCATGGCCGGCTGTGGCGTCCACCAGCTTGTCGATTTTTGGAAGGAGGTAGCTGTCTTTTGGGCAGACCTTGTTTAGGTCCGTAAAATCCACGCACATCCTCCATGTGCCGTTGGGCTTTTTTACCAACACCACATTTGAAACCCACTCTGGGTACTGGCATTCTCTGATAAAGTCGGCTTCCAGCAGCTTCTGAACTTCCTGACTTGCCGCGGCCGCGCGCTCAGGACCCATGTGGCGCTTCTTCTGGATGACCGACCTGTGTCTTGGATCGGCGTTTAGGTGGTGCTCCATTACCGCGGCGGCTATGCCGGGCATCTCGCTGGGGTCGAAAGCGAAGATGTCCTTGTATTCTCGCAGAAGACAGACGAGGGGTTGACGTTCTGCGTCAGCCATACCGCACCCGAGCTGGACCGTGCGCTTTGGCCGCCCTTCTTCCAACGGTATATGCTCGACTTCAGCCTCACTTTCCGCTCGGTGTCGCGGAAGTTCAACGTCGACGGAATGAATTACCAAGGTCTCGGGACACGGCTCGGTAGGAGTCCCCTTTGCTTTTTTTGCGGTTGCAAGTGGTGCTGCAACCTCTCGCTCCCGGGGTCTTTCAATGAGGGGTTTTATGCTAACCAGATAGCACTCGCGTGCCGCGCGCTAATCCCCCCGGAGCTCGCCCACGGCTCTGTCGTCAGTCTCGAACTGGAGCTGGAGGAGATAGGGTGCGACGACAGCCTTAGCCTTATGGAGCGTAGGCCGCCCGAGAATCACGTTGTACGCCGTGGGTACATCGACCACAAGGAAATCAACTTCCAAACTTCGGAAACGGGTCCTGTTCCCAAAGCGCACCGGCAGGCGAACGGTCCCAGCAGGAGTCACCTCTTGTCCTCCAAACCCCAAAACGGGGGTTGTAATGGGATCGACCGCGCGCCCTGGGTGGGAAAGTTTCCGGAGGCAGTCTCTCATGATGATGTCCACGGAGCTGCCGGTGTCTACGAGGATACGACGTACCACCGCGTTTGCAATTTTCATCTCAACCACCAGCGGGTCGTTATGGGGGGTAGCTAAGCGGGGAGCATCTTTTCCTCCAAAGACCATGGTGGGCGCCGTGAGGCTAGGCTTCTGCTCCATGGTGAGTACCTGTTGGGCGCTTCTCAGCTGTGCCTTCCAGGCCGAACGTGTCATGTCCGGCATGTTGCCGCCTGCAATGGTGGCCACGATTTCTGTCGAGCACTCCTTATCCCGCGGATGGGATGACTCTGGGTTTGGCTCTTTCCGCAGCAGGCGCGGCCCCCTTCTTAGGAAGCGATCAATTTGCCCTTTGTCTGCGAGCTCATGGAGAGCTTTCTTCAGCTCTTTACACTCGGTCGTGGTGTGACCGCTCTGCTCGTGGAACTCGCAATATTTCCGTGCGTTCTGTGGCCGGGGGGCCATCGTCATTTGGGGCGGTCGACGCAGCATCGGATGCCCTCGCACCTCCATCAGGATATTCCTCGCATCCGTGGTGAACCGGGCATCCAGAGCCTCCACTGGTGGTCTTCTGTCGCGCGGAGCGGGGTTCCTCTCACCGCGAGTGAAACCCCTATCCCCTGGGGCCTTTCCCTTCTTGGGGGCATCTGGTCCCTCGGCGCAAATCTCAGTGGCTCGGATGAAGTCTGCGGCCTTTCTCAGCGCTTCGGCTAAGGTGGTCTCTTTCTGTTCCGCCAAGGAGAATTTAAAGCGTCCATTTTTGAGGCCATTCAGGAAAGAGGTGTACGCCACACCCTCTTCCAATTCCGGGATTAGGACTGCCTCCTGATGGAACCGCCTGACGAACTCGGCTAAGGACTCCTGTGGCCCCTGCCTAATTTTTGACAGGTGAATGCTAGTACGCCGTTCCTTACGACTCGCAATAAACTGTCGAGCAAACTTGTCAGCCAAGTCCTGAAAGCAAGCCACGCTACCCTGGGGAAGACCATTGAACCAGGATTGTGCTACCCCCTTTAGGGTGGCGGGGAAGTAGCGGCAATACGAGGCATCGTCCACGTCTTGGACGTACATTTGAGCTTTGTATACACCCAGGTGCTCCTCCGGATCCCCGGTTCCATCGTACAGATCAATCATTGGCATCTTCACCTTTCCGCATCTTGGGGCGTTTACGATCTCTGGGCAGAAAGGGGTTGAGAAAGTGGGGGTGGCCAAATGGGCAGCGGTTCCTGAGACCTTGATGGGGGTACCGCGGCGCCGTTCGACCTCCACCACAGAAGGACTTTTCCTGTCCTCATTCGGATGTGACGCGCATTGTGGCGAGCGATTCCTGATGCGGAGCTCGTAGTCACCCGCTTCCCTCACCGGGGGACTCCGCGCCCGGTCCCGGTTATTGCGATGTTCGGGGCTGTGGCGACGACCGCGCGACCGCTCCCGCACGAGCCGGGAGGTGTGTTCTTGCTCCTGAAGCCATCCGGACGGCCGCGAATGAGTGGCGTAAGAAGTTGAGGCGGTAGCTGAGGCTACTGAGCGTCTGCGCCCCGACCGACCGGCCATGTCAGCTGACGCACGGTCCTTCTGCCTTTCGTCCCGGAGATGGGGTACTTGGTACGATCTTTCCTCCCGAGCGAGGCCTCGGGAGCGTAGGGACCCCGACTCTTCCCTGGGGGATTCGGCCCGCAACCTGAGGTGCCGAAGAGGGTCCGGAAGGTTTCTTGTGCCATTCACCCCTAGAGCCCTCTGGACCTGCTCGGTGACCTGTCTGGTGATGGCGTCTGCCATGGTGGACATAAGACCCTGGAGCGCGTCAACCGTGACGTAAGCTGGAGGTTCTCGCTGCAAGGCCCCCACTGGCCGAGGACCTGCCCTGGAACTTTCGCTGGCAACCTCAGCCGTGGGCGGCGCAGAGGGACCCGCGGCTGGCGCATTTTCTCTGCGCTCCCTAGCTCGTGTCGCGTCACTAACTACCATCGTTACCGCTCCTTCCCCACAGACGACGCCAAACTGATTCCGGTAGGAATCTGTCTCGTGATTGTGTTGATGACGTGGGGCTAAAGAACGGGTTTATCCGATAGCTGGCAATCAACATGGCTTCGTTCTCGTCTCCTTCTCCGACCTGCAAAAAAGGCCAACCTCGGAGTGTGGTCCGGGGAACGCCTCTCCGACGGTCAAATCAGCCAAGTGTTCCAGAAAGTGTGAACAGTATACAGAGTAGATTCTTTTCTCTCCCAACCCCTTTTCCGAGGGGAACATGTCACTATTTATAGCCTGCTTGTGAGAGGGGTAAAAGAGTGATCTTACTGTAGCTGATAGCCTGAGCCTCCGGTCCTGTAGCGAGTGGGCCTGAGGGAAGGCCCCAAAGGTTGCGTCTCGGGCCTTTTGGGGATATGATCTCGTGAGTAAGCATATGCGGATATCTTCTGGGCCAGGCCCAAAAGATGATAGGTGTTTTTCCCAAATCACTTAGCCACTCACATCTTACCTGACCGTCGGGCCCTGTCGGTGGTCAAGTAAGATGTGGATCTAGGGATCTGAGGCCTAGTGTGGGGTGCGCTGGGACCGTTCACCTTGCAACAAGGGGTTGCAGAGACTCGTACCCCCAGGTTGGACGGTTGTTACAGCTGTTACGCACTAAGGCACGGAGTTCTAGGACGAGGGCCTTACATGCGCCAGGTTATTATGACCTGACGCAGTGACCCACAATCTGTGGCATCCCCAGACCTGCCTTGCCTTCCTATAAATACCCCGGGGTTTTTGCTGGAGAGAGAAGCAATTGCAACTGCTGATCAGACCAAGCATCGACTTGAATCATGGCTTTCCCTCTCATTCGCAACACCAGGGAAATGGCACTTTATCTGAGGGAAACCCTTGGATGGCATTGAAGGGATGCAGTGCAGCCTCCACGTCCCCTCCCCGAGAACTTTTCGGGATTATGCCCAGACTTTTCCTTATCGGAGGCCGAGCAGGCTGCGACGGAGCTTGGACTCCCTGAACTGGTTCAAGCGACCTTCTATGCGATGCTGCTGAACGATGCCGTTGAATTCGGTGCGGCCCATGAATTCACGGGGGATGAGATGAAGTCTGTACTTATGGATCTAAAGTGGTCATCGTTCGAGAAGTGGATATGGTGCATGGACGCAATTTTGAGGGATGCTCAACAGAATCGCCCGGCCGACGAGATAAATGTCTTGGACGTTGATGCCGTCCAGGGAGGAGTTTCTGATTTAGGCGGTCCCCCTTCCCCTTCTAGTGATGAAGCCTAACGACTTATTGTATCGATGTGTAGCCCTCAGTGCATCTGCCTGAGACCTTTATGCAATGAACGCTTGTTTTCTTTCACCTCTCTAGTTGATACCCTATATGTCAGACCCTCAAGCCGCGCTTAACAGCTTCCGGCAATTGAGGCACGAAGAGCGCAGCGACCGGCCGTCAGGCCGTGCGTGAGAGCCATAGCCCTGTCGGGGCCGAGGGTGCTGCGACCTGCCGTGAGGCCGTGCTTGCGAGCCCTTAGCCCCTAAAGGAGCTTAAAGCGTAGCGAACAGCTTTAAGGCAGTGCTGAAGGGTCTTCAGCTCAATAAAAGAGTTAGAGGCGGAACGCGCGACATTTGGCCGTACTCATGTGTTTCGGTCCCCAAGGGAGCCAAAAACATGGCGCACGGCATATGACCGCACTCATACCTCTTTAGGGGCTAAGGGCGTAGCGACCGGCCCTAAGGCCGTGCTCAAATGGCCTTGGCGACCGGCCGTTAGGCCGCGCTCGGCCTTAGCCCTGGTGGGGCTAAGGGCGTAGCGACCGGCCCTAAAGCCGTGCTCAAATGGCCTTAGCCCCTGGTGGGGCTAAGGGCATAGCGACCGGCCTTCAGGCCGTGCTCAAATGGCCTTGGCCCCTGGTGGGGCTAAGGGCATAGCGACCGGCCTGGAGGTCGTGCTCAAATGGCCTTGGCCCCTGGTGGGGCCAAGGGCGTAGCGACCGGCCTGGAGGCCGTGCTCAACTGGCTTTCGGCCCTGCAGGGGCTAAGGGCGTAGCGACCGGCCTGGAGGCCGTGCTCAACTGGCCTTCGCCCCTGAAAGGGCCAAGGGCGTAGCGACTGGCCTTCAGGCCGTGCTCAATTGGCCTTCGCCCCTAGAAGGGCTAAGGGCGTAGCGACCGACCTGGAGGCCGTGCACAGTGGCCTTCGCCCCTGAAAGGGCTAAGGCCGTAACTACCGGCCTTCAGGCCGTGCTCAAATGGCCTTAGCCCCTGGTGGGGCTAAGGGCGTAGCAATCGGCCTGGAGGCCGGGCTCAACTGGCCTTCGCCCCTAACAGGGCTAAGGGCGTAGCGACCGGCCTTCAGGTCGTGCTCAATTGGCCTTAGCCCCTGGTGGGGCTAAGGGCGTAGCG
>JACYFF010031959.1:96796242-96842750 GCA_017589665.1 Selenicereus undatus
TGGAACCTCTCCACTTCTAGACCAAGTAAAGTCACCCCCTTGTAAAGGAAGATCAACCAGAGCACAACTATTAATGAAGTTGTGGAATTCCTTTATAGAATTAGAGGGACTTACACCCGAGCTCCTTTCATGAGGGTATAAGATCTCATTAAAATCCCCTCCTACACACCAAGGCCCAGACCACTTGTCCTTAATAAGACGGAGCTCTTCCCAAAATCTTAATTTATCAGTCCTCGCTTGAGGGCCATACACACCTGTGAAAGCCCAATCAAAACCACTCTCGACCGTTTGAAGAATGCAGGTGATCGAGAAGTCTCCACAAAAAGAAGACACCAAGCGGTACCCACTCTTGTCCCACATTACAAGGACACCCCCTGATAGCCTACTGTATTAAGGGCTGCAAAATCAATAGAGTGATTACCCCATAACGCTCGAACATCAGAAGGTGATACGGCCTCCAATTTTGTCTCTTGTAGACACACAAGGTCACATTTCCAGTCCCTCAAAAAACTTTTAAGCAAAACTTTCTTGTTGCGGTCATTGATGCCCCTCACATTCCAAGAAAGCAATCTAAACATAAGGCACTAGCGTCCCGCTTGTAGAGGCGCCAGCTCTGTCATAGTTCACTCCGAATTCAAGTCTTCGCAATTCTCTTTGTCTTCTTGTTGTCGGACGTGTTCTAACCACATTTTGTTTAGGCAAACTATTGTTTCTTTCAATTCTTGATAGAAGCTGAATCACCTCAGTCTCATACCCTGAAACGGCCACACCACTACAAGATGCAATGCCTTTGAGTTTGGAGGCTACCCATTTAGAGACCTTCTCGGAATTCACATTCTGACCATCCCACACCTCCTCAACAGAGAAAGACTCATCGGAATTTTGAAGAAAAGAGAAATCAACTGCAAGAGGGGCTACCAAATCTTCCGAACCTGACGGTGGCCCAACGGAGATCAAGGGCCAATCATGCACTGGAGGCTCCCCCCCGTAAAGTTATCCTCAGAAACGCCTCCAAAATTCCGCTGTCCTACACTCAGGACAAGTGCATCCCTTGCTACATCTTGAGGCAAATCACAGGAGACACTCCCATACAAGCCTACCCCCAATTGAAGAGAACTTCCCACCGAAAATAGAGAAGAAGAAAAGGGATGGTCACCGTCCCACCTGAACCAAGGAAGACTCGCAGTAGAAGATAGGGCCAAGGGAGGAGGAGAAATGGGGGGAACATAATTAGAGAACACATTCACAGCAAAGCCCTTCGATGAACCTGAGACTACAACAGAATGACCCTTAGTTGAAGCACCAATATCATTTGAAAGCTGACCATTGATTTCCGCCTCAAACCTTGCAGGGTCATACGAAGAAACTCTAACTGGAGAAAAGGAGTCCAACTGGGCATTAAGGAGGGAAGCAAGAAGAGCATCTGGAGTAGCTTTGACCCCACCCGAATCCTCCTAGTCTGAGAGGATCCCCCCAATGACCCTAGATCTTGAGCCAATTGAATGATTTCGACGAGTATAAACCTGAGAACTCCTAGAACAAGAGACACATTTTAGGCTCTCCTGGTTCAACCTTGTAGTCCCAGAAGACAACCCCCTCCTTTGCACCTCCAACGGTTTGGCATGATCAAGAGTAATACCCGAATCACTCACCTCCTTGCCTCTCCTCACAACTGAAGGAGATAGCGTATCAGCATATGACCGAAGAAATGTAGCTGGTTCTCCCTTGAATCCACACTTGGGACAGCACCCAGGCGGGGGAGGAGGGGGAGGAGGAATGACGGCATCAACCAGAGAGGATGATGGTTGGGAGGGTGAAGTTCTGGACAGAACTAGAGGATCTAATGGAGCACGACCGACTATTTCAACAATGAGGCCAAACAATTTGAACCATCCCCATTCATTCCAGCCTTGCAGGGAGAATAACAAAAGAACGCTTGCCATCAGTGATCACTGAAAAGTTGCAAGTACTTTCCAGCGCGATTACTCTTGGACTCCAACATAAATATTCTTGATCCTAGTCTCATTTGATTGCTCCATTTTGCAGACTTAGACTTTCGAAACCTATTCCAAGCCCTCATCATCCATAAAACCACCTCCTCAGGCAACAGGATGGAGAACCTTCTGCCCCTACCATTCTCAGAAATCTTCAGAATATCCTCTTTAGTACCCGCCACACTCAAATCAAATGACTTGCTTTCAATAGCCAAGAACTTCTTACAGCCCCCTCTCATATTCCTCACCCACAGCAAAACCCTTAAACAGCTTGATCTGGAGGGGAAAACAGAGGCGGAATTTTTTCCGGCGACTCTCCGGTCACCGGAAAAGTCGCCGGCGGCAGCACTTCTGGTGGGAGTGGCTCCGGCGAGGACAGAAGGTGCCGGCGACCACTGTAGCAGAGGAAGAAGGAGGAGGCAGCTCACCAAAAGAGCAAATCTGGGAGAAAAGGAAATTCGGTGGCTTTCCGGCCACCGGAAAAGTCGCCGGCGGTAGCTAACCGGCGTGAGAAGGAGGAATCGGGTAAGACAGAAAAAATCGGCCACCAACCTGACACTTAAAGAAGGAGGAGTCGACCCACTAACCACCGCAGATCTGAAGAAACCAAGGGAAGGCCGCGAAGAGATGCCCACCGGCTCCGGCGACGTCAAGATGCCCACCGGCCGGCAGGGGAGCAGGTCGACAGCAGGTCGACTGAGGCTCCCAGAGACCCAAGGACCACCGGACCTTAGGTTTGCCTCCGATGACCTCAAATCGACCCAGAACTCTCTTCCCCCTCTCTTTCTCTAACTTTCAACAACTGAAGCTGATGGCGGCGGCGACTGCAGACGGTGGCCGGTGGCTCGGCGGAGGGCGGCAGTCCGGCGGCCACTGGAATCTCAGGCAACAATCTTCAGGCGAGTGAGGGGGGGGGGCGTCTAACCTAGGATGCAAAAATCACTATTGTTAAAGGACCAGACCTATTTGCTGTATGGACTTCTAATACCGCTGGCAATTACATAAAGAAATGTTAGAAATAAAAGCAAGCAAAGGCATTGGTATTAGGAAATTAGTAATAAACAATAGAAATCGAACTTTAGATGAACAGACATGTTGCTACTGTTCATCCCCTGTGACAATCAGATTCAAATGAACTCAATCTTCACAGTTCTTTCCAATTGGCTGATTTTTATGCAAGGGAGTTGTTTGCATGCATGCATCGTGAGTGAACTAAGTCTATCTGTGTTCCGAAGTGTTATTGAGCACGGCTTAATTTCAGTTTGTAATGAAGGCTTTAATAAGGTAATTGGCGGCTGGCGATATATCCAAATTAAAGGAGGTAGGGCTATATGGAAAGCCTTATGTGCTTTGCAATGCAAATGGATGGACATCTTTTGTCTTGTGAAAATACAGTGCCTATTGTTGATGTTAAGTTTGTTTCCAAATCCAAATCCATATCTTGGGGTCCTCCCTAGATAAGATATCTTTGTTTCGGGAGAGAGGGGTATGCGTGGTGACCTTACTGTTGAACTCCAAAGAGGCTCTTTCTGGTGGTTGATGGATTAGAAACCGTTAACTATATATTGTTTGCATAAAAGATATAGACAAAAATTCTGTCAGGCATTTTGCTTTAGTTATCTATAATCTAACTGGAATTTTACGTTAAAGTTTCATGTGGAAGCTTACTTGGAAATCTTTGGCTCCATTGAAAGTTTCTATTTTTGTTTGGGAAGCATCCCGTGTAGGTGTTCTAACTTGCGATAATTTGCAACAGACGATAAGACTTATCTTGGTGAATTGGTGCTTTATGCACAAACAGTAAGTGCAATCACTAGATCGCTTGATCCATCATTGTTCTTCTCCAAGAGCTCTATTGGAGCTAGCCTTTAGTTGCTTGGAAGTTTCTAACTCTATTAGGAATCATTCATTTTGCTTGGGAGGGCTTCTTGGTAGGAAAATTAAAAAGAATGCTGTTTTTTTAGATAAGACGGTATAGAGGAATCTCTACGGCCTTAAAGTCTCGGCTTTTCCTTTCATGCCAAATGCTCAAATATTGTATGTGGGAATAAAATGGCATTCTTTCTGGGATAATGGGAACTTTTGTGATTCTTCTTTTGATCTTTTTGGGATAATGGTGAGGATGAGATTGTGCGGCCACTAAACTCTAAGGGATCCTTTAGTGTCAAGAGTTTTTGTTCTACACAATTTGAAGCCTTAGATGGTTGTGATCTTGCTGCTAAGTCCATTTGGAAGTCTAAAGCTCCCAAAAAAGTGTGTTTCTTTGCTTGGGTATCCATCTTAGGCAAGATTCCCACGGATGACATGCTTAAGAGAAGAAATTTTAGAGGTCCAAGTAGATGCTCCATGTGTTTGGAGGAGGAAGGAACTGTGGATCATCTCCTTCTACATTGTCGGTGGGTTTCTTCGCTTTGGGATTTATCTCTCTCTCTCTAATGGGGATTAGTTGGGTTCAACCTTCTAATGTGAGAGATGCGGTAGCGGCTTGGAGGAGAAGGATTAAGAAGGTTTGGGTCCTTGGAGTTTGGAACATGGTTCCTTTGGCTATTTGGTGGGCTACTTGGAAGGAGAGAAATCGTTGTATTTTTAAGGACAAAGTCTTGTCGTTTCAAAATTTCAAGCTCTATTTTTTGAGGTTGTTGTATAGTTGGAGTGTGGGGCTTAGTGGTAACAAAGATTTAAATTTTTTGGCTTTTGTCGATTGCATTATGGATGAGAGCTTGAGGGCATAATGTTTTTGTATTGCCTCTTTTTTACATGGGTGACATCCCCTTGGTGTCCATTTAATATACCATTTAATATCCCTCTTTGATTACCTACCCCCCCAAAAAAAAGTGTATAGCCTTTTGTAGGATGCTGGCTTTGCATTAACCTCTTGATCTTGAAATATATATATATATATATATATATATATATATATATATATATATATATGTTCTTTTCCTTACCCCCCCCCCCCTCAAAATCTATGCTGAGATTATTTATAAAACAAAGAAGTGACTTTCTCACGAATTGTACTTGTCGGCATACAATTTATTTCACAATTCAAAATAATCATAGTTGGTCTTATGAGCTTTCCGAATTTCAGTATTGTGCTTTAAAGTTAATTAAAGTAACGTATTTTGATGTTTGTGTGACTACTATGATTATTGGAGTCGTTGTCGTAGTTTAGCCTTCATCACAATATTTGCTTCAACTTCTCCCAAAGACAGGATGGATGTTGTGAGCTTTGAAGACAGTAGATAGTGGTGGAGGAACAGTCATGAACGTCGTCCTCTCTCTTCAACTGGAGGGTAGGGAGTGGCATGACCCTTCTAGCCAGTCCAATATTGGTCCAGGAGTTGAATTATTGGTTTTTCGTGTTTGGGTTCTTTCCTTTTTCTTTTTTTTTGGGGGGGGGGGTTGTTTGGCAAAAATTGGACCTCCAACCGTGAAATGCCTGAATTTCTTTTATGTATATATGTTTGGATTTGAGTGTTCAAGCTTGCGGAGGGCACAACACTTTGCAAAGGAATTGCGAGTACCATACTGCTTCCTCCATTGTAGAGCTAATTTGGCTTGGCGTGCTTTACAGTGAGATCAACTTCATGCATACGTCTGAACATAATATTTTTATAATTTGCTTCTAATGTACATATCTTGATTGCTTTCTCCATGTACAATGTTATTGGCACTTTGCCATAAAGTGTTTGATGGTGAATGACAATGTGGCCTTTCTTATGTTTGGGCAGGTAATGTACAACAACAACCATGCTGGGTCATAATGCTGGAGGTATTATGCATCCTTAATGGATAGTCTAGAAGGTCACGTGCGTTTATGAAACAAGTTTATATTGATGATTAATACAGTACTCTCTTTAGTTATTCGCTTTCGGAGATAGGGATTTACAGTTTGACATTAATAGGTTATGTTGCCCATGATAAAACAGGGTAAAATATGCATGAAGGTTGATATGATCATTCGATCTTGGGCCATGCATTGTTGTCTTGTTGACTGATTGAATTGTCCTTTGAATGTAAACTTTGTTCGGAAAATTTGAATAAGGAGTTATCTTGTTATGCATTTGGACTAATTTAATTGTGCATTTTCTTTAATCTGGTCATTTTTCTCAACCAAGTTGATTTTATAATAATGAGACAGAAGAAACTATTCAACATCTTTTTGGAGATTATCATCTCTCAAAGCTTGTGGTTTAGTTGTCCTATTGGGATTCAGCCATAGATGCCAATCAGGGCAAGACAAGGGGCCAGTGTCAACGGAATATAAAGCATGTTTTGAAAAGATAAAGCATCCAAATGACTTTTGGAGTGATTCATAGTTGTGTTTTCGTGCTTTTGAATGTAAGCAAACCACTTTATCATTTCAGGAACAATCAAAGCCAAAAGTAGATAGAGTTTGTGTCCCACCCCATTGAAGCGGTCCAAGTCCAAGGTTTGATTCAAACAAGTCATGGCTTTTGGCGGTCTTTGTCATACTTCAACTTTTTATAGGCAGAGGACTAGGCGTAGTAAGAGTTGATATCGACATTTGATGTCTGGCATGAATGTTTGGTCACTTTTTTTCTTGTTCGATACCAGTTTGTTGAAGATGGCACTTTTATTAGCTTTTTTAACAAGATTAATGATGCCAAGCTAGGGAACTCTCACATAATATGGTAACATGAGTTTTGGACTCTAAACGTTACTTTCATCATTAATCCTTGTTATTTGATGCTCCTGCATTTGAATGAGCATTACAAAGTCTTTTGGAAGGAGGTTTGCCTTACAAGTTCATTTGGAAGTCTTTGGGCCCTCCAAAGGTGTTTTTTTTTTTTTTTTTTTTGAGGAGCATTGGATGAGAATATTTCAACTTTTGATAACCTTCAAAGTAGGGGAAAAATCTTGGTAAATATGTGCGTTATGTGTAAAGGGGATTCAGATTCAATGGATCACTTATTGCTTCACAGTCAGTTTGCTGAGGCACTTTGGGAGCTGGCTTTTAGTTGCTTATGCTTTTCGTTGGTTGCTTCTAATTCCATTAAGAACAATCTTTTGGCTTGAGAAGCCTTATTTGGCAGGAAAGTGAAACAGAAGAACGCCTTGGTTGTTCCTCATGTGATTTCTTGGGGCATTAGGAGAGAGAAACTGAACAATCTTTGAGACTGACAAAAATTCCCTTTACTGTGTAAAAGACTTCTCATGGAAACTCTTTATTTTGGGATTAGAGATTTTTTTTTTCTCTGTCTTTTGATATGGCTGACCTTGTGAATAGCTTATGTTTCGGATGTATATAGTCTTTTGTAGTGTATTATCTGTGCATCCATGCCTTGATCCTTTTGTATAAATATATATTGTTTTCCTCGTCCAACAACAACCAAAAAAAAAGATATTTACTTCCCTTATCTGATTATCATAATTTTTTTGAAGATTGGTTAGATTCATCATTTAGGAAGTTAGTTCTTCTACAGTTACGTCATATTGCTTATAAACAGGGACGTTATTTTATGTTTTCCTTTAGTTGTGGTTATGAAAATTTGAGTATCTTTTTGTTGTTTAGGATCTACACTAGAGGCACTCTTACAGGTTGAGGCATGCTGTGTAAATAGGGATAAAAAGCCGCCGGTTGTTAAGAACAGTGCGTAGTGCATGCAATCTTAGCCTTAACCCTGACTGCAATTATTGAGACCTGAAACAAAAAACATTGTAGATACTGTTTTAGGCTGATTAATACTTTTGTTAAGGGCATGAGGGAAACATACAATATTAGTTATCACAATAAACAAAAATTAAAAAAAAAAATTCTCATTGGTGGTGTATGGAAAAGAAAGGGATCTCTCATAAGCTAGAACAATCATAGGTAGGGCTCTTTGGTGTTCTATTGTCAAGTGTTTTATATTCAGTGTATTGTGTCTGCCAGTAAGCATTTGTGAGATTTTATAATTTAGTTATGCTTGCATCTAATGTGTGTTTGTGCGCGCGTGTGGGTGTGCGTGTGTTTCTGTCTTAAGCACGTATGCAGTAGTAAGTGGGAAAGCAAGATATGCTACAGTGAAGCTTTCCCCACAATTTGTTGGTTTCAAAATAACCTGAATAACTAGGTCAGATTTGACAAAGGCAAGATACTTCCGATAGTGTTTAGCTCTCTTTATATCCACCTTATCCTTGAAAAGTAAAAATACTTCCGAAGCATCTCATCCTGTATGCATTCTGCTTTTGGGGGAACCTTACTGAATGATAATGGAAGCCATATGTTTTTCCTGACAGGGATTTCAAGAGTGAACTATGCTGTATTCCCAACGGGAAAAAACTCGCAAACCAATATTTACTTAAGTTTCCCCGCTTCTTTTAGTAACGAAAAAAACAAGTCACTTTTCATTATTTTTGTTGTAGGTGCTAGATAATCTTCCTCATGATCTTATATATGCCGAAAATCAAGTTTCACCTTGGAAAGAAGTATGGGTTGAGAAGCAGCCTGGCAAGTAAGTGGTCCATTCAACCTCCAAGTTAGATGGGACTTGTACAATTTAATGCATATATGTTGTTTTAATCATGATTATGAAATCTATGCTGGTTGCTGAATACATTTCTTGCTATTTCAGTTGTAACAGGTTCTTCTGATCCTATAGCAGGACAAACTTAATAGGCAGTGTGATATTTGTGTGCTGATCCCTTTCTACCTTTCCATGTCTGCTTTTTATTGACAGTTATACCTGATTGCTAAAAAGAGAAATATATATCTGTATTTTTTCGTCTTCTTCTTTCAGCTTCTCTGCGACAAGCCTACAATAAACCAAGGGGCATGAGCGAGTATATATCCACTTCTCGTCAATCGTCTTTGACTTACCACCAAGGTTGCAAAATGTTTATGCTAGATCCCCAAACTTTTGGTCTTTTGCAAACAGCCACCTTTCCCTCATCAAACTTCATGATGGATAAGTTCTATCCATTTAGCCGAGGAATCCACCTCCACGTGCACACACGCATATTTTTGTGGACGTGCATGTATATGTTTGCCTGTATATTTATGTATTTGCATATTTATATCTGTATATACATATATATATTTATATGTGTGTGTGTGTGAGCGCGCACGCGCGCGCGAGTGCATGCATGCGTGTATCTACGCACACATAATACATATATATATATATATATATATATATATATATATATATATATACATACGAACACATAATACACGTATGGATATGTATGTATGTGTATGTGTGTGTGTGTGTGTATACACACACACACACACACATACACAGAGACACACACACACACACACACACACACACACACACATATATATATATATACAACACCACCACCTCCCAGTGTGGGTCTCGCTTTTGCGAGGTTTGGGGAGATCCAACTGTAGGCAACCTTACATCTACTGGCATTCATACCTGTAGAGAGGCTGATTCCAAGAGACCCACAAAAAAGGATTTTGTGAAAATATTTTAAAGAGAAGATTTTGTGAAAACATTTAATGGGAAAATTAAGGACACATATCAAGGAATGACCAAGATATATTAAAAGGACTAGTTGCTGGAGCTATATATCATAAGAACAAACTATCAGAAGATGATATACCTTAACAACCCGGGGAAGGCAAACGATGACTCCTTCTAGAGGAGAGTACTACCTGCATACAAACAAGACATGCGAAAAAGCATTATGCCACTGCACCAAAAGACAACTACGAGGCGGGCTCTTTGCGATCTAAGATCCTAATCCTATTCTGCCATAACTTCCTATCTCGAGTCAAGTCATCCGTCAAACCGACAACTTTCAAGTCCTCTCTAATCGCCTCGTCCAAACTCTTTTTTGGTGGTCCCCTCCCTTTTTTTTGCCTTTGGGGGTGTTGATCCTCTCACATCTCCTCACTGGAGCGTCCTCACTCATCTTTTTCACATGGCCAAACCATCAGAATCTTGTTGCTCTCATCTTATCTTCTATGGAAGCTACTCTAACTAAGTTCCGGATAACTCCATTTCTAATTCTGTCTATCCTCGAATACCAATACATCCACCTAATCATCCTCATATCTGCTACCAACAATCTTTGAACCTGCGTCTTCTTCAGAGGCCAACATTCCGATCCATAGTGAATAGCCGATCTAACTACTATACGATAGACTTTGCCTTTCAATCTTAGGGGCATCCTCTTATCACATAGCACACCTGAGGTATACTTCCAATTTTGTTAGCCCACGTTTATTCGCTGGTTAATGTCTTCGTCAATATCCCCATTTTGCTGAATGATCGAGCCTAGATACTTAAACTTATTGACCTTAGTTATCGACCTCCCATCCAGGGTGACTTCTCGTCCCACATTTACCCTTCCACTGAAACACCAATGAAGGTATTCCGTTTTCGATCTGCTTACTCTAAAACCTCTAGATTCTAGTGTATGCTTCCAGCGCTTCAACTTGTCATTAACTCCCTGTCTGGTCTCGTCAATAAGAACACTGTCATCTACAAATAGCGTACACTATAGTAACTCATCTTGAATCCCTCTTATCAGCACATCCATAAGTAGAGTGAAAAGAAAAGGGTTTAAGACGGAACCTTGATGCAGACCCATACCAATGAAGAAGTCATTGGTGACCCCTCCTGGCGTCCTAACACTCTTTTTACCGCCCTCGTACATATTCTTAATAATTCGAATATACAAGGGTGTCACTCATTTCTTTTCCAAGCATCTCCAAACCACTTCACATGACACTATCATATGCTTTTTGCAGGTCAATGAATACCATATGGAGATTCACCTTTCTATCTCTATACAGACCCATGAGTCTTCTAAAGAGGTAAATCGCCTCTGTAGTCGACCTGCCTGGCATAACACCAAATTGATTATCTGAAATCGAAACATTCTTCCGCAATCTTTTCTCAATCACCCTCTCCAATAACTTCATAGAGTGACTGAGCAACTTTATACCCCTAAAATTATTACAATCTTGAATATCCCTTTTGTTCTTGTACAGGAGGATGACTGTACTCGACCTCCATTCTTTGGGCATCTTAGCGGTCCTAAAAATGACGTTGAAAAGCTCCGTCAGTCACTCTAATTCTTTTTCACCCAAACGCTTCCACGCTTCCACCGGTATCTGATCTGGACCCTTTGCCTTCCCATTAGTCATCTTCTTTAACGCCTCTTTAATCTCGTCCTTGCTGATATGACCACAAAATCGTGGATCCAGTCTCCTCTCACTATACTCTCTTACCCTACTACGGGAGTCTTCCATTCCTTTACCATTGAGGAGTTTGAAAAAGTATCTCTGCCATCTCTCTTTGATTTTTGCATTCTCAAACAACACCCTACCATTTTCATCCTTGATGCACCTCACAACACCTAAATCCCTTGTTCTTCTATCCCTAACCCTCGCCAGTTTAAAGACTTTCTTCTCTCCTTCCTTGGTCTCCAGTCTATGGTATAACCTATCATAAGCCATTCTGTTAGCTACCGCAACAGCTATTTTGGCTACCTTCTTAGCTACCTTATATCGAACTCTACTAATCTCTCTCTCTTCATCCGCTTCACTGTTCATGAAATCAACATAAGTCTCTTTTTTCTCCTTGACTTTCTCATTTGCCTCCTCATTCCACCACCAGACACCCTTCATTTTGTTACCACCTCTTTCAGAAGTACCGAGGATTTCTTTAGCCCACCTTCGAATACAATCTTCCATTGCCTCCCACATTTTATCTGCATCCCCTGCTCACCCCCAAGCTCCCTCTTCAGTAATCCTCTCTAATAATAACACGGCGTTCTCTTTTGTAAGGTTCCATCACTTAACTCTAGGGTCCCCGACTCCCCTGTTCTTCCACTTTGAACATTTGAACTCCACATTTAATACTAGCAGCCTATGTTGAGTTCCTAGAGACTCATTAGGAATCACCTTACAATCCTTGTAAAACCTCCGACTATCCGCCCTCATCTGGAAGTAATCAATTTCGGTTTTTAAGGAGCCACTCTTAAAGGTTACTAAGTGCTCCTCCTCCTTGAAATAGGTGTTTGCCACCAATAATTCATACCCTACCGCGAAGTCCACCACATAAACTACTTCGCTGTTTCTCTCCCCAAAACCGAAACCCCTGTGGGCCGTATCATACCCGTATGAGCTAATACCAATATGGCCATTAAAGTCTCCTCCTATGAAAAGTTTCTCGCTCCGAGGTACATCCTGAATGACAATATTCAAATATTCCCAAAAAAGGTTATTAATATCGTCCAGCAGATCGATTTGAGGAGCATACACACTAACCACATGTCTTGATGCTACTGTTTGTTCTTGTGTTGCTGATGTCTTGATGCTAGCAAGAAGCAACTGTCCTGTTTCTAGAATCCCCTTCGTTTTATCTCGGAGCTCCTGCCCTACAACTATGTGGTTTTCTTCATCAATTCTCAACTCAGTACTCCTGTTGCTATTAGTAGCCCCTTATTGCTATTGTTGCAACCATGACTTGGTGTGAAAAACATCATCGGGCCTTGTTTGTGATAATTTACGATAAAGCACTCTCGGTTACGACAAATATTCTGTACCAAGTTTTCTCTCCTTATGGAGATGTAGAAAAGATTGTCAGATTTCAGACAAGAGATGGTTTTCATACTCGAGTGAATTTCTACTCTTATGGGGATGCTGTCCATGCTTTTGCAAACTTCAAGGTTGCCAGATCTACGATGGTTGTTGTGAGTTAGATCTTTACTTCACTAGCAAATTCATTTGTGGTTGTGAGCCCTATATTCCTCACTATATGTGGGATTATGAACTTCCAAAAGGTCCTTTGATTCCTTCGAAGCTTCTCATTGGAGATTGTTGGGTTTCATCTCTAAGATTTTCCAGGAAAGAACCGACTTTTTATTTGCATGAAACAGATCCTGCCTATTATGATGCATATGATAGGGAATTCATCATTGAGAACAAGAAAGAAGAGAGTCTAGAAGAGCAAAATATGGAAACAGATGTCCAAGTCATAGAGTGTCGTGAACTTCCAGATATCGAGGCAAATGATGTTAACAACAGCACCCTCGATTCTATGAGTCAAGAAGTGCGTGTTGGGGGCCGTGAGTCATATGCAAATGAAGTCTACAGTGAAGAAATGTTCATTCTAGATAGATATGTGGATGCTTTTACTGGGACATCTAATGAGGAAAATGTTCAACCACTAATACCAGTGAATGAAGTGTCCAACGATAATAGCAAATAACTCTTCCATTATCCCCCATGAGTATTCAATGGACACTCAAAAATCTGAACGCATGCAAAGAAAATTCAAGATGGACCAAGCAGTCGGTTTACATGTTGATGTTGAATTTATAATCCCTGATCATGTTTTCATGGACAACACTCTACATTCGATGTCAAAACTTGAAAGTGAGCATGTTGATTTGTTCATCCCTAATGACGTTCTAGTTGGCAAGAAGCTACACCCACTGATTGCATTACTACTTTTCTTGGAGAATTTGAAAGCTCTACAGTTTTTCCATTTGCAGCGTGCAATGAAGTTGTTTCTTTACTTGGATTCCTTCTTTCTACCACTGTACAAAACTTGGCGAGTTTTTTCCAACCAGGGGAAAATGATGCAGGATAAGGATAAAGGAGAATTAAGAAGATATGGATATATCTTAATATTGGCATATGTGAAGTATTTTTATAATTTATTACCTTTGTAGGTTGTCTTTTAGGATAAAATCTTTTTATTTTCCTAGATTATTTTAGTTATCAAAATCTTATCGTAATCTTTAGATTTATTTTATATTCCTTTTTTCAGTTGTATTGATTCTTATATAAATCCCCCCTCGTGCTTTGGGGAAAGACACACTTGAATGAATTGAATTATTAAGTTTTCAAAAGTTCTTGTGTTATTTTCTGGGTGTGGGAATTGCTCTTAGAGCGTCCTACATCAAATAGCTTGTCTAAATTCATAGGAATTCTAGGACTCAAATCTCTTAATCATTTTTACTTTGTGATTATTGTTTGTTATTGCCGTTTTTGTCACAAGGAAGTAGTAAATTGTACGAGCAAATCACTTTAGGTTTCAAAATGACAGACGCAAAGCAAGATTTGGAAAATGTGGATACCGTTTGTCCTTTTTAACCCTGAACTGTCCTGATTTGAGCGTGCTTATCTGAGGACCTGAGTGAAACAAATCATTTTTTAGTGCATCAAATATCTTTCTCACTGTGAGTTGTATTCTTCAAATGTACATAATGCATGTAGGTCTTATGAAAGGTTACTGTTGGCATTTTATGCATGCAAGTGAATATAGTAATGATTGTTTGTGTGGAGTTTATTGAACATTCATGTTATATGCATGACACCCAGCCCACAGTGCAGGTCAATTCATTATTAGCAGCAGGGAAGTAGATCACAGACATAGGTGTAACTTGATTGAGTTTCTGAATTTAACAGGTTAACACCTTCTGAGGTCTTCAGACCATTAGAAGATCCACTGATATCACGTTGCATTGAGATCTTAGATGAGGACATTGTTACAAAAGAAAATGGTGTGGTATCAGCTGTGAGAAGCATTTGGTCCAAAGCTTTGCCTAAGCCTCGAAGATGCTGGCTGCCAACTGGCTGTCTGGTAAGTAAAATTGTGAAAACAATGCAATTTCAAGCAACATTCTTTTCTCAGCTTCATGAATCTTTGAAGTGGTAGAGTTGTTTCAACAGAAACTTATGGAGGCTTTACACAGTGTCCTGCCAAAGATGTCTTTGATTGCATCAGACTTCAGTTACCTACCTGAGGTGAAGATACCCGGTATCAGGGCTCCATTGGTCTCAACAAAGGTACAGCTTGATCACAGCTCATACACTTTCTTCTAAGTTGAGCCGCTTCAGTTTACTATTATTGTATAGAATGGCACTCTGAGAAGCAAAAATTACATTCAAGTAATGCTGTTAAGAGCGAAACTTTAGTCCCATTTTGCTTATATTTGTGAGGGCAGACTGTGTTTCTGTATGGTTGCTTGACCTGCCATCCAAGCTTTTAGGTTCTGTGGCATGCAAGTTACTTGGGTAATCTCCCAGCACTAGGGTCGAATTGCTTGAGGGACAACTGGGCTTGTGGTGGTTGGCCGAGAGCTTAGTTGTCTGTTCCAATCTCTCTTAGTGCCTATGAAGCCCTACCAGTTGTCCGAATGCACTGCTTGTGTAGGCAGTGGCGAAGCCAAGATTTCAAGGAAGGGAGGCTGAAATAATAGTGTCTGATTAACGCTTTAGTTTCATACCCAAATTTTCAAGTTCAATATAATTAGTGTCTAATGAAAGTTTTAGTTTCAAGTTTCAATTTCAATATTTGTATACAAAATTGAATTATCTGCATATTACAAATAAACAAAAAAAAATAATCAATATCAAGTTCAAATTTCAATTTCATATGCAAAACTTCAATTTCAACATGATTACTTGATTAGTGTCTAATCAAGTTTTTATTTCAATTTCAATATTATTAGTGTTTGTTGAAAGTATCAATTTCATCTGCACAATTTCAATTTCGGTTTTACATTAACGTCTAGTGAGAGCTCCAATTTCAATTTTATATACACATTTGAAATACCTACCCTCACCAAAAAAAAAAAATTGAAATACCTAAGTACAACAAAGCCAATTAATTGAAATAACTAATTGCATTAAAAGTAATTGGGTGATATTAGATTTCTTATTGAAAACACTCAAATAACATACTCTCGAGAAGCTAAGTAATTCCTTCAATTTAGCCTTGCACGACCCCCCTCTTAGCACGACTCCCACTCTTTCTCCAAGTGCCTCTCTAGGTGGCCGGTGAAGTTCAGGGTGCTCGGAGTGGTCATTGGAGGGTTACCTGTGGTCTGGTGGACTTTGGGTCTCCGGGAGCCTCCGGCCGTCCCCTTCGCCGGTCATGTTTGGGCTTGCTTGGGTCATCCCTGTCGTTTTCTTCAGATCTGTGCACCGGTGGAGGGATAAGGTGTTTTCCGGTCAAGGCATTGGGTTAGCCGCCAGTTTCTGTCACCGCCGGCAAGTTTTTTGGCAGTTTTCCGGTCGCCGACGACTTTTCCGGGCCTCGGCGTCTCGTCGGAATTTCCCCAAACCACTTTCTTTGGCGCAGAATCAGCTTTTCTGTCCTTTGGTGGTGCTGGTGTCTCCGGCCAGCCACATGTAAGTGGTATTTTGTGTATTTCTCCTCCTCCTCTCCTTCCTGGGCAGTCTTTGGTAGTATTGGGTTTTCTGTTTTTTCATTTCGTGGACTTCCATCCTCGGGCTACGCTGCATTGCCTTGTCTCTTTGTCATGTATGCCTCTGTGTGGGTGGAAGGAAAGTTCCTGGAAGTGACTGGGGGTGGTGGAGGCCCTTTTCCTTTTAAAGTTGTTGAGGCCAATTGAAGGAAAATGTCATCTATCCGGTTGAGCTTCGAGGAATTTTGATGGGTGGCAGTACAAATGGTTTCCTTCTGTTTGTCAAAGGGAGAACCATTGTGGTTGAAAACTTTTAGGTGGGGTCAGAGGTGTCTTTTGCTTCAACTGAGAAAGAATACTAAAGGTAGATTCATTGTCCTCTCTCTTTTGGGTAATGGTGGGCAGGCTAGGACAGTGATCTTTCTCGAGGTTGCTAAGGTGGAGGGTTGGTTTGGGGTGACAGATTCTTAAGGAGACTTTGATTGAGGGTCATAAGAAGCCATCTCCTCCACCAAGGAATGCTTCTATTCCCTCTAGGTTTCCGGTGAGTAGGGATAGGTATTTTGCTACTGTTGTTCGAGGTCATCTGGGTGGCTCCCCTAATTCACCTTTGATGGGGTGGAAGTGTAGGGATTGTGGTTCATGGGATGTTTGTGCAACTGTGGTTGGCGAAGAACATAATGTTAGTGGTAATGTGTTGAAGCAAAAGGTCTCCCTCAAGGACAATGTTAATGATGTGTCAGTGTCTCATTGTAAGAAGAGTGGTACTAAGGAGTTTTTGGAGGCTTCTTCTCCCAGTGTTAATCAATTCTAAGTGTTGAGAGATCTTTTGGAGAACTATCCCTCCTCTTATTGCGAGTGTAGCTCACACTTTAGTTCTCCGTATGCCTCAAGGATCCCAGAATCACCTCTGAATGTGGTGGAGGAGGAGCTGCATTCCTGCAGCTCGTTCACCAACTACGAGTGTGCTTGTTTACTTTCGTAGGAAGAAGCTTCGAAAGACTAATCTCGTTGATGCTCGGTCAGGCTCTCCTATTATGCAGGAGGTGGGAGGGCCTTCATTGTTTGAGGAAGCTTTGCATCAACCCCACATTCAAGATTTAGATGGTGCTGCTTTGCTCGGTTCTAGTTCTTCAGGGAATGTTCGTGAAGGTTCTGCGTGGGTCTTGGAAGGAATGATCTTTTTTTGTAAGAAGATGGGTCTGGCCATTGAAGGTAGAGAAATGCAGTTGCTTTCTTTTCTTGGATCGCTGGAAGCAAATAGAATGACAGGTGATCAGTTGGTTGAAGAGAGCATGGGGGATACGGTTGATAAGGATAGGTTGTTTTGGGATGGGGCCAGCCGTTAATGTGCTTGCTTGGAATGTCGGGGGGCTCAATTGTCCAAATAAGCGAGGGGATGTTAAGTGGGTGTTGCGTACTTTTTCTTACGATGTTGCCATTCTCCAAGAATCCAAGTTGGAGGTTGTTAGTCGCCCGATAGCGATAAGTCTTTGGTGTCGTCGCCAGATCGAGTGACTTTACTTACCTTCAGTGGGTCGCTCAGGAGGCATTATTCTCATTTGGGATCCTCAAGTGTTGGAGCTCGGTGACTCTCGCGTTGGGTAGTTTTCTGTGTGTTGTAGGTTTAAGTCTTTGGAGGACAATTTTGAGTGGGGTCTGATCGGGGTATATGGGCCTAATGACGACCACATGCGACTTGGATTTATTTGAGGAATTGTCGTTTTTTATGTCTTCTTGGGACATTCCGTGGTGTTTGGGTGAGGATTTTAATGTCGTTAGGTTTCCTTCAGAAAGATCCACAGGTGGTCGGTCGTCTTCGGCAGTGAGAGAGTTGTCTAGTTTTATTGATTCTTGCAATCTTATTGATCCTCCTTTGGAAGGTGCACGCTTTACTTGGTCCAGCCATGAGGAGGTTCCTGTGCTATCTCACATTGATCGATTTCTCTTCTCGGTTGAGTGGGAAGATCACTTCCACGTGGCCCATCAAGTTACCCTTCCGAAAATCACTTCGGACCATTTTCCCATTCTTCTGCGGGTTGGGGAAGTCTGTAGAGGTAGACGTCCTTTTAAATTCGAGAATATGTGGCTTGAGGCAGATGACTTTAGTGACCTTGTCAAATCTGCTTGGGATGAACTAGATGTTGTGGGCCCCTCGAGTTTTATTTTGGCAAAGAAACTCAACTTTTTGAAGACCAAACTTAAATAGTGGAATAGGGAAGTGTTTGGCCATTTTGAGTTTAAAATTGCTAGTCTGGTGGAAAAAGTGAAGCTCTTAGATGAGAAGGAGCAACAATAGTCCCCCTCTCATGGGTGGATAGATTTGAAAGATTGGGAGTTAAACTGTTAAAGAAGAACTGTCTATGGTGCGAAGATCCATTGATTTTTATTGGCGTCAAAGAGCAAAGCAACAGTGGATTGAGGATGGTGATCGAAATACCAAATTTTTCCACCGGGTGGCAAATAGGAGAAGATAGTTTAATGCTATTCACAAAATTAAAGTGGATGGTAAGCTTTATGTTGATGCTGCCTCGGTTAATAATGTGATTGTTCACTTCTATGAGAATATGTATCATGAAGATCATCAACCATCAAGGATTTTTCTTGATGGTATCCCTTTTGCCACTATTAGCCTTGATGATGCAAGGGATCTTGAAAAAGATTTTACAGAAGACGAAGTTTGGAATGCTATCTCTGTGTTAGGCAACGAGAAAGCTTCAGGGCCAAACGGGTTCAATATAGCCTTTTTCCAGCATTGTTGGTCTATTTATCAAGGGGGAGATTATAGGATTTTTTGTTGACTTTCATAATAAAGGTGTTTTTGAGAAAAGTTTAAATGCTGCCTTTGTTGCTTTGATACCCAAATTGGGTGGCGCAGATTATACCAAGTCTTTTAGGTCCATCAGTTTAGTAGGGAGTGTTTATAAGATTCTTGCCAAAGTCCTCGCTTCAAGATTGAAGAAAGTTGTTGGAAAAGTTGTGGGTTCCTCGCATCATGCTTTGTTCCTGGCCGTGAAATTTGGGATGCTGCCTTGATTGCTAATGAGTGCATTGATTCTTATATCAGATTGGGGATTTCTAGTATCCTATGCAAGCTGGACATTGAGAAGGCTTATGATTATGTCTCTTGGAGTTTTCTTTTGGCTATTCTTGAGAAAATGGGCTTTTCTAACAAGTGGAGGAAATGTATCTCTTTTTGTTTTTTCACCATATGCTTCTCTATCTTAATTGATGGTGAAGCATTTGGTTTTTTTATTTATTTTTTTTCATGCTCAGGAGGTCTAAGGCAAGGTGACCCGTTGTCACCTTTGTTGATCATTTTGGTTATGGTGACCCTCAGCAGGTTGGTGATTAAAGCAGGTGAGGAAGGTCTCTTGAATGACTTTCATATTAGCAACCCTCATTCCGGGGATTTGTCGATATACCATTTGCTCTTTGCCGACGATAACCTTGTTTTTTGCAAGCCGGACGAGGGTAATTTGGGTTATTTAAGGTGCATCCTTATGCTATTTGAAGCTATGTCTGGGCTAAAGGTCAACCTTTCCAAAAGTGCACTTATTCCCGTTGGCGACGTGCCTAATGTTCATGTGTTGGCTTTTGGGTGTGGAGTTGATCACCCGCCGTCTTTATACCTTGGTCTTCCTCTTGGTGCTCCTTATAAGAGCATAGCGATTTGAGACCCAATTGTTGAGAGGTTTCATAAGAGATTGGCAGCTGGAAGTCTAAGCTTTTGTCTAGAGGGGGTAGATTGACCCTTTTAAAAAGCACTTTGTGTAGTCTGTCCGTCTACTTCATGTCTTTACTCACCATCCCATCTAGCATTGCTAGTCGGTTAGAGAAATCATGAGAGATTTTTTTTGGAATTCCAATGAAAATGGTAATGGCTTCTGTTGGGTCAATTGGAATGAGGTATGTCGTCCGAAACAATAGGGAGGACTTGGGATAAGATCCCTTCATGTTATGAACAAAGTGTTGAAGACCAAATGGTTGTAGAGGTTTGCAAAGGAGGATGTCATGTGGAAAAATGTGATCAAGGCAAAATATGGAGTAGATGAGTTTGGTTGGTGGAGTAAGAAGAGTTCTTATCCTCACGGTGTTGGTTGTTGGAAAGCTATCTTAGGAGGTCTTGAGCGTTTCAAATCTTTAGTGCATTTTGAGGTGAAGGATGGCTCAAGGGTGTTATTTTGGCATGATGTTTGGTGTGGGGATCGTCCTTTAAAGACTCTTTTTCTCGATCTCTTTTAGGATGGCTCATTTGAAGTATGCCACGGTAAAAGAAGTAGTTTCTTGGAATGGTGATATTAGCCATTGGAATTTGACTTTTGTTAAGAGTCTCAATGATTGGGAAAAGGACACAATTTGTAATTTGTTAGCCGTACTTATTGGCAAAGAGGTTCTTTCCCAAGGTAAGGATGAGATTGTGTGGCCACTGAACTCTAAGGGATCCTCTAGTGTCAAGAGTTTTTGTTCCACACAATTTGAAGCCTTAGATGGTTGTGATCTTGCTGCTAATTCCATTTGAAAGTCTAAAGCTCCCACAAAAGTGTGTTTCTTCACTTGGGTATCCATCTTAGGCAAGATTCCAACAGATGACATGCTTAAGAGAAGAAATTTTAGAGGTCCAAGTAGATGCTCCATGTGTTTGGAGGAGGAAGGAACTGTGGATCATCTCCTTCTACATTGTCGGTGGGTTTCTTCGCTTTGGGATTTATCTCTCTCTCTCTAATGGGGATTAGTTGGGTTCAACCTTCTAATGTGAGAGATGCGGTAGCGGCTTGGAGGAGAAGGATTAAGAAGGTTTGGGTCCTTGGAGTTTGGAACATGGTTCCTTTGGCTATTTGGTGGGCTACTTGGAAGGAGAGAAATTATCGTATTTTTGAGGACAAAGTCTTGTCGTTTAATATTTCAAGCTCTATTTTTTGAGGTTGTTGTTTAGTTGGAGCGTGGGGCTTTGTGGTAACCAAAATTTAAATTTTTTGGCTTTTACCGATTGCATTATGGATGAGAGCTTAAAGACATAATGTTTTTGTATTGCCTCTTTTGTACATGGGTGACATCCCCTTGGTGTCCATTTAATATACCTCTTTGATTACTTACCAAAAAAAAAAATAAAAAAATTTGAAAACACTCAAATTTAAATTGCCAAAGGCCACTTCAAACTAGCAGATAGATAGATTTGGACAGTGGCACCTAAGCCAGGCAAGCTGTAAAAAATAATTTTAAAAAAATCTAAGAATTCGTTTGGTTTTGCTCTTTGCTCAGATCGAACCTGCAACCCACTTTATAGTACGCATGACCCACTTACCTGCTACACCACCAACTCCTTATGATTGTTAACTGGCCCAAATAATAAAAAAGGGCAGCCCGGTGCATAAGCATCCCGCGTTCACGCAGGGTCCGGGGAAGGGCCGCACCCCATGGGGTGAATTGTAGGCCACCTAACCTGACTTTGTCAGTGGCTGATTCCACGGCTCGAACCCGTGACCTTTTGGTCACACGGAGACAACCTTACCATTGCTCCAAGGCTCCCCTTCTAACTGGCCCAAATAATATTTATTGTAAATCATTTTCTCTTTTTTTTCCGGCATGGGATTTTGGGGGGGGGGGGGGGGGCTCTGCCACGGTGTGCAGGGTCCCTGCTTACTAAGTACCAACCTTAAAAGGGCAAAAGAAAGACCTCTTTTACTTATTGTGGCTGTCTGGTCTCTAATGTGGATTGTGTAATTAATTAGTTCCTACTTGAAATGTAACTGTATAGTTAAAATGGAAGACTATATTGTGTAACCGCTTGTACCGCAGCTACATACGTCCACCTCAAAAAGAAATTGATGCGTCCGTTGATCTAATTTCTGTTTAGATATATTGTATATATGATATTTATTGCAACATGAGGCAGGAAGCAAATGTTGGAGCAAAAGGAAGGTTGGTGAGGGGTTTGAATCTCTATCAACTACTTTTTCTATTTCTCTATTGCTTTTTTTTCTCCCTTGGTTGGACTTCTTTCCTACTTTTTTTGTTCTTTTTTTTTCTTGGGGCCTTATCTCTTTTCCTATTTTAAAGTAATGTTTTGATTTCTCTCTCTTTTTTCTCCTTTTTTTATAGGGTGATCTTGGTTTCTACCTTGATTCTATTTTTATATCTATTTTTCTTAGTGTAAAATATTTTTTAAATATATTTTCTTTTGCTTGTGTTTTATAGATAACTTATTTATATAAATTGTATTGAATTGAAAAATGACTTACACATCTAATGCTTCTGAAGTTATGTGAAAAGAATCCATGGTTTTTTTTAGTGAACATTAACAATTTAGCATAATGTTTGGTGAACATTATATTTAAATGCATTTGATGGGCTAGCATGATATTGGCCATGTGTTTTAGTGTGTAGTCAAAATATCTTTTGGAGAACAGTGAAATAATATTTGGTGAGAAAAGTTTTTAGAAACTTGTCAGTGAACAATAATTTATTTTTTGTAAACGATAGGATCTTTTGGTGAATAATAGAACTCGCTTTGGTCAACAATAGGTAGGTTTGTGGTGGATAATGTGTCACTGTTCAATGAACAGTGCGTGTGGACATTTTGCGGTGAACAGGAAAGTATTTGGTGAGCAGTAAACACTCTTTAGTGATAGAAACTTTTAGGATTTTTAGTGAGCAGTTTAATATCTGGTGAACAATAGATCACTCTTTAGTAACCTAATTGTGAGTCGTTGAAAAAATGGTGGGAGAGAAAATTGTAAGCCCCAGCCACCTCTGTCACCGACTGTACTGTTTCTGCCGTCGACTGAGGCCCCAACTATTGAGCTCGTCAATAGATGTGTTGCTGGTCGTGTGTTGCAATGGGTGAGGAGAGAAAAAATGTGCTGAAATTCATAAGCTGTGCTTGTGTGGTTGCGGCAACAACTTGTGCTGGTTAAAAAGCCATTGGAGACTGCCGTGCCTTAATGTTGTTGCCAGTCGTCAGCCGCGATGCAAAGGCAGCGGCTGTCAAACTGTCGAGCTGCACAGGGGAAGGAGAGGGAAGATAGGGGGTGAAGTTTTAGGTCTGTACAGGAATATTGTACCATAGTTTTTATTGTATAAGAACTGAGTTAAAACTTAAAATTCAGTTTTCACTAGCTAGATTTATTGAACATGCGTTTCCTTTGAGATTATCAAGAAGCATTTTTTTTTGTTTGTTTGTTTGTAACATGACTACACCCAACTGAGCCTCTCCTAGGACATGACCCTTGACGGTTCTACATTATGGTCTAGGATTGGCGTAATAGATGTTTTCTTTCTATTTCTTCAATCTTCACCCTTTGAATCTTGATCATATGACTTTGGTGTCCACACCTCCTCCATATGCTGCCATCCCTTTCTTTTCTTATATTCGCAGAGATTTTTCTCGTCATTACTCTGTGGCTCTTGCCTTCAGCATGATTTTGGATACAAACTGAAGAAAAGAGTCGTTGGCAAGGTTCCTTACGTTTGAGTTATCCCAAAAATCTTATCTGTATTGGGTGGCTGGTGGTAATTGCATTAGTTTACATGTTAAAGGGACTATGTTGCGGCTGAAAAATTGCAGACTTGACCAGTAAGGTGCTTCCTTCATTGTGAACCTTGTTGGAGCTTGCATATGCTTGATTGATATATAAAACTTGTGTAGTGTAGAGCAAGATTGAGAGATCTTGGAGGCGGTTGGAGCCTCCAATCTTCATAGTGGAATAGTTTACCACACACTATGGGAGGGCCAAAAATTATTCACAACAAAAGCATTTAGCACTGTTCCAAGGGTGTTGGCTTGAAGGGGCCTAGAGGGAAGACTTGAATGGAAGCCATAAGTTTGGCTCTCATTCATCAAATTAAGAGCTGGGAGCTTACGAGAGAGTTAGGCTGTTGTGCATGGCATTGAGACTGTTATTTAAGTGTTACGTAACTCAAATGGATGTCTAGCTGCAATACTTTCTATGAACTTAGGAAGCAAAGTTAGTTGTAACATTTCATACTTAATAATGTCTCTGTTGGGGGCGCCCGGGGGGCGGGGACATGGTTTTATAGATTGATCCGATGGATTGTACCATTTCAGTTGTGATTGCATTGCGGTATCTTGGAATCACACTAATACAACAATTGGGTGACAGGTCATGTGTGAGTTTTACAAAACGATTCACTAAACAATGGTCTGTACTTGTTACTTTGTGATCCCATTATTAGTTTGAAACATATAAAGGATTTGGCACCATGGTCTGCGGATGCGCCCATCAGTGGATTAAAAAAGTGATCTTTGTTTTGGAATGGCTGTGATATTGTGGCCATTCTCTATTGTGGAATGGTCGTCATGACTTTTCGATGAAATGTGGCAGACAAATAAATTGTCGAGAAACTATCTTTCAACTTGAAAACTTTTTTGATTCCGGTGTGACCATTTCGTTGTGGAATAAGATTACTTTTTTTATCCACTGATGGTTGTATCCGCAGACCATGGTGAAGTGGGACCTGCACTGGTGATTGTTATCGTTGTGCTGATGGGTCAACCAGGTTGCATGCCCCCAAAGATGGGTCAAAGTCTACCAGGTCATGGTGAAAGACTCCTTTGGATGAGATGGGCGTAGAAGGAGAATCAGAGGGAATTGTGACTTACCAAGCAAGAGGGCCTAACTCCGAGTTTCAAGGTTGGTGGAGGAAAGACATGAGAGGAAACGCTAGTGGTTGAGGGCACAAGCTTCCTCATAGCAACCATGTTGAAAGGTTTGCAATCATCGTGTGTAGACGGGGTAGGCCACTGTGGTTGCGATTTTTTTTTTTTAAATTTTTTGGGGTGGGAGTGGGGCTGTGCGGGCGGAAAATGATGAGAGAAAAGTTGGAGGAAAGAACTAGAAGTAGAAAAAATCTGTGTGAAAAGCGTTGGGGGGTAGGCAACCATAAGACGTTGATTGTACATGGGTAAACTTGATAACAATGGAATAGACTTATGGGGGAAGCTGCAGAGCAGAGAGGGGTGTAGACAAAGACTATCTGTGTTTATTTCCCCACATATTTTGGTGAAGTCTAAGAGCTGTCAAACTATTGTAGACTAGCTTTTGCTTCCATAATTACTGATAGTTGAATGCCTCTCCCTTTCTCCTTCTCCCTTAAATTTCTATTTCTCGTATTTTTAAGTTGAATGGCGACAGGCTTAACAGATTAGGCCATCATTCGTTTTGATTTTTTATCCTCCCCATTTAAAAATATTTACAGACATTCGATTGATTGAATAAATAAAAGAAAGCAAACTATTCTGATGTACTGTATAACCAAACCCCTTTCTTCACTTCATTGCGCCATGCCCCTCCCCAACAAATCTGCCTTCGTTCCAAGGAATGTCCTCACCATCTTCCTAGTCTACAAGCTAATTTTCTCATTTCTAAAAGTTTAATGAGGGCTAACGGCCCCACTTCTGATCAGGAATGCAATTGTCAATCTTATTTTCAGTGATCCGTGAGCACAAATTATTTTGCATCAACTGCTATTATCACGCTGTCTCACTGTTTTTCTGTCCCCGCCTTGGCAGATAGATGGTCGGAGCATAGATCATGACTGCTACCTGGATGCTAAGGTTTGTTCATACTTCACCCCCCCCCCTCCCTCCAAAAAAAAAATCAGAGCATGATAGGATTGACTATTATTTTTAGAGCCGTGTGTTTATATACGCGAGTTGCAATCATCGCCCACTTGTGACAGTGGAATGTCCATTATGTGACTGTTGTCTTCTAGAGTTCTGTTTTAATTTGGCTGTCACTTATTATAATTTGCATGCATAATGCTGAAGCCAAGGGTGAGCATATCTGGGAACTCAAGCCGCTGGAATCTCTATGGCTTCATTTGGTTCTTAGAAAATTTGGTAGAAAGACAAGTTGGAGGAGAAAAACTGTGAAAGAAAAAAGTAGGGAGAAAGTGAGTTTTTTTTATCTTGTTTGGGTTGAGAAAAAAATACAAGAGTTCGGATGAGAAATTTGAATGTCGATGAATTACTTGAATTGCGTTGATATTTTCTAAGTAGTGTGAGGTGGGAGGAGGTCGAAGATTCTTTTGGGAAGTTTTCCCAAACTTTCCTCACAATTTTAGGAGGAAAATTTTATCACTTGTTCTAACAATTCTCCCCCCCCCCCCTCATTTTCCTTCATATTTATTTTCTTTGTGATTTTCTCTAAACTAAACATAAGAAAAAAGTTACTTTAAATTTTTTTTTTCCATTAAATTTTCCAAGGTCCAAACAGAATCTAAGTCATGACTTTAGTTTTTGGTCATAAGAACTAGACTGCGTTTGACTTTTGAGTGGTTCTAACTTCCAAAGCATGCACACTAGCCAGGAAGAATAGAGTCTTGGTTTGGTCTTATGGGTGGAAACCAAGCATTCTATCGCTACCCTAATCCCAAACGGATGGTGCCCATCTTGTTTAATGTGATACTTATTTTTCTTTCCACATCAGATTTGTATATTGCAATGCACACTCGCTTTATTTTTATTTTTATTTTTTATTTTAACAACCAAAGTTGTTATATTCATAATAATAAGAGAGCATCTTATCCATCTTTTTGTACATATTTCATTTATATATATTTTACTCTTTTTTCTCATCAAAAAACATTACAAATGAGTTTATTGACTCCAACACCAATTCAGGTAAGCCGGGGGTTATTTGTAAGCTAGACATTGAGAAGGCTTGTGACCGTGTCAATTGGGATCTTCTTATTTATGTTATGAGAAGAATGGGGTTTGGGGAGAGATGGATTGGTTGGATTCGCCATTGTATTTCTTCTACTTCTTTGCAGTGCTAGTTAATGGTTCCCTTTCTCAATTCTTTTTTGCATCTAGTGGGTTGCGCCAAGGTTTCCCTATCTCTCCTCTTCTGTTCTTATTGATAATGGAAGTTTTCACAATGACGGTAAATTCGGCTACTACAGGGGGGCTTATATCAGGGTTCTTTGTAGTATGTAGGCTGATTGAATGCATCTGCTACTGATGTCTCCCACCTACTCTTTGCTGATGATATGATTATCTTATGTGATAATGATTGTGAGTAAATAGTGAACTTGCGTGGCATTCTTATTTGGTTTGAGGCAGTCTGGACTAAGAGTCAATCTGTCGAAGAGCTCTATCTTACTAGTTGGGCAAGTGGACAATATCCAATTGCTTGCAGGTTTTCTAGGTTGCTCGATTGATTCTTTTCCAACATCCTATCTTAGTCCCCCTCTTGGTACAAAATTTAAGGATAAATCCATTTGGGAACCTGCAGTCGAGCGTTTTGAGAGGAGACTATCCGGGTGAAAATCAAAATATCTTTCCAAAGGGGGTTGATTGACACTTATTATAAGTGTTTTGTCGAGCATTCCAGCTTACATTCTCTCACTCTTCCTTTTACCGGTCTCGGTGGCAAATAAGTTAGAAGCTATTCAGAGAATTTCTTTGGGGTTCTTTTGGCAGTGACTTCAAATTCATCTTGTTAGATGGAATATTATCAAGAATCCCTAACTTGGGGGGGGGGGATTAGGTGTTAGGGATCTTAGACTTTTCAATGAGGCATTGCTAGGCAAGTGGCTGTGGAGATACATGAATGAGAAGATAGCCTTTGGAGAAGGGTGGTTAGGAGCAAATATGGTGATAATGGTCTTGGATGGTAACCCTCTAAACCAAGTGGTGCTTATGGGGAAAGTTTGTGGAGATTCATTCGCAAAGGATAGGGAAGATTTTATCATCATTTTTCCTTCGTGCCTGGTGTTGGTTCTTCTATTTTGTTTTGGCATGATCGTTGGTGTAAGGAGGGTGCTCTACGAGCTCTCTTCCCCTCTCTTTATGTGCTTGCTGTGAATAGAGATGCTGTATTGCAGATAATCGTCAACATGGGTATGGCACTATTGTGTGCTCTACTAGATGCTGCTATTGCAGATGATCGTTGGTTGATGACACTATTCTTGCCACCTTTCTCAGAGAGTTGAGTGAGATTACATCCCAGGACTCACTTGACAGGGTTACTTGGGATCTTGAGTTTTCATTGTCAAATCTTATTATTTAAAGTTCATCTCTTATTCTGTCTTCACTATGGAGTCTAGCTCTTTGGGGCGGTTCCCTTGGAAAATTATTTGGAAGACTTTAGCTCCCTTAAAGGTGTCAGTTTTTGCTTATGAGAGTATTTTGACATGTGATAATTTATAAAAGAAGGGAATTATCTTGGTGAATAGATGCTTTATGTGCAAATAGGATTTGGAGTCTCCTGATCACCTATTGTTGCATTGTCAATTTGCAAGTCCTTTTTAGGAGTTGTCCTAGAGTTGCTTGGGGATTTCTTGGGTTGTTTCGAATTCTACGAGGCATTTTCTTTTGGGTTGGGAGGGTGCTTTTGGTAGGAAAGCTAAAGAGAAAAGCATCTTATTAATCCCACATGCGATTTTTTGGACTATTTGGCGAGAGAGAAATAAAAGAGTCTTTGAAGGAGAGGAGACACCTCTTCAACGAATCAAAGATATTATTATCAAGGCTCTTTTGTTCCGACATAGTGGGAACTTTTGGCAATCTTCTTTTGGTGTTCTTGATTATGTGGATAGCTTCCATCTTGGGTGTACATAACCCTTTTGGAGGATGCCTGTTTGCATCCATCCTTTTGTACATATTTCATTTATATATATTTTACTCCCTTTCCTTATAAAAAAAATAATAAGCGAGCTTGCCACAAAAGGCTAATTACATCCCTAAAAAATATGCTATCACAAAATCAAGTACAAGTTTTGGGCCACTCATCTTTTAACTGCTCGAGTGCATTTTGAACCCCCATCTGACCCTCTTCTATTTCTCCTTCCAAAACAACCAAAAGTTGACATGAGGAATTGCTTGAAAAACTCTTTGTTTAACCTTTCTTCCAAAATTTTTTTCCACAACTTAGTAATTGATGTCTCACTATACTAAGGACCATCCAATGAAGGCCCACCGGTACCCCCTCCCCCCAAATGCACATATACATGCGTGTTTACATTAAGTTAGAAACAAGGACTTGAATTTACCCAAACCTCAATCTAGCTAATATGATATCAATGTGTGTGATCTTGTGGGTATTGGAGACTAAGTGGTTGTTGGTATTTGGCACTGGGATGTCATCAAAGTTGGAACTGGAATTGTGTCCATGCCATTCTGGATCTTGAAAATCAGAGCCATCTAAGTGATTCTGATATCAGATCATGAGCCATTTGAGTGGTTCTGGGTCAGTTCTTGGGTATGCTTGACCTGTGCTTTAGGTAAATGCTGCTCTAGAAAGTAATTGATGTGATTACCTGTACTTGATCCAAGTTTGTCTGTCTAACTATTGTTGACACATGCAGACAACCAGGGCAAGAGTCAGAAAGTTATGTTGAGGGGAGCCAAATAAAATGATAAAACTCTATTTCTTCACTCCTGCCCCCTAAAGATATTTTGCTTGGGTTGAACTATACTGTTTGAAGTAACATAAAATAATTGTATCAAGTCAAAATAAAATGCCAATTAGCTAGATCATTGTGTTCATTAAACACATATTTGAAATAAGACCCTTTTAGTGATTAATGACTCTAGTAGCACTTAGGATTTTTTTTTGGGGGGGGGGGGAAGATGGTATAGTGAAGTGAAAAGATTAACTAGGACAAAATTAAACAGAACAGCCAATACTTAGAACTGAAAGTAAAAAATAGTGACAGTTGAAATAGAAAAAAGGGAGGGAGGGGGGAAGTGGTTACAGAAGGTTAGGGGATATAAAGAAAGAAAGTAGAAGAAAAAGTTGGAAAACAAAGATGAAAGTACAGAAGGTTATGGAATTGTAAAAACCAAGGTAGGAGCGAGGAATCTGGGCAATAGGAGCGTAGAGGAGAGGAGCTTATAAAAATCCTAAAAATAAGTACGTCTAAAAGGTTTGAACCTGTGAATCAATTTATTCTATTTGTTGATGGCGCAGTTGCTACCACCACTATGCTGCACACATCTTTTAGAATTATAGTAGGCTAATATTAATAATAACAGTGACTTGAGGGGGAGGGGGGTTTCATGGCCCCCGCTGCCCCGCCCCCAAGCTCCACCCCTTCACATGATTAATTGTTAAACATTTAACTAACTAGTGGAGGAGAAATATAATTAAATCTAATGTGAGCTTGATGCAGGGTGATGCTGATATTTTTTTCCCAACTGACTTCTGGCTTTTGGAACGCATTGATCATTATTGTTCTGGTTGGCTAAAACCAAGCCAGAAAAATCCAAGCAAGGGAGGGAAGAAAAGAAGGGCTATTACGGTATGTTATTCGCAGTTCTGGCTACTAGCTATTCTGCTGACAGACAGTACTAGGTCAGGCGAAATAATACATATATGTTACTTCACAGTTCACAGCGTGAATGAAAACCTGGATGTGGGTCAGTGGACTTATGTTGTTGGCTATAAATTTTGGGTGAAGTTCATGCCTCTGTGTTCTTTGGTTGGCTCAATGCACGTGAAATATGCTTGTGACATTTACTGGCCTTTTCCCCCCCAATTTATCACTGCAGAAATCCAGCATCTTTTGAGAGTGGCTAGAACCTTGCATGTTGTAATTTTCCGCAATTGTACGGTTGTTCGTTGTTGTACTTACGGGTGTCGTCCTTAGGGATGGTTTATGCAATTAAATTGCGGATGAAATGAAATTACCATAAGTTTGTTAACTTGATGCCCTTGAGTACTAAGTAAATCAATGCACCTTACTAACGGATAAGAGGAACTCCAGTGACATGCTATTTGCAAAAATTTGAAAGCTAATCAATAAAACATAAGTCTGTCTATAACCACAGCAAACTCGAATGAACTTGAGGAAGGGAACTGAGGCTGAATGCGGACGAAATATGCTACCAAACGCAACCTTGAACCAACTAGCACACAAGTTCTCATCCAAACCTGTAATTTTCACTTGAATTTAGTCAAACCCAGAATCAAAGTTACATTGGCTTGTGAACTAAATTTAGATCTGAAACTCGAAACTGAGACAAGATGAAAATGAAAAAAAAATAATATGAAGTCTGAAAAATCTATTCTAATCTGCTCCACTCTACTTCTCTCCCTGCCTCCGAATCAATCTGCTGAACAAGTTTTTTGTTGCCCCCCCTCTAATTCGAACCCCTTCTGCTTGTTGCCTCCTTTAATCCCTAATTATGGCTTAGTAACTCCCCAATAATTGCTTGAGACGGCTGAAGAATTGATTAGGGTAAATAAGGGGGGAGAGAATGCATATGAATGAAGGCATGTGTTATTGCAATGTGAGGTAGTAAACGAAGGGGCAGCAAGCGTTATTGAGAAGCAGAGGAGCTCGAGAGGCTCAAATTTATGGCTGGGCGACGCTGGAGTTCAGAAGAAAGAGAAGAAGGGGAAGGGAAAGAGGAGGCTGCCGGTCACGTGCCTCGTACATGGCGGTTAAGTGAGGGCAAGGATGGGTGTTTGGGCTGTGGTGAGGTGAAGCCCTCTTCGAGACAGAGAGAAATGAAGGAAAAGGGGGAAAGTGGGCTGTGGATTTGGAGGGAAGCGTTGGCTCGTGGGCCCGCGGTGAAAACAAGGTGAACAGGCCCAGTGAGAGAGACGGAGGGCGCACGTGCCTTGCGCGTGAGAGGGGAAGGGTTGGACCGGGGCTGGGCTGATGGGCTGAGCTGGGCCACTGCCGGTTGCTTCTCTTTTTTTCTCTTTCCCTTTTGCTTTGCCCAAGTTGATCCAAAGTTTAAGATTGAGCAAGGGTCACTCAACGCATCTTCCATTCATACAAACTATCATAGGTTTGGTAAGATTCTCAATTCTCCATCACTTAAATGCAATATGCAAAACAATAATTAAAAGGACTTTTCAGGGTTATAATAGAACTATGGGGAAAGGGTTAGGAGAGGGACAAATGATTTGGAAAATGAGGAGCTAAAAGCCAAGTAGCTAATCAGCAACCAAATCCTACCAACACTATAATCACACATCCAAAACAACTTAAGAACACACCCCACAAAATTGGACCATTGGAAATGAGCATATACAATGTCAACATTCATGCCAATCACTCTTATTCCTAACACTTTTTTCTCAATTTTAAATTTTTTTTTCCGACTTTTTCCTAAGGAACTTTTCCATTTATTCCCTTCGTTTCCTCTTGTTTTTCCTTTTTTTATTTGAATGAAAAATAAATTAATGACATATAACAATACAACTCATTTTCCAAATGGTTACAACAATACATTCCCTGACCACACCAAACCACCAAATGTATGATCACCTGAAACCTACCTACCAAATATTGAAGTATTGCCCCATTAGACTTGGCTTAGGTATAGGAAATGTGTTAAGGCCAAGGGGTAAAATGAAGGGTTCACAACAAAAACAGTCAAGGCTCAAAGGGTTAACATAGGGTAAAATATTCAAATCAGGGTGGCAATCGGGCTATTCTGGTTCATGAAAGAAATCAATGCCTCTATCATATTATCATAATGCACATGCTAAATATGATTTCAAAGAGGATCAAAGCAAGTTTTAGAGACGTAATCATGGAAGAGACATATGAAAGAAAAATATGAGACTAATATTGATCATTAGTCTTTAAGCCTCAAAATGTCACGGGGTATCTACTAAAGTCAAGTTTACATTCGAAAAATGTCGGAGGTTAGGACTGAGTACAAACATCACACTTTGGACCAAGCTCTATCAATGCACACCACATTCGTTCATTTTTTGAAATTTTGGAAACAAAGTTTCCACACCTCCACACCTAAATTAGACAGTGTCCTCGTTGGAAGTAAAAATAAGCAGAAACAAAAAATAAAAAAACTAAAAAGAAAAACAAATATTTAAGGAGAAAAACAAGACTCAAAAGCAAAAAAGACACGACTCAAATAAATGTACAAATATACACACGAGAGAAATAAAAAGGAAAGCATCCAAATATACAAAAAGAAAATAAAAGAAAAATGAGAAAAAGAGAAAGGAAGGAAAGAAATCTCAAGCAAACTAGGTAGGGTGCTAAGTACACCCGAGCTATCTTAGAATCTCATCACTGATCAGGACGACTCTCGGAGTATCAAACACTCCACATCTTCTTTGCTCAGCAACTTCAGAAGTTGCTTCAACCTTTGACCATTCACCCTGAATGTGGCACCACTTTCAGGGATCCTAAATGTTGACTGCACCATAAGGGAAAGCACATGAAACAAGATAGGGATCTGGCCATCGGGACCTCAATTTTCCTAGAAACAAATGGAGCTTAGAATCATATGAGTGTACTTTCATTCTTGGGGCAAACTCTTTTCTAAGAATATGTTTGTCATGAAACAAATTAGCCCTCTTTTTGTAAGATTGATCACTTTCATAAGTTTTAGCTCTTATCTCTTCAAGCTCACTTACTTGCAGTCTCCCCTCCTTACTTGCCTCAGTCAAGTCATAATAAGGCATCTTAATGGCCCACTAAGTTCTATGCTCTATCTCAACAGGGAGATGACAACACTTACCATAAACAACCCTATAAGATGACATACCCAAAGGAGTTTTGAAAGTCGTCCTATAAGCTCAAAGAGCATCTACAAGTTTGTCGGCCTAATCTTTCCTATTTCTGCTCACAGCCTTTTCTAGAATCTATTTAGTTTGCCTATTGGACACTTCAACTAGCCGCTAATTTGGGCATGATTGGGGGTAGCGAGCCTATGAACTATGAAGTACCTCCTCAACAAGGCATCAAAAGACGTGTTATTAAAGAGGGTGTCCCGATCACTAATGATAGTGCAGAGCATGCCAAACCTAGTAAAAATGTTCTCCCTAGGGAACTTCACAACCACCTTAGCATCATTGGTCCTAGTAGGGATGACCTCTACCCCCTTAGAAATATAGTCCACAACCAATAAAATGTACTCATTCCCAAAACAAGATAGAAATGGTCCCATGAAATCTATACCAAACATCGAAAGTCTCCACCTTAGTGTTGGGTTTAATTGATATCATATCTCTCCTACTTATCCTATCTAACTATTGGCACCTATAGCAACTCTTAGGGTACTCAAAAGCATCCCTTAATAAGGTAGACCAATAAAACCCTCATTAAAGAACTTTGGATGGAGTCCTTCTCCCACTAAAATACCCCCATGCTTGGTCATGACAAAACTAAAGGACACTCACCACCTTATGGTTGAGAATACACCTCCTGAAAACTTGGTCAGAACAATATTTAAACACGGTTCATCCTAAACAAAGAATTTCACAAGGTGAAAGAATCTATCTCTTTCAGTCTTATTCCAACCCTCAGGGATCCTACCAGAAAATAGGCAGTTCACCATGCAGCATACCAAGGATCATGGCGGACAACAGATAATTGCTCAGCGGGAAAGCACTCAGAAATATTTGACTCACTCTCTCTACCATAGAATATCCTAGACAAATGGTCAGCAACAAGGTTCTCAAAACCTTTCTTATCCCTAATCTCACAATCAAAATCTTGTAAAAGCAATATCATCTCACAAGCCTAGGCTTAGCATCCTTCTTAGAAAGAAGGTGCTTAAGAGGATCTATTCAGGTAAGGTCTAAACTTAGTTGGGCATTATTCAGAGTGTGATTAGCATAATAGATGACATGGGGCTTCTTATCAACATATTGTCCTATGCTTAGTTTGAAAAAGTGTTCAGAAAAGCTCAGGGCGCTAGCCGTGACGCCTAGGAAGTGGTCTAGCGCAGTCCATTCCAAAATCTCACCCAAGGGCGCGCTTTTTAGGGCTTTTTGTTGAGGTGCAGGGCATGGGCTTTAGGTGCCTTTTGGAACATAATAAAAGAAGGAAACTTTTTTTGGGGCTCAAATTAATCGACTTGTGACAAGCCCTCGGTGCTTCTCCAACTCTTTGGTCGCTGCGCTGTTCTTCTCCAAGGTCAAAACCCTAGCACTTCGTGACAACCCAGGTACGATTTCTTCTCCAAAATCTTTGTTCTTCACTTCTTCTCTCTCATCCTTCTTCTCCTCTGCTCCTTCCATGTTTTCAACCCCACTGATTTTTTTTTTAATTTTTCCTTCTATTTTTTCTTTCATTCTTCTTCTCCTCTACTGCTTCACTGGTTTTGAATCACAGTGAGGTTCTGCGTCTATTCCTCTGCTCCTTCACCGGTTTTCGAACCACTGAGGTTTTTTCTTTCTTTGCTGTTCTCGTCTACTCCTTTCGAACCCGAGGCAGATTGGGGGCTTTTTATGCTACTACTGCTGTTTTGCCCCTTTTTTTTTCTCGTGTTATTGTTGATGGCTTGCTGCTTGCTGTTGTGGCTCTTTTCCGTCTCTTCTGTCTGCTTCCCTTTTTTTTCCTGGTGTTTTGATTTGTACCCAATTTCGTTCAAACGCCATTGTGTGAGATGCTGACTTTATTATTTTAATTAGTTGTGTTGTTTTTTTAATAATAATTGTAGTTAATTCAACTCTTGTATTCTTGTGTTGATTGATGGTTTAAATGGAGGATCAATTTGGTAATGCATTGGGTTCAATCTCTTCTAAAGCCTTAGATTCGGGAAGGAAGTATGACACACAAGATCAAACCAATAAAAATAATTTTTATTGCAACTTTTGTTGAGTGAGGACCATAGGAGGAGTCTATCGACTCAAACAACATCTAGCCGGTAGATACCGAAACACAGTGGGTTGTAAAAAAGTCCTCGAGCATAGTATAATGTTATGTTATTGTAGTTTATTACTATTTACGGTGTTTTCCATGGTTATCTTGATGTCTAATACCTTATTTGATGCTATTATAGAACTTTGAGCATGGTTATCAAAAAACAATATTGTTTGGGCATTACTTTGAGCATTTTTTACTTAAAGTGCGCCTCGCGCTCAAAAAGTCTGTGCCTTCACCTCGAAGCCTGCGCCCTAGGACCCTTTGCGCTTTTTTGCACCGCGGGTTTTTTTTAATCTAAGGTCCTAGGACAACCCCAACAACATGATCGGAGGTGTCACACATCAACGCAAATGACTTTGCCCAGATAGGAGGATGAAGAATGGGAGCAGGGGTTAAGGCTTCCACAAGCTTAGCAAATGTCACAAGACACTCCTTAGAGAAGTGAAATGGCACATCCTTAGATAACTGGTTGGTTAAAGGCTTAGCTATTTTACTAAAGTCCTTAATGAAACGACGATAGAAGTCAACATGTCCAAGAAAAATCCTCACTTCTTTCACCCATGTGGGAGGGAGAAGATTATCAATCAAATCAGCCTTAGCCTTATTTACCTCAATTTCATCTCTAGGATTAATGTGTCCCAAAACTGTCCCTTTTTAACCATAAAGTGACATTTCTCTTTGTTTAAAGTCCCCATACCTTTTCAAAACTTTTCTCAAATTAGACAGACAATCATCAAAGGAAGACCCGAACACAGAAAAGTCATTCTTGAAAATTTTCATGCTTTGCACAACTAGATCTAAGAAAATAGAAATCATGCACGTTTTATAGCAGCGGCATTACAGAGTCTAAACTACATTCTTCTAAAGGCATACGTCCTAAACGGACTAGTGAAATTAGTCTTCTCCTGATGCTTAGGAGCAATAGAGATCTGAGCATAGCTAGAATATCCATCTTAAAAGCAATAGAAAGAATGTCCAGCCAATTTCTCTAGCATCTGGTCAAGGGACGGAAAGGGAAAACGGTCTTTCCTAGGGGCATCATTCAACTTTCTATAGTCGATACAAATACGCCACCCAGATTGGAGTCGAGTAGGAATTAACTCGTTCTTCCCATTCCTAATTATAGTAATACCTACATTCTTAGGAACAACTTGGACAGGGCTGACCCACTCACTATCAGAAATGGGATAAATAATCCTATAGTTTAATAACTTCAGCACTTCCTTTCTATCTACTTCCTGCAAGTTGGGTTTAAACGCCTTTGGCGGTCTCGACAGGGCTTAGTATTGTCCTCCAAATGTATTCTATGTTGCATAATGAAAGAATTAATACCCTTGATATCCCCTAAAGTTCAACATGTGGCTTCCTTATTCTCTGTAGGTAAGACAATCAATTTGTCATCTTGGTCTCAATCTAGGTCAGAAGCAATAGTAACAGGTAAGGATTCATCGAGTACTAGAAATAAATACTTAACGAGAATCAACAAGAGGTTTCAATTCGAGAGCACGAGGAGGAAAAACAGACTCAGAAGCAGATTTAGAAGCATTGACAAGCAGCCAATCAACAGCGGAGCACAAGTTATCAAATTCAAACACATCATACTCAGGTTTATCATTAATAAGAAAAGACTCGTACTCAGTAGCAAGCATGTCATCAAATACAGAATCTTCTACCCAATTAAGAGTAGAAAACTCTATATCATCAAAACCGGAAGGTTGTCTTTGCATGTTAAAGATATTCAACTCTAAAGTTTTGTTGTCAAAAGACAGTCTTATCATATCATTCTTACAATTAATTAGGGCATTGACAGTGGCCAAGAAAGGACGTCCTAAAATCATAGTGACTTGACTAGCGACATTAGACACCTTCTCAGTCTCAATCACGACAAAGTCCACAAGTAAATGAATTCACCCTTTCTAATCAGAGCATACTCAACTACACCCCTAGGCGACCTAGTCGATGTATCAACTAGCTGGATGACAATCTTAGTATGTTTGAGCTCACCTAACCTTAGCCTCTCATACTCAATGAAGGGTATCAAATTGACACTGACACCTAAATCAAGCAAAAGCTCTGTGAATAAGTTGGTCCCCTATAATTGTAGAAATAGTAGGGCAATCGTGGTCCATGTAATCTGATGAGAAATGATAGAACTAGCGCTAGAGGCTAAAAAAGTCTTCTTAGGAACACTAGTAGCTCTATTGGTGGTATATAGATCCTTTAAAAACCTAATATACAGAGACATTTGCTGAATAGTATTGAGTAAAAGAATGTTGATTTTGATTTGAGAGAAGGTCTCTCTCATCTTATTAACATGAGCTTAATCTTTCTTTTTAAGCCTATGAGAAGGAGGTGGTAAAGGTTTGTGGACTCTCTCAGCAGAAGGAGGCGAAGTATCCACTGAATTAGTAAAATCTTTCTCCTTAGGTTCCTCTTTGTCAGAAGGTGACTCAGAAAGCAGAGGATTAGCAGAACCATTGGAGACACCACAAGTAGTATCCCTTAACTTACTGGATGAACTATTTTCTGTAAAAGGAGAGGGAGAAGAATTTTGGAAGAAACTGTGAGGATACTTGTAGGGTTCACATGAAGTTCCTACTTGATTATCGACCAGCTTGAAGAGATATAACTGCGTTTATGTTCCATACAGGTTCACTGGGGTTAACACCAGCAGAAGAGGAGGCGTGACCCTTAGGGTTCACCTCAGGCTGACAAGGCAAAGTACCTAGTTCCTTAGAAGATGATGTTAATTGGGAAAACTATTCAGTCATCATTCTTATCATTCTTTCTATATTGGAATTAATCATTCTCTCTACATTATTATTAATTCTCTTTTGAATCTTATCGATGTCAATGTATTCAGGAGGAGATTGAACTTGAGTTACAAGAGGTGGAGGTTTAGGTGTATTATGCATACTTAGAAAAGCTGGTCTTTAAAAAGTGTTGGAGGGATGACAGATGGGTTGGGAGTTGTTTCCAAGAAACAATTCAGGCCGTAGCATTTGGTCCACTACTGCAAGAAAAATTAAGGTGATTTCTTCATCCTGGAATGTAGTAAGGGGAAAAGGGGTCACTCTTAGATCTCTAGAATGTCATACTTGCCTACTTTTGTTTAGTTGATAAATGGATAGCGAAATAAGGACATGCATTCAACGAGTGATCTAAGGTCTAACAATGAGAATAAGACATAATAGAAGTCTGAGATATTTGGGGAGTCTGGGGAGACAACTCCTTCAATATGTTCTCTAAAACAGCAATCTGAGTGACTCACATTAGATACAGAATGCAACCCACCCCTAGCAAATCTAGAACTTAGCTATTATCTTTTGCAATTTTCCACTGCATGGTCTTTTTAGCTAAGTTCTCTAAAAATTTCCAAGTAGCAGTGATGCTCTTAAAAACAAAGCAGTCCTAACACATGGGCTCTAACATGGTTTTAGTTTGTTGGTCAAGTCCTTCATAAACAATTTGACACAAACGTGCTTGGTCTAAACCATGATTGGGGTACTGGGCCAACAAATTCTTAAACCTATCAAAGCATTTCCAAAATGATTCCCTGTGTAGTTGCACAAATTGATTAATTTCATTCTTTAGCTCAACAATCTTGGCATTAGGAAAATATTTTCGTAAGAACAATATAACAAAATCATTCCAAGAAGTAATAGAAGTAGCAGCCAAGCTATACATTCAAAGTTTAGCAGAATCTTTCAAAGCAAAAGGAATTAATTTCATTTGCACATCATTAATAGGAATATTAGGAAAATGCATCATTGAACACACTTATTCAAATTCCCTTGAAAACAAGTATGCATTCTTTAAACCCGTGAATTTAGGAGCATTTGAGTATAGGGAAGTCTCAACTCGAAAACCGAAAATAAACTAAAACCTAAACAAGCAAAATCTAAGAATAAAATTAAAACAGAAAATCAAACTCCTAAAATCAGAACCCTATACACAGAAAATTCAACACAATCACAAAGAGCATAAATATACTTTTTTCCGATTTTTTTCTATCCCAGAATAGTGCTGCAAATTCTAAACAGAAAATTATTTCTAAAAATCACAGAAAATTCCAGAAATATCCTAAAAATCACATAAAAATTCACCTAGAATCTAAAAATCATGTAGAATCCACTAAAAATGTCTGATCAGAAAAATTCACGCCAGAACTATTCCGAATAATTCAGACAGAATCTGGAAAATTGCAAAAACCTGCACTAGATTTCTCTGTTCTGCTGAGATCTACATCAGTCCAAAATCAGTTAGTTTCGATTTTTTTTTTTTACCAGCAGCAAAATGCGCATTAAAAATCAAGATTAGGTTGAGGGTCTATTCTTTTCGTTGGGAAATAGGGGTTGAGAAATGGGTGAAGGTGGTTGAAATGGGTTAAAGTCAGTATTGTTTTTATTGAAGTGGGTTGAAATATATTGAAGTTGGTATATTTTTTATATGATGGGTAGAAGTTGGTTAAAATAGTGGGTTGAAGTGGGTATTTTTTCATTGAAGTTCGTGAAATTGGTTGAAGTTGGTAAATTGCGATTTACCAACGAAAAGAACAGGCTTAAAACAAAAATCAAAATACTATCTCAAATTAAAAATCAACAACAAAGAAATCTAAACTAAACTAAACTAAACTAAACAAAAGCTAAAGTAACACACAAAAAATCAAATATCAAAAATGCGAAAGGAAAGCAAAAACGACTCAATTATGACTCAGTGCAACTTAATTTTACAAACTTATCCCCGGCAACAGCGTTAAAAAACTTGTAGTTTTCTGCAAGCGTACGGTTATTCGTTGTTGCATTTACGGATGTCGTCCTCACTCCTCAGGGATGGTTTATGTAATTAGGTTGCGGATTAAATGAAATTAAAAGAAGATTGTTAACGTGATGCCCTTTAGTGCTAAATAAATCAATACACCATACTAACAGATAAGAGGAACTCTAGTGACATACTATTAGCAAAAATTTGATAAAACATAAGTTTGTCTATTGCCAGAACAAACTCCAATGAACTTGAGGATGGGAACAGAGGTTGAATGCGGACGAAATGTGCTACCAAATGCAAGCTTGAACCAACTAGCACACAAATTCTCATCCAAACGAAATTACATTAGCTTGTGAACTAAATTTAGATCTGAAACTCGAAACTAAGACAAGACGAAAACGAAAAAAAAATACTGAAGTTTGAAAAGTCTACTCTAATATGCTCCACTCTACTTCTCTCCGCTCCTCCGAATCAATCTGTTGGACAACTTTTCTATTGCCCCGCCTCTAATTCGAACCCCTTCTGTTCGGTGCCTCTCGTAATCCCTAATTATGGCTTAGTAACTCCCCAATAATTGCTTAAAACAGCTGAAGAATTGATGAGGGTAAATAAGGGGAGAGACAATGTATATGAATGAAGGCATGTGTTATTGCAATGTGAGGTAGAAAAAGAAGGGGCAGCAAGCGTTATTGAGAAGCAGAGAAGCTTGAGAGGCTCGAGTTTATGGTTGGGCAACGCTGGAGTTCAGAAGAAAGAGTAGAAGGGGAGGGGAAAGAGGAGGCTGCCGGTCACGTGCCTAGCACATGGCGGTTTAAGTGAGGGCAAGGATGGGCGTTTGGGCTGTGGTGAGGTGGAGCCCGGTCCGAGACATTGGGAAATGAAGGAAAAGGGGGAAAGTGGGCCCCGGATCTGGAGGGAAGCACTGGCTTGTGGGCCCGCGGAGAAAACAAAGAGAACAGGCCCAGTGAGAGAGGAGGGCACACGTGCTCTGCGCGTGAGAGGGGAAGGGGTGGAGCGGGACTGGGCTGATGGGCTGAGCTGGGCCACCGGTTGCTTCCCTTTTTGTCGTGATGCAAGGTTTGAATCATTGCATTTATGATCTTGGAAAGAGAAAGAGGAGAGGAATGGGAATGATGATATTACTCATCTTGCTTGTTATTTCATCTCAGAAGCTGAGCTTCATATATACAAGTATTTTCACGCCAAGAATTCAAGAAGTTGTTACAACAACAATATGAATATCTAACTACCTCTCTAACAACCTCTAGAGGGAACTCTTCTAGAAGGAACTAAATGAGCTGTGTTGTCTCCAACACCCCCCACTCAAATTGGTAGTTCTTTGAACTCCCAATTTGCCAAGAAGCTGATGATGTATACTTCCTGGTAAAGGTTTGGTCAGTACATCAGCTAACTGCTGGTGAGTAGAAACATGGTTGAGGGAAATCAAGTCTGCTAGGAGCTTTTTTCGAACAAAGTGACAATCAAGCTCGATGTGTTTGGTTCGTTCATGAAAAACCGGATTGCGAGCAATATGAATAGCTGCTTGACTGTCACATTTGACCGGTATGGGTGTTACTTCTTCCACAGTTAACTCATGAAGCAATCTAGTAAGCCATGCTAACTCAGCTACTAGCCTTCTGAGACTTCTGTATTGTGCCTCAGCAGAGGACAAGGAAACAGTTCCTTGTTTCTTCGATTTCCATGAAACAAGGCTTTTGCCAAAGAAGATGACAAACCCACTGACTGATTTTCTTGTATGGGGGCATGCTGCCCAATCTGAATCACAATAGGCTTCGAGTGAGAACTGTGCATTGTTATTGAATAAAATGCCGAGGTCAAGATGTCCCTTCAGATATCGGAGCACGTGCAAAGCAGCTTGATAATGGTGAACCCTTGGCTGTTGCATAAACTGACTAAGATGTTGACTAAGATGTTGTACTATGAAGGCTAAGTCTGGTCGAGTATTGGTGAGAAAATTTAACTTCCCCACAATTCTTCTGTAGATGTCAGGATTGTCGGAGAAATCTCCTTGGTCTACTGCAAGTCTTTGAGTGCAATCCAAGGGACAAATGACTGAAGTGGCATTGGGATCAAGAAACTCCTCCAGGACTTCTTTGGCAAACTTTCTCTGGCAAACTTTCTCTGAGTTAGGATCAGACCTTCTGCAGCTGGAAGAATCTCCATCCCAAGGAAGTAATGAGCTTCCCCAAGATCCTTAATCCTGAATGTGTCATCCAAGTATGCTTTGAGGGCTGAAATTTCAGCTTCATCATCTCCTATAAGGAGTATGTCATCCACATATACTGCTAGAAACACTGAAGAAGTGTTTGTCTTCTTGTAAAAAAGTGAATAGTCGTTGACTGAATGCTTGTACCCTCTTGTATAGAGTACCTCTGTCAACTTAGCATACCATTGTCGTGAGGCCTGTTTTAGGCCATAAAGGGATTTCGTTAGCTTGCATACTGCGTTAGGTAGGGAAGAGTGAAAGCCTTGAGGTAACTTCATGTAAATTTCTTCATGCAAATCTCCATGAAGAAAAGCGTTATTGACATCAAGCTGGTGTAATTTTCAGTTTTTCTTCACTGCAACTGAAATCAAAACCCTTATGGTTGTTATTTTGACAACAAGTGAGAATGTTTCAACATAATTGATACCAGCCTTTTGTGTAAAGCCCCTTACTACCAGCCGAGCTTTTAGCCTCTCCAAAGTGCCATCTGCCTTGTATTTGGTCTTGTAGACCCATTTACAATCAATGGGCTTCTTCCCTATGGGCAATGCGACAACCTCCCAATTGTTGTTGTCAACTAGGGTCTGTATCTCTTTATCCATAGCTTCTTTCCAGCCAGGATGAGCTGCAGCCTCTGCGTAGCTTCTTGGTTCTGCTACGCCTGGTCCTTCAGTCAGACCTGTAACAGTAGAAGAGTAGAAGAGTATTCTGCCTGTATGCAGAGATTTGTAAGAGTGGAAAAACAGAAAGCTTCCTTTTCCTCACTTAAACTGCAGCATACATAATCCTGAAGGTAGCGAGGAATTTTATGAGATCTAGTGGACCTTCTTAATGGGACATTGAGCTAGGCTGAGGTTGAACTTCTGAGTGTATTTCTTCATCTCTTACCTCATTGGAGCCTTCAAAAGAGGGAATGAAGGATGATGGGAACATGGACTTTTCCTGAGGGGGAGAGGCAAAAGGGAAAATCCTTTCATGAAAGATTACATCCCTAGACACATAGATTTTATTGCTCTCCAAATCCATTACCTTATTACCCTTTTGGCCAAAGGGATACCCTATGAAAACATGGCAGAGACATCCAAATACCCTTAGATGATCATATGCAGGGATTGAACCATAGAGCAATTCATAGGGTGTTTTGCCTTTCAGTAACTTGGTTGACATTCGATTAATGAGGTATGTTGCTGTAAGGACACACTCTCCCCAGTATTTTATAGGCAACGAAGATTGAAACAGTAGAGCTCTAGACACCTCCAAAAGATGTTTGTGTTTCCTTTCTACTACACCATTCTGTTGTGGTGTTTGCACACAACTCGTTTGGTGTGTAATTCCTGTATTAGCAAAAAACTCTAGAACTTCATAGCTTTTGCTGAGCTCAAGTGCATTGTCTGATCTAATCACCTTAACTTTGGCCTCAAACTGTGTTCTGGCCATTGTAACAAAGAGTTTAAGTAAGGAAACTGTTTCATCCTTAGTTACCATGAGATGAGTCCACGTTGTCCTTGTGTAATCATCTACAATGGTCAAAATACCTATGCCCTGCATGTGTTTTTTTATGATAGGGCCCCATGTATCAACATGTATCAACTCAAAGGCTTTACCAGAAGTGGATTTGCTAGTGGGAAAAGGCAATCTGTGCTGTTTTGCCTTGGGACAAATTTCACAAACAAAATGCTTCACATTATGGTAGCACAAACTATCATCAGATAGATTTCTCATTTTATTGCAAGACATGTGTCCAAGTCTTTGATGCCAAGTGTAAAAATCAGCAATCTGTGACTGTAACAGACTTATCACAAGTGTTCTCAGTTTTGTTATATGCAGCCATCAACTGCCTTTCGCTGCCCAACAGCTTCACTTCTTGAATGTTGTCTTTGTCCAGAATGTAAAGCCCCATGAAGTCTTTACCAATTGCCACTGGCCTCCTCAGTAACATGCATGACCTTTCTGTAAACTCAACTGTACAGTCTAGTTGTTCACACAACCTCTTAATAGACAGCAAGTTAAACTTGAAATTAGGTACCAACACAACATTGTTTCGCACCATCCCCTTTCCTATTCTTAACTTCCCTTTATGTGTAACCTTAACTTGTGTTCCATTTGGTAAATTTACCAATATGGGACTCCTAAGTAAGGTTAGTTCATGCAATGATGTCAGTTCTGAGCTCATATTCTCGCTTGCTCCACTGTCTAGGATCCAAACTCCTTGATGTAGAGTACATAAAGAATACACAGCACTTAGAGCTTGCATAATACCTGCCATATGTGCTGCAAATGCAACTTCTGGCACCTTTTGTTTCTGCTCATTTGCTCCTGTTAAGTTGGTGAGGAATTGGAAAAGCTGCTTGGATTATTCTTGATTGAGTCCTGGCAGTATAGGAGTGGAAGATAATTGGTCTGTTTGGCTCTCTTGCTCTCCCCAAGCACCATTGGCCCCTCTATAGTTTTTGTTCTTTCCTCCTTGTCTGTTGGGATAACCATGTATTTTGTAACATGTTTCCATGGTGTGTCCCCGTTTCTTACAGTGACTGCAATAAGGCCTTGTTTTGCCTCCTTGTTTCCTTGCTTGAAGCAATCGTCCACTACTTTGTCCACTGATCTGACCTGTTCCAGCTGAGAAGGATGCACTTTCAGTCTGAAATATTCCTCCTGACTTTACTTGTCGCTGCTTCTCTTCTTGTACCAGCAGAGAGTACACCTGACCAAGTGTTGGAAATGGCTTCATCATCAAGATGTTGCCTCTCACTGGTGTGTAACTCTCGTTGAGTCCCATAAGAACTGTATGACCCTCTGCTCTTGCTCATAACCTTGTAGCCTTGAATTTACTTCACACTCACACTTTCCACAAGTGCATTTAGGTGTTGCACCTACTGTAGTAAACTCATCCCAGGCCTTTTTTGCTTTGTTGAAATAAGCTGCTATATCCAGATCAGCTTGTGAGATGCATGAAGTCTCTTTTTGAGCTTGGAATAATCTAGCCTTATTTGACTGTCCGTACCTCTCAACTATCTCTTTCCACACACCACTTGCTTTTTCACAAAACAGCACACTATCTCTAATATTTTTATGCAAGGAATTCAAGATCCATGACAGCACCATATCGTTACAACGCTGCCAATATGGAAGAAGAGGAGAGTTAGGATCTGGTTTTGGATACGAACCGTTAATGAATGGCAACTTTTGCTTTGCTGACAGTGCAGTCGTCACCGATCGTCTCCAGTTCTGAAAGTCATCACCACCAAACATGTCTGCTACCAGATTCTGGCCTGGATGATCTGATGGATGCAAGAACAATGGATCTGAAGGTTCGATTTGGACTCTGCCTCCAACCACTGCCATTGCGTATGATGTCATATAGTTTCTGAGAGAGAATTTGCAGGAGTGAATTGAATCAAGGATGAAAACTGTACTGATTGATGGGATGAATCAACCAATCGAATTTGGAGTGATTGATAAGAACTGGATGTAGAGGCAAAAACTGAGAATGTCAAGAAGCTCGAACCAATCAATAAAGCAGGTAAATCAATCGAATGTCAAGAAAGAAAAACTGAGAATGATTCACGATCTTGAAAGTAATGCTCTGATACCATGTCGTGATTCAAGGTTTGAATCACTGCATTTATGATCTTGGAAAGAGAAAGAGGAGAGGAATGGGAATGATGATATTACTCATCTTGCTTGTTATTTCATCTCAGAAGCTGAGCTTCATATATACAAGTATTTTCACGCCAAGAATTCAAGAAGTTGTTACAACAACTTACAACAAC
>JACYFF010031959.1:96842760-96894518 GCA_017589665.1 Selenicereus undatus
GGATCCTTTGCACCTCAGCATTCTTTATGCCTTTAATGAAGCAGTTTAGCAGTAAGACTACATATAGTTTATCCCTCCACACCCTGGCTATGGCAGGATTTGGGGTGTCAGTTTAGTTTGATTTTTGTGTGTGTATTTTTTTGTTTGGGGGGGGGGGGTGTGTTAAATGACAGGTCCTTAAAATTAAATTCATACTCCTCCATCCCAAATTACTTGTCCCTCTTAGCACTATACCCAATTTTTGTGAGACATAAATAAGGCTTTTGTGTCTATGAGGAAAAGTAGTTTGGGGCTGAGGTAGGATTTAATAGTATTTAACTACCTCATTGATATCCTCACTTTACATGAGTCTAGATTTTCAAATGGGTTTTACAAATGGTGTGTACTCGAACCATGCCCAAATACTATGATTTGCCATACCCTCCAACTTGTACAGGGTTAGACTAAGCTACCAGAGCATTCTAGAAATCGTAGAAGTTAGAACTTTGGGTAAATTTGTAACTGTCATGCCCACTCTTTTTGTTAGGGCGTCTGTCCTCCTATAGAGGATATTGCTCCTTTGCAATATGCATGTATTATTTTGTTTTATCCATCTTGCTACTCACAGTAGGATTCGGGTGGTAGAGTGATTTGTTTGTCATTGTGGGGGAAGATTTTGTTTTCATAATTGTCTGTGTTTTTATAAAGTGAGGTTGTAGAAGGTCTGGCTAAGGGAAAGTGACGTTCTCTTATCCTTGATTTCTTAAAGTGATTCATCCATTTTCTGTGCCAGATCTGATGACATTGAAATTATTGGTCACATGTAAAACTTGAATTTGGCTTTGGAAGTAGAAAACAGTGCTAGGCTGGTTAGAAAACTGTATCCTTTTTAACAGAAATGAAATGGTTTATGAAAAGCTGGGTGCGAGGGGAGAACATGATTTCATTTGTTTGATTAAATTTCGAAGCTGTGGGTTCGATGATAAGATGTAATATGCCACTTCTGTAGGTGGAAATTTGCAACCTAGTCTTGTCCTCTCTGGGGAAGATGATCTGAATCATTCGTAACTCATGTAAAAACTAAATGAGTTGGAAATTGGTTGCATTATAAAGAAACATGTAGATGGCCGCTGTTTAGCACATTTCCAAAGAGGTGGTTTGGGTGGCTGCTACAAGAGCTTAGTTTCGGGAAAATTAGACCATTTGGGCAGGCGGTTCGACTGGTTTGTGTGCGACTAACTGATTGTGTAAAAGCTACAATCTGGATGGGGTTCGAACCAAGTGTTGCAAAATGAGTGAACTGGCCGTCATGATCAAGTTAGTGATGGTTATGTGATCTTGTAGGCATATGATTTGATTATTTAAGAGTCCAACTTGGGCTTTATGATAGGTTATGTGTATATCCTGTGATGCATACTTGCTTTCAGCCTTTAAGCATAGTAAACCCGATGATATTGATATCTCCCTTGACCATCCCTCTTGACAATGGCTATTTGATTTGGTTGGACTGATTGACCTGTTTTCCAAAAAGTTTGTCCAGGGTGGGCTATTCTTTTACAATATAAATATTTTTTTTTTTTTACTGCTTAATGACTTTGTTGTGGCCAATCAATGGTGGATGGTTAAACGTATGCGTTTTTTTGGGAAGTACTCTTTTATTTAAAGCAAGTAATATGTACCGGTACTGTTCGGTAAGTACGTTTTTACTAATTTTTTCCTAATAATTTTATTTGCATAGCTGTTGAAACATGTTGATTTGTATGTGATTGTGCGTTGGTTGTTAGTTGGTGCCAAGTGTATATCTATGTGTGTTTTCGTTTTCTTCTATTATTAGCAGTTGTATTCGCACTTTAGCTTGTGTTTCTCTCCCAACTGTCTTGTTTCACTTTCTCTTTGTCTGACCTGTTCAAGTTTTTTTGTTATGTAGCTTGATACGTGTGCATTCATGGAAGAGTTTGGATTGCCGTCAAAGACAAGAACCAAGGATGGTTATAATCCATTGTTGGATGACTTTAAGAATACCAAATTCTATTTAAGTGTGCCAACTCATAATACCGAATAGGAAGCTTGTGTAGCAATTTCTGAAACTGCATTTTGCTGGTTCTATAATGGGGATTTGATGACTCTATGTGACGAAGTGTTGTGTCTTATCTGCGTTCATTGGAGAGAGATTTCTTTCGGAAGCTGAAAACATTTGAACGGTCTCATTGACTCTTTGCAACTCTTGTTTTGCTCAAGATGACCACTTGTCTCTACAGTTTTCCGGGGCTTCCCTTCCGTCTTGCAAAGGAACAGCACGCCTTGTGGGCAACCATCGATACAAAGCTGAATGTTGGATCTTGTAATGGAGTAGATTTTTCTTTCTTCGCAAACTATTCTTTTCTGAAGCAGTGACATTATTCATCCAGTCCTTTGGCTATGTAGGACATATTCATTTTAACTTATGATAAGTGCTTATCAATAACATTTATCACATTTTAGTACAATTGAGCATAATTCAGCATCATTCAGTGCAATTCAATATGATTCATTACTTGTAAAAAAGTACTTATGGATTAGCTTGTGATTAAGTACAAATCTTCTAATTGTTCATCTATAATCAGACATATCTTGTTAATAATGTAAATAGACTTGTTATTGTAATTGTAAATTGCATATTATTTTGAAGAAATAATTTATTATTTATTTTCATAAATGTTATCAACTTTTTAAAATTATCTAATTATTTTAAAAACCTAATAAATTGAAACATACTTTATTTTGAGTAACATTTGTAATAAAAAAATAATTATTTTACTAGCTACTTTCAACTTTAATATGGTAATGTAGACCATCTTTATTGTTACCTTGTCTATGTCCTATTCCTCATAACAACTTCAAACGATAATTTATATTAATGTATATTGTCGATGGTTTTAATTATAATCATTTTGATTTTATGATATAATTCGTTACATATAACAATATAGGAAATACTAAGGATTTCAAACCGTCGATATATTTGTAGATTATTTGTATATTATACATATCAATTAAAAGAAAAGCTACTCATAAATAAATATGCATCAACAATAGCATATAGTGGGTGCATATACATTTAACCAACTTTATAAATAAATCTTTTGGCTTAGTTAATACAGTGGGATATATTCTCAGTCAGCACAGTTCAATATGATGCAGTGTGTTTTAGCCTGACTTAACATGTTTTAGCAATGAATACTAATAATTAACTATCACAAGTTGAAAAGTGCCCTTAGCCCTAGCAGCAATCGTATATTATTTATTTTCATTATTTTGTTTCTTGTTTGCCTTCCATGCCCATAATCGTATCATTGTTGTAAATTATATAATAAGTACAGGTCTTCATAATTAATTATTACAAGTTGAAAAGAATATGCCCATAGTCCTAGCAGTAATAGAATAACATTTATTTTCATTATTTTTTGCTTGTTTGCCTTCCAGACCCCTACTGTTGCAAGTTCTACAATAAGCCTGAGTCTATAGACACCGGCCATGCCACGTTGTATTTAATTGTTAAGTTGGCAGAGTCACGTGTTGCGATCTCTCTTTCTTCATTTTATTACACTGCTCTGTTTGTTCTTCTCCCCTCCCCCCCCCCCCTCCCCCCTCATTTGTGCTCATCTTTCTTGATTTTTGCTCAAATCTCTTTGATATGTCATGCTACGATAGTTGAAATTGCGGCTTTCAATTCCATTCTCTCAAAGAATGTTGATATTTTTTTCTCTTTTGAGTACTCGATTTGCTAAGATATATGCTCAATTCTATAGCTACTATGATTTTTCATGTTGATGCATTTCTCTATCGATGATGTTTGTATTTCTCTCTCTGCACTTTTACTCATATATTTTCTATTTTCAATGGTTTTTCGTCGATTCCTTTTAATCATGCTTTTGATTTATGAAGATGTTGCGTTTGGCTCGGCTTTGGTGGATTTTTTGGTGATTATGGGCCTCTTCAGTCTTTGATTTACTAAGATATATACTCAATTAATTCTTGTAAACTAGTTTCAGATAGTTTTCATGATCATTTTTGTTTGGATTAGTTTGAAATTGTTACAGTTGTTGTTGATATGTATATATTTCTTTGAAAACATTTGGTTTGTAATTTTGGTTTGTTTAGTGAGTGATTTTAAGCTATTGCTAATTCTTTTCCACAAAGTTGAGCATTCTTTTGTCTAGCGTTAAGTATTCTTCCTTTTTTTAGGGAGCTTTTAACTGACCGGGTCAGCTTGGCTCGGTTCGGCTCATTTACACTTCTGTGTAATAAAAGAAGAAATTGGGAGCAAGTATTGCCAGCTAGCGTCCTCAATTGAGAAGAATGGCACTTTAGGTTGTAGTCTGTTAATCTAAAAAATGTATGCTATGCACCCACCTAGCTAGAGAGTAGTGGTGAGTGAAAGAAACGTGTTTGTTTGCTATAAGTTGCATGAAACCTCTCTATTTCATGAAATGAAATCTTTCGTTTTAATTTTACATTTTGCAGTTTATTATAATTAAGTTTATTATCCACAATTTTGTATGCATAGGTGGTTCACACTGATTGAATCATCCTCCCTTTTCTTCTTCTTCGCCATCAATAAATGGTTTGATCTTCATCCTTGAAGAATTTAGCAATGACACACTGATTTTGAAATATCTTATAGACGATGAGGCTACCACCAAAAAACTATAACTAATTCTGAAGCTCAAATAAGCTACATAAAAAAAAGAGGGCTTCATCATTATCAAAAAAACAAGAAAGAAAAAAAATATTTATTAGTAGACCTGGCAAACTAACATGAGACCTGAAATTTAAACCGAATAACCTAAATCCATACTCGACCCAACATTCGAAATAAACTCATCCGAAAGTGGACCCGAAATCTAAATTGACCTGAATCGAATCATACCCGACCCAAAATTTCCGACAAAGTTGGTTATTTTTGCATGACAAGTATATTAGATCAAAAATTGGTTGACCCCAAGTTGATCTGAACTGAAATTTACCCAATCCAAACTGAATCGACTTGACCCAAAATGTCGCTTGGCCTCCAAACTTAAGCCAACCTGTACCTGAGCTAAATGACCTATTTGACATGTCAACCATGTTCGGGTCGGGTTCGGGTTTGGTTCGGATGAAGTTCCCGCTTGGATCACTTTCGGGTCAACCATGTTCTGGTCAGGTGCGGGTTCAGTTCGGGTGAAATTCGAGTCGAGTCTGTTTCCGGGTGTCTACAGTGGCCCAGTTCAGACCAGGTATGAGATGAGTCCAATTCGGATCGGATGAGATTCCGTTTAATGTTTGCATCAATATCCGGGTCGGTTGTAAATCGAATCGGGTATAAATCAAGTCGGATTGGTTTTAGATCATTGTATAGTTTCAATATAGTCATTTTTACTCTTAAATTGTATTTAAAAGAGAAAAACCGTATAATTAGATAAGTCCATTTATTCTATATTCCTTTTTTAATTCACATATTAACGATTATATGTTTGTGTTTTATATTTAAAACACTACAAGTATATACATATATATATATGTATATATATGTATATATATATATATATATATGTATATATATATATATATATATATGTATATATATATATACATATATATATATATATACATATATATATACATATATATATATATATAAGTGCTAGTAACTATGTTGGGCCCGTTGAATTCGATCCTATTTAGCAAACAATTGTTAACTGTTTGCATTAGATATCTGTTGTAACTGTTTGTGGGGGACCATGGGGGTTTGGTAAAAGGCTTTTTTTCCATGTTTTTTGTTCAAAAAATAGCTATTTTGGGGTGGTTTTGGTTGTTTGACTATGTCAAACATATGTTTGGAGTGATAGTTTGGTCCAAAAGTTAAGCCTTGGTTTTATCAAAAAGTTAAGCCAAGAAGCCTTTCAAATGACCGTTTGAATTTTGGTTTTCAGATTACCATAATACCCAAATATTGACCTAATTTGCACCAATTGCCATTTCCAACAAAAAGGTAAAATCATTTGTGTCAATTAATTTTACATAATAAATATGTTAAAAATCATGTAAATTTCACTTCATATTGAAAAATAAAAACAGACTAACAATAAACAAAATTGCATGTCCAAATGAAAAGCAAAGAATGTTATGGGTAGTAGATTTTGTGTTAGATTTACTTCGTAATATTAAAGAAATCTTAGATAAATATAAGTACAATTAACAAAATAGAAATTTAAATAAGTCTTATTGTACATATCATTTAAAATTTTATTCATAAATATTGAGAAGAAAATTGAATACTAAAGAATAAAAATCACGTATATACAAATAATAAAATAGAGTGAAGGGTAAAAAAATAATTTTATCAAACAACTTTTACATAAATAACCAATTTTACCAAAAATGTTTTTGCAAAGATCCAGTGGAAATAATTAGTTATTAGTTGTTAGCTATTTCTATTGGTTGTTCACTGTAAACTGTTTCAATCAGTTGTTTGTATTAGTTGTTTCAATCAATTATTTTTTTAAAATTTTTTGGTAAAATTAGTTTTTTTTTTAAAATATACTTGATAATATTTATTTATGCCCATATCTCTCATTTACAACTGAAAATGAATTTTTTTAATTAGTAGGTCACTTATTTGTTTTTCAATATGAAATAAATTTCCATGATATGTGCAAAGTACCGTCACTCATATAATCCCATTTCATTACTGTAACACCCCCAACCTTAGGGGTAGGAGTGTTAGAATTTTTCTTTAAATCTTGGGATGAAACGGACAGAGTTTCCCCTGAAAACTGACCATTTTCCAGGCTTAAAGGCTTACAATAATTTTTCTGCACTGAAAAACAATAATAAATGGCTTAACTAACTCAATGGCTACCCGCCGGAGTTCACAGCTCTACGGGTCACCCACCCGGAGCACCACAATCAATGCAATTCAATGTTTAAACAAATGAACAGTGAAAAGTACAGCCCTAGATACTTTAGACGGTGGCTCACACGGCCATACAGAGTGACTCTAAATGATATGCAATACAAGCACTCAAGAACTTAAATTACAAACCACAACCGAACCGGGCCAGAGAGAGAGGAAGGCAGACGCGAGAAGGGGGAGAAAGAGGTTTGTAATTTAAGTTCTTGAGTGTCTATATTGCATATAATTTAGAGTCGCTCTATATGGCCGTGTGAGCCACCGTCTAAAGTATCTAGGGTTGTACTTTTCACTGTTCATCTGTTTAAACATTGAACTGCATTGGTTGTAGTGCTCCGGGTGGGTGACCCGTAGAGATGTGAATTCCGGCAGGTAGCCATTGAGTTAGTTAAGCCATTTATTATTGTTTTTCAGTGCAGAAAAATTATTGTAAGGCTTTAAGCCTGAAAAATGGTCAGTTTTCAGGGGAACCTCTATTCGTTTCGTTATAGGATTTAAAGAAAAACCTAGCCCTAGGGTTGTGGGCGTTACAGGTGGTATGAGAGCAAAGGTGCTGCGACCTTAGGCCGTGACCTACGTCTTGCATTGCATATAGTTGCTTAAGAGTGCAACATGATGAGGTGCCAATTGATGTGCCCTTTTTATGCAAATGTGCTTTGGTATGAAAGTTGTTGTGTTTAGTGACAGTGTGTCGCTTGAATAAGCTGATCGATTGAAAGAATGAGTCGCTTGCTAGAGCAAGCTGAGTGTTAGCACAGTAAGTATGGTCTTGTATATATGCTTTAGTGACGTTTTAGTGATATAAGGCAACAGTTTAAAATATGCTTGAATTGGATTTAGACGACTGGAAGTGTTTAAGCTCTAAGCTCATTCTTGTCCCTAACGTATGGTTTGCTCCATGGGCCCTATAATGGTTAGTCGAGAAAGGGTTGGAAGCAACCAACTCATTTTTCTATCAAAATTTAGAGATCTTGAAAGTCAAGGGTCGCCCCAATCAGTGAGTTAAAGGTTTTGCTCTGCATTGAACGATTCTTCTTGCTATATAGTTAAACCTTGCTGCTGTGTCTAAAGACGAGCGTGCAACTGTATAAGCAATTATATTCGAGTCTTGTTCTCTGAGCATAAGTCTCTAGGTGTAACGAAAGGTATTTGATGCTCACTTGCCCAATGACCAATTGTAAGTGAATAATGACTACTCCCTTGACTGAAGGTTCTTTGGGGGCACACCCTACTAGGTTGCATACATGTCAGAATCCTTGTCAATATGGTATCATGCATGTCAAGGGAATTAAGCAAGAATCTCGTACATGTGCATGTCCGTATGAGTGCTAATGACACTTGAATTGTTATGTACATACGGAGGCATCTTTGCATCCCAACATGCAACTACTGTTACTCTTGAGCCAGCTCAGTGCTATACTCGTTGTGGCATGGAACGCCGCTCATATGATAGGCTTAATAGTGTACTAGCTGTTTTAACCTGATACACTTAGAGGGGTGATAAAGGGAAGAATCTGGCAGACTTTTGAATTGTTATGTCACACGTATCTCCTCGCTACTACCTGAGGCGAGGATTTATGCCTCTTCAACGATGTTTATGCACTAGCACTAAGTGCAGAACCTGAAATGCCTCATAGAAAAAGGGTAGAACCTTCCCATCCGTAATAAGAGTGCCTTGGACCTTTACAACTACCTTATGTGACGAATGCATTGCAAAGCTTCAACTTATGTGTAACATCCCGAGTGTGACTTAAAAGGATCGAAGTGACTGCTTATATCACCAAAGGTGCACCTTTCTTTTCGGGAAGCCCACTCTTAAAAAGTCCACAGTTAAGCATGCTTGCTGAGGAGCAATCTTGGGATGCGTGACCTCCTGGGAAGTTTCTCAGGCAGCGTGTGAGCGAGAACGAAGCACGCCGGAAAGACTTGTGATGATTTGTAGGGCTAGTCGATGATCCTTGAAGCCGTTATTGGTAAGACCTGCGACTGAGAGGGTTCGGGACATTACAGATGGTATCAGAACCGACCCACGACCGTGAGCTGCGTCAGTGGATGGAGAGCCCATGGGCAGTCACCCAACAGGGCAAAGATATTGGGTGTGGACCGCCGGTCAAGAGGACTCGTAAGTCAGTCGATTATTAAGGCACAACAAGGACGTTGTGCGCTTCAAGTGGGGGTGATTGTAACCCCCTGAGTGTGGCTTAAAAGGATCGAAATGACTACTCTTAACAACTTTCTTTTTGGGAAACCCACTCTTAACAACTCCACAGTTAAGCGTGCTTGCTGGGGAGCAATCTTGGGATGGGTGACCTCCTGGGAAGTTTCCTAGGCAACGTGTGAGCGAGGACGAAGCACGCTGAAAAGACTTGTGGTGATTTGTGGGGCTAGTCGACGATCTTTGAAGCCGTTATTGGTAAGACCTGCGACCGAGAAGGATCAGGACATTACCTGTTTCCAACACTATTTTTCAAACACTTCGTTATGTATGTGTCTAGTAACGGCTTATGACTGTTTTTGGATAGTATTTGCATTTATATTATAACTTAGCATGTTGCCTGTGTTACCTGTTTGTGCGTGACTCGGATGGCCAATATCATTACTGTACCATATACTTGAGTGTATCGCGGTTATTTCCTTCATCACCCGTGGTGGTGGGTGCATCCCTACTGAATTTATGACCTTTTCGATGATGTCAAAAGGGGGAAGATAAGTATGACCATGCTTTGATTGGTCTGCCTGTTTTAAGCTGACTTTCTATTCTTATTATTCTCTCTTATGTGAATTGGCTTCTTGAACTGTCTTGGCACTAATATTTTGCCCTTTGCCTTGTCTCATTTTTTAATGGTCATTTGGTTTGTGATCATCAAAAAGGGGGAATTTGTTGAATCAATCTTATATAAGGTTTTGATGATTACAACCCAAATGTGCTAATTGTGCTTGGCTTGAGTTGAGTGTTAGAATCATGTGATAAGACATATTGCAAACATCCTGAAGATCAGTTCGAAATATTATGTTTGAAGCTATGTGATAAAGTTGTATGTTGAAAGTGACAGAAGTTGCAAACACCCTGAAAAACAGGTCGAAGAAGTTGAAATCATCAAATTAGATATATGTGCATATCATCAACGGAGTACACGAGTCTTTAGAGTCTTAGGGTTAAGTACTGGTTATATTTGTCTAAATTCTTGTTAATATGCCAAAGAAGAACTTGAATTAACACTCAGCTTGAATGAATTATTTAAGCTGACTCGGAACACTGTTCAGAACAATTGAGCAAATAGGTCTGCAGTGTTTTGAGGGCAGCGAGTGCAAAAATCGGTTTTCAAAGATTTTCGAGAGTTTTCCTACTGCCAAAATTCCTAATATATTTAAGATTGATTTTTTGATAATATTGTGTTTTAGAAAGAGTACTTTCCTAAATAATATTGGTCTCCTAAAAGATTTTTCAAAAGATTTTATACTATCCTTAAAAGATATGATTTTCTAAAAAGTTGAATTCTTGAAGGATTTAATTCCTTTTAAGATACTGAGTATTTTCAGAGTTATTATGGAAATCAAATCCTTGCTTTTTCGTGGGTATATAAGCACTCGTTTCTTATCTCTTCATGCAAGGTTTTTCAAGGGCCTTCACGATTGATCAAGTGCTAAAATTGCTTTTCTGAGTCTGAATTTTCTGTGAGAAAAATCTTCAAAGTGTGCGTTTAATCGAGTCTTCATTATTGGCATAATAGGAGTTGTATGGTACCTTATACTCGGCTTATTTAGAAGCATTCAAGTAAGGGGGTTTTTTTTATCTCTTTTCCGTTATCGTGATTAGAGGTTGTCCAAGTTGTTGGACGTGGTCTATTAGCGGACGTGTGGACATTGTGTCCGTGAGTATTTGTCCAAGTTGGACGGGGTCTCTTAGGAGACGGTGGACGTGTTGTCCGTGTGAGCTTGTCCAAGTCTTGAGAGACCTTGGATGTGTGTTTGTAACTAGAGTCTTGGAAGACTAAGTTACGTGTTTGACGTTGTCACGTGTGTGACGTTGTCACGTGTGTGACGTTGTCACATGTGTTACATAGTGTAACGAACTCGGTCCGTGTTAGTGAAAGTGTTTGTTGAAATCTTACTAAGGTAGGTCGTGGTTTTCACACCTCCATTTGGGCCAGATGTGGTTTTCCACGTAAAAAGATTGTGTCTCCTTTACTATTTCCGCAATTACTTTCGTTTTTATTTCACAGAGAACACGCATTCCAATCAATTCTCACGAGTGTTCTGAAAGAAGTTTTGTTTCTGTCTCACAGGAATCATGCACTTCAAACTGTTCTCACTAGTGTTTTTGAAACAATTCGAAAAATCGGTAGACACAATTCACCCCCCTCTTATGTCCTTGTGTGTTTAAATCTAACATTAAGGTTATGAGACACCTCGATGGAGCATATGCTCTTATTTTCAAAAGCCGACATTATCCAAATGAGTTGGTTGCTTGCAAACGTGGTGGCTCATTGCTTCTTGGAGTCAAGGTAAGTTACGAATGGCTATTCAGTGAGGGATTGATGTGCTGAGTGACCTGATTCACCAATTTTCAAGTTCGTAAGTTTTTTTTTCAAATATATTTTTGCTTGCTATTGTGAACATTGGTTGTTTTTATGGACTTAATTAGGCCCTGTTCTTTTCGTTGGGAAATTCCAAGTGTGGATGGGTGCGACTTGGGAGTGGGTGGGAAGGAGTTAGAATGAAGTACGAGAGTTGATTTAAGTTTCGTATTTTGTTTTTTAATGTAATCTTTTATTTGTGATAGTAATTACCAATTATAAAAAAAAATTTGACTGAAAAAAATATTTCTCTGTGTTGACTCGGGTACGAAATATTGTTTCGTGGCTGGTGTTACCCCAAAAGAATTGTAATTTTCGTTATTCGTATAACAAATTCCGGATGTATTTTTTTCATATATTAACTAAATACGAACAACGAAAAAAATACACATGTTTTTCGTTAGTTAATCCAAATTTGCTAACCTCAACCAATTTCAACGCACATCAACCCACTTTACTAGCTTTAATAAAAAATACCAACTTCAATCCACTTCAACTCCCTTTCTACTATTTTAACCAACTTCTACTCATCATACAAAAAAAAAATTCAACCCACTTCAACCCACTTCAACACATTTTAACCTACTTCAATAAAAAAAGATCCACTTCAACCCATTTCAACAAAAAAAATACTCACTTTAACTCATTTTTACCAATCTCAACCAATTTCATCCATTTATCAACTCATATTTCCCAACGATATTTTGTTACTAATGCACACGGAAAAAAAAATGTGCTCAGAATACACGTACAATATATCTGCACTTCCTGTCACAAATTACAAACAACGCCAAAAAATTTTACACATTCCTTCATTATGCCGGAAAAAACATCTGTAATTTCTATCACGAATTGTAATGAACAAAAAATAAATTTATTACACATATAACCCCAACGATCCACGCTTTGGTAACCTACAACAAATATTTCGTAACAAATGAAAAAAATTTTAAGCATCTCTTCCATATACAGAATCAAATCCAAAATATCTACTAGTCAAAAAAAACTAATGTTTGCTTAACAAAGTAGAAAAAAATTATTAGTTCTTTAATATATTTAACAAAAATTACATCATCTATAATTTTCGATATGACTAACAAATATTTCTATAACATTCTAAAAATAAATAAAACTTTTTATAATTATTATTAGACTATTTGTACACACAATTACATAAATTATAAAACTGTTCAAAATATGAAAAAAAGTAACTATACATAGGAGTGGGAAGAAATGTGTGAGAGTGGGAATGAGTGAAATTTTAAAAAAAAAAAAGTGTGGAAAGGAGTGGGTGAGAGTGGGAAGGAATAGGTTGGTCTATTAAGCCACGAAAAGAACATGGCCTTATACACATACACATGCACACGTATGTCTTCTATTAATAGAGTTTCTGTTAAGCTTCTACTTGCTTGATCTTCGTTGTCTTACATATCCTTTGGCTTATTGGCTATGCATATGGAAACCATAACTCTATTTTGAGACTATTATCTAATTGATAATTCAGCTATTTGGCGACCTTGATCATGTTGGACTGACTGCATTTACCATTTGATAGGTTGGATTGGTAGCATGAGATTCCTCTTTCCAATGCGTATATATTTGAGGCTTTTTTAAGTACTTTTTCCTGATGATAGTGGCGACTGTTTCAGGAAATAACTGAAGATTTCGGCTCTTGACCGTCATTCCCTGAATTCAAAATCTTGAAGAATGGGCAACCAAGAGAACTCTTTTTCTCTAGTGATGCTAATGCTCTTGTTGAGCACACCAAAAAGGTCTTGGTGGTCGAGGATGGTGAAGTTGTTCTTGTGAAGGTACTTTGTTACGATGTTTATTCTCGTATGGTAGTGGCTGCGAGCGTCCACTTCTTTTTCTTTGTGGGGCTTGAAGTCCATCAAAAGTTTGAAGTCAGGGATGAAAAAGACTGAAATCCATAAATGATTTTGAAGTATTAAGAAAATTGGTGTAGAAGATGCATGTTATGATAACCTTGACACTCCCCTCATTTAATAGTGATTGCCCTAGCTAGCTTTCCAATTGGGAAAAGCTAAAATGTGGCTGTGAGAAATAAAAAAACAAAAGCTAGTGTGAACTCCATCTTAGCAGATATAGGTAGCCTTATCTTTTCAATGTAAGAGATTGAGTCTAAAAGATCCATTTTTTGGTGCCAAAAAAGTTGTTTATTTATTTATTCAGAATAAAATCTTTTGTAACTGATATGTTCGGTAAAGGTAGCATTTAGATAATAACATCAAGTAGCATTATGTAATAATATCATAAACAAAAGTAAGTGAAACACATTAAAAATTTATAGCAGGTAACAAACAAACAGAATTGAAGTATCACTTTATAAGTCAAACATAAACGCTTGTCAAGGGACTAAAAGCCAAAGGGTACAAGGCTAGACTCTAATCCTCAGCCTTTTGAAACTATTATCCTGAGCCATGTCCATAGTAAGTCACAAATGTCTCGTATGCTGTTTAATCATCTTAGTCCAGTTCTTTTTTGGCCTTCCTTTGCACCTTGTGTGTTTTGCGAGATCAATTTTCTCACATCTTCGGAACGGTGCATCTACACTCTCTCTCTCTCTCTCTCTCATAATTTGACCAAACCATGTAAGTCTTTCCTTGCTTATGTTTCCATCTATTGGCCCATTTCTGCCTTTTCTCTAATCATTTCATTTCTAGTCCTATCTAATCTTGTATAACTACACATCCATGATCCATCTAATCATCAACCTTTAGACTTGAATCTTCTTGATCGTTCAATACTCTCATACAACAAGGTTGGTCGGACTACCTTATGGTTGACTATCCCCTTTAGATTTACTGGGAAGCAATGCAGATATGTCTTTGTGGATTGATACATTAACTGCACATGTAGTATAGACCATGTGGCAGTATCATATACAAAATACAAAATACAATGTCCTGGGATCATTTGAAATGAAAAAAAAAAAATTACTTTATGGAGATTTTCACGTATGGAATTTTTACACATGAAATTTGTGTTAAGTTTGATGTTTTAGGGCTTTAGGCTTGGTTTTATTGACTTTATTCTCCTAAAGAAACTGCATGTCCATGGAAGCTGAAGTTATATAAGAAACCGACATGGCATGATGTTGAGTGGGTCAACGTGATTTTTCTAATGAATAAGGTACAGCATGTTTGATAGATTGACAGATACAACTTCGAGTGAGGATCCTGTTTACGCGGGGTCTGAATGGATTGACAGATATACATTTAAAAAAATTGAATTGTTTTTTTATATTTGTTTTATGTTTGTATTTATTAGTCATAAAGAGGCTATGGTTGAATGTGACACACCTAGGATTGTTTGTATGTGTTTTACAAATGTTGAATAACAGAAAAATGTTGTTTGTACATTTGACATGTGTCGGAGGGTGTCCAAGGATTCTGTGTCGACCTCATGTTGAACATGGTTATATTAAGCTAGACAGATTGGTAGAATTTGTAGTGCCTAAACCATTGCTTTCGTACAAACCATGTGATATTTGGAGCGTTTGGAGAGAATGTAACTGAACAGTCTTGAATAGTGTCGAAACTTCTCTTTAGTGCGTTAGAAGACTCAATTTTGGGGGATAGTATGAACTTTTGCTCTTCCTATATTGATATGGCCGACTGTATGAATAATACGTATTTTGAATGTATATAGTATTTTGTAGGATGTTAGTTGGGCATCAATTGTTTTGACTGTTATTTATAATATACTTTCTCCATCTTGAAAAAGTTGTCAAATTTTTTTACTCTGTGTCTCATATTACCATGGATTGGATACTATCTACTCCCTTGTTACCATCAACAATCATTTAATGTGGCGCAAGAGTCTGCTGTAGCTTTGAAATGATGTATTGTTTTTTTATGTTCTTTTTCCTTTTTTTTTCTTGGAAATTGGTGGTTGGATAACTGAAGTGATGATTTTCAACATTAGCACCACCATATTCAATGTGAATAGAAATGAGAGAGAAGCAAATTAAGATGTTTGTGTGTATTTGTAGCTTTTCAATATTTGTCAACTTTTCAGAGGCCGAGGGCGTGTATTAATATCCTTATCCCAAAAAAGGAAAAAAAAAAGCTGCTACGGAGATCGAATTCCTAGAAGTTAATATTGTGTGAATATTGAACAAGGAAAGTTGCACTTATACGTTGCTAGTGGAGTCGAGCCTAAAAATTGGGGCTCAAGGATTGGTTGGCTTAGGCTCGTGAGCCTACAAGAGCATATACTTTGCATGTTCTCAGTATTTATTGTTAAGATACAACACAATCGAAGTGGAACTTAAATCATGACATGTAAAAAGAAACTTTATTTTTTTGACAAGGAATTTTTCTTTTATAAAAAAGTTAACACACAGGAACAATCAAAATAATCACAGCGGGAGGAGGCTAAAAACTTTTTATTGTATCCAAATAATGATACAAGATTGAAAACTAATTGAGATGAGAGAACCATAAAAAGAAAAGAAAATAATTTTATAGTGGCTATGAGTGCGATATATAGTTATGACTTTGGGATGTATAATAGATAAAAAAGGTGATGGATTAATTAAGTAGGTTCATAGTTTTTTAAATCAAATATGATTTGGTTTTGAAATCATACGTTAAATCTAACATGTTTTCTCTCCTCTTGAAGAGCCTAGGGAGCTGAGCTTCTTTAGGCTCGGCTCATTTTTATGATGAGCTTGAGCAGGAGCTTGAGCCTGCTTGAGCATTTTTTGAGCCGAGCTTTATCCCGCCATAGCTTGGAAACTCTCACGAGCTGACTCGGCACATTTCCACCCTACTTGTAGTGGGCTATAAGTTTTGCCACTGTCATTTTGCGCATTGTAGTTCTTGGTCTTGAGTGATAAGAGCTCTCATGTAGGTTTGAACTAGGGGTCCGGGCTGTGAGTCTAGGGAGCTTAGCCTTACGTTTAGCTGTTTCAAGATCTGGGAGGTGAGGCTGCTTGACTTATAGAATTTGAGACCTCCTAGTCCCTTGCAGGCGTGTACTATGGTCTAGAGGCTCTGGTGTGAAGTCTACGATTGGCCATTTGGACCTTGTCATGCCAGGAATTAGAGAATTGCCTCATCTACAGTCCTTGGTCAAAGCATTTGTTCCATGAGCCGTGCGCTTTGCTATTGGAGCCGTGCGCTTATGGAACAAATGCTTTGTTCCAATACCAAGGACATTACTTAAGTGGGCCTCTCTGTAATTGTTTTCTTGGGAGATAGTTTTAGCTGTTTAACCACATTTGTTGTTGTTTTTTCAACTTGGTTGGGTAGCAATTGGCCACAAAAGCCATTGTGCTTACTGTTTTGTAAAAGTAATAAGACCAGTACTGTTTTAGGAATCAAATTTATTTAAACATATTTCCTGGTCTTTCAAGATTTATTAGGAATAAATTTTGTTTCTTTCTGGTTCTCAAGCTGTTAAACAGCATTACATGAAAATCTGCCTTTCTAGGTTCAACATTAAGTAATCAGTCTGCCCAGAACACTCGCTAACATTGGATAGTCATATTTCTTAGAGGTACTAAACAACTCCATGAATTAGCAAAATGAATGTTGCACTAGATAAAGATCTTTGTGGAAGGCAATTAAGAAAAACACATTGAACTCCCAACTCCTAAGGGGATCCGAGCAAACTCTGCTTTATTTTTTCCATGGAGCCATGAGTCACTAAGGTTATGGTCTTCATCCCACAATGGACTCCTTGGAAAATGATCTCTGTGTGGAGCATATAAAGGGAAGTCGAGTTCTCACCTTCTCGTTTTCTTGACCTTGAGCAGGAATTTAAAATGCGGATGCGGGCGCGTTTACGGTTTCGGTCGCGTTGACATGGGATCGTTTGGATGCGCTGGTCGATGAACGGATCGCGTCCGTCGCGGTGTGAAAGGTTCACATAGTTGAATTTGTCATCTGTATTTGTATTTTAGTACCACAATTCGCTAAGTAATGTTGTTTTGCAGCATAGTTCTTATTTGAGTAGATTAGATTAGGCCAATTTTGACAATATTCACAGCGATTTTGCGCTGTTCTTCGATTTGTTGAAGTTGAACTCCGTTTCACAATGGCTGTTCCGTGACGTTCTTTTCTTTTTTTTTTTTTTTGAGCACCGGAGGGGGGGGGGCACTCAAGATCAGGGTTTTAAAAATCTCTATTTGGTCTGTCAACCATTGGCATCAATAAGTTCTTTCTGTCACCCCCCCCCCCCCAATGTAAATAATTTGGTTATCCGTTGACTATGGTTTGGTTAATCGGTTTCTGTTAGTTTTGAGAGTACACAAACACAAGAGGGGGGTGAAATGTATTGCCAAATTTTCGCAGTTTTCTGGGAACAGGCTTAGGTCCTGTTTGGACAAACTGTTTGTAACACGTCCAGAAACTGAAATACAGCGGAAATAAGTAGAAGAAAAGGTGAACATAGGATTTTTACGTGGAAACACCTCTAGCCCAACTGAGGCGAAAAACCACGACCTACCCCTGTAGGATTTTCACACAATTCCACTATTCGGGCTAAACACGTTACACTGTAACCTTCACCGTTACAACTTGTTACACACACGTAACTGTCTTCCCTAAGACTAGTTACCCCACGTTCAATAGTCACCTTGACTTGGACACACTCAACTCATTTTTGAAAGAGAGAGAATAAGATGAACACCTTACTTTTGAATGCTTCTCATAAGCTAGTGTAAGGTACAATTATGCTCCTAGTATGCCAATTTTGAAAGCTCAATTTTGCACGCTCTTTTTTCGGTTTTCTCTCTGGAAATTTTTGCTCATAAGCTCTTGAAGTTTGTTGTGAAAACCGGGTTGCTTAATGAATGTGGAGACTTGGCTTTAAATAAAAGACCCTTGGAAGAATTTTAAAAAAGATGCTTGGGCCACAAGAAGTGGGATGTGTGATTCTCCCCACTAACTGCTTGAGCTACATGGCTAAATGTTAGCCACAAACTCTCAGCAGCTCAGCCTCTGAGTTTCTCCACAAATTCAGCCATTTTCTAAAAATAGAGATGTTGTTATTTGGAGGATAAGGCAAAGCAAAAAAATAGGCTCAAAATCCTCTCCAAGTTTTTCAAAGCCAAAAATAGCTTTTTTGGACAAATCAATCAGCAGAAAATTTATCCAAAAAGCTCATAGACGTTAGCCCAAAAATCAAGGAGAAAATCGTGAAAAATCAGTTTTGCAATTTTGGCTTGAAAACACCTTGAACATCCTGTTCTCAGAACTGTTCCGAGAAAGTGTTATGAAATTTTTCAAAGAGAAAAACCAATTCAGAGTGAATGTTAAATCAAGACTTTCTAATTGGTATATTAACAAGAATCTAATAGAATAAAACCATAGTAAAACAAAGACTCTTGTCGATTCAACCAGCCTTCTTAACTTGCTGCTCCAAACACTTCGCAGAACCGTTCTTAAGACTGTTCTGAAGTTCTGAAAAGTCTTGTCAGCCAACTTATCTTTAGTACCTGTTCTTAAGACCTATTCTTGAGCACTGTTAACCAAGCAATTTACAAAGTATTCCAAACAATATTTGGAACCTGTTCGATCAACACACTCAATCAAGTATATATTACATTTGCGTTTGTTATCATCAAAACCTTACATTACATAAGGATAGGGTCAACAATTTTTTCCTTTTTGATGATGACAAACCAAATGACCATATTGACCATTCATAAGAAGAAAAGTGCCAAACATGCTAGTCATCACACATAAGAGAAAACATTCTAAGAAGTCAACTTAAACCAAGTTCAAACTAAATCAACCATGGTCATGCCCATCTTCCCCCTTTTAACATCATCGAAAAAGGATGGTCAGATCAAATAGAGAGAGTTAGGGTGTTTGCAATCACCACCACTTGGGTAATGGAGGAAAGACAACCTGTGATACACTCAAGTATATGGTACGGTAATGATATTGGCCATCCAAGTCACGCACAAACAACCAACAACAAAAGGACAAGCAGGGCATAGTTTTAACTAATAACCAACCGAGAGTCAGTATAAACCATAGTCAGTCAAAAGGCACAACCAGATAGTCAGAGAACAGTTGTTGAGAACAGGGTCGAGAATAACAGTAAAAACAAGTAATAGAACAAGGCAGCGAATAGGAGGCAGAAACAGGTTCAGGAGGGAGGAGAGGACAGTTGGGTCGTGAGGGCAGTGATGGCAGATAGTAGATCCTCATGGCGCTTGGCATTCAGAGTCTTCTCCTCTACAAGAGTCGCCTTAACCTCAGAGAGCTCATCCTTCAACCAGGTTTGGTCTAGAGGCAAGGCAGCAACAGAAGGCTCACTGGAGGAAGGACCAGGAACAGGGGTGAAGGGTGTTGGGGACCCCTGTTTGAAACCAATAGGCGCACCTTTTGCAATCTTGAACCCACAACTGATTAGGGTGCTGCTACTTATCTCGTCTGTCACTTGCACCCCTACCCTCTTCTGTAAAGAAATCCCAAAATGCTCAAATACCGAGGTCAGGAGAAAACCATACCCTAGGTCATGTTCTCGGGCCGTGTTTGCAATGCGGGAGATATGACTAATCATGATGGCCGGTAGGTTGATCTGCTCCCCCCGATCCAGAAGATCGGTAAGGCACTGGTCCATGGCATCCGCAAGGTTGCGACCTTGGCCCCGGGGGATGATGTTTTTGATGATAAACCAGAAGAACAACCGGTGAGGAGGTGTCATCTCTCCTTTCTTAACTGACCGGGGTCTTTTCAAACCTGGTTGTTGACTCAATCTTTGAGCCAATTTGAGCAATCTCGCAGCGCTGAGCACTGCCTTGTCTTCTCGCACATACGTCCCAAATCCCACAGCCGGAACTCCCAAGATTTCACCCAGTTTCTTTACGTCAAAACGCATTTTCTTCCCATTGACCACACTTGTCACCACATCATTGGTGACATGACAGTTGGCATAGAATTCTGCCAAATCAGGAACAGAACACCCTTTTTGGGTGTTTGCAAACAGGTCTAACCAGCCTTGGGTTTGAAGCTTATCCAAGAATAGCTTCAGACCCTATTCTTGAAAATAAGCAACTTTCACAATTTTTCCCCGGACCACACTTCTTTGGAGAAATTTGGTAACCTTGGCTGCTGTGGTCATGGTTGTTTTAGCTCTTTTGGGTTTGGGGTCACCTGTCGTGGTTTCTATAGGCACTTGTTGGGGCACTTGTTCGGAGGAAGCTTCCCCTTTATCGGTGGCTGTTGTGTTATCAGGGAAGGAAACAATCTCCTCAACCTGTTGGGGCGCATGTTCTGAAGGGCCGGCCGATTTGAGAGTTTTGTGGGTGCGAGGTAAAGTTTTTTATAGATGGTCTAGTGGAGCGAGATCGGGAAGAAGGTGGAGTGAATGGTTCTTTGGGTAGTGGAGAATTAGAAGAAAATTCAGAACGCCGAGTTCTGGGTCTGTGAACAAGGGGGAGATCAGTTCGTTTAGCGAATGCCTTGAACCCTCGTTATGGTCCCCACTCGCCAGGTTTGGTCTTTTCGTAGGGTTTAGGGGGAACGACCTCAATGGTTGAGTCTGACTCATCACTATTAGTCTCTTCAGGATCAGCTACCCAATCCAAATTAATGATGGGTTCATCCAATCGGTCAAGAAAAACAGTCGCAGGCCCCGTTCGGGCATCACCTGGTTGAGAACCAGGTTCAGGCCCTGATTGGGCCACATCAAATCTAAGAACACCTTCAGGAATAGTGTGTTCTACACTCGACTCAAACAACACCAAAGTCCACCTAAATTCGGAAGGCACATCACCCAGTTCCATCCCCACCGTTCGCAAGTCCACACTCTTCAAGAACCCGAAAATTGTAGACATAATTGGCAAAGGTGGTAGAGAAGAGAACCCCATACCTCTCTCTGGTGCTGGCGCTACGATTGCCGGTAAGGGTAGAGATGGAGACGCCAGGCGAGGCCGCTTGGGTGTCGGTCGTGAAGCTCGAGGTGATGATGGTCGACACTTGGAGGAGGAATGGCTGCCATGGGTCTTCACCATTGTTGCTAGGTTGAGAGAGAGAACGACTAGGGTTTTTCGGCTGTGGAAAAGAAAGAGCGGGAGGCAGGCGATTCTTGGGGGAGAGGAAGCTGGATTACGGGATGTGGTACCGAGAAGAAGGGGAAGTGGGAAGTTTAAGTGTCACAACCGCTTTTTATTCGGAAAGAGAAAATGCAGGTCAACAACTGAAAAAACAACTACCTGATTTGTACTAAATGACAAACAGTGGCCATACCTGTTCTCGGCTCTTGTTCTTGCTGTCGGTTGTTTGGTAACATAGGACAATAAGGGTAATATCATCAGACCTCAACGATTGTCAGCAGGTTGTAATCCACACATGTGCTAGTTTTGGCACAAAAGTTGACTGCATCCACGAATCAAGTTGTTTGACCTGAAAAACCATTTAACTAGACAAGCATTGGGGGTTAAGCATGCTCAAGTTGTTTTAATTAGACCTAATTCCAGTCTGTTCTTCTCAAACTATTCTCTATGTAGTGCCTTGGTAAAAATATCAGCAATTTGTTTATCAGTGGCACAAAAATTTATTGAAATCAAACCTTTTTCAACATTATCTCTCAAAAAATGATAACAAATGTCAATATGTTTAATCCTTTTATGTTGACATGAGTTTTTGGAAATATGAATCGCACTTGTATTATCACAAAATATGAGAATGCATCCCGTGTCAACACAAAAATCTTTGAGTTGTTGCCTTATCCATAACAGTTGAGCACAACAAGAAGCAGCTGCAACATATTCAGCTTCTACTGTGGACATGACAACTGAATGTTGTTTCTTGGTTGCCCAAGATACCAAACAGGGTCCAACAAAATGAGCCATACCTGAGGTGCTTTTTCTATCAACCAAAAAGTCTGCATAGTCAGCATCAGCATACCTAACAAGATTAAAGCTGCATCCTTTAGGATACCATAAAGGCAAATCAGGTGTATGTTTTAAATATCTAAAGATCCGTTTAACAGCCTTTAAATGTGATTCTTTAGGTTTACACTGAAAACGAGCACACAAAGCAACACTGAAAACAATGTCAGATCTACTAGCAGTTAGGTAAAGAAGCGACCTAATTATGCTCCTATAATATTTGTCCTCGACTGAGGGACTCCCATCATCCATTACCAACCTGGTTGAAGGAGAAATGCGAGTATCAATGGGCTCGGCCGATTCCATTCCAAATCGCTTAATTAATTCCTTGACTTATTTTTGTTGATGTATCATGGTGCCGTTTGAAGTTTGTTTGATTTACAAGCCTAAGAAAAACTTAAACTCACCCATCATGCTCATTTCAAACTCACTCCTCATCATTTTTGAAAATTCTTCACATAAATCATTGTGTGTCGCACCAAATATAATGTCATCGACATATACTTGGACAATCAACAAATGTTCCCCCTTAGATTTTAGAAACAAGGTATTATCAACCTTGCCTTTGCTAAAACCATTTTCCAATAAAAAGTTTGACAAACGTTCATACCAAGCTCTAGGAGCTTGTTTTAAACCATAAAGTGCTTTGTCAAGTTTAAAAACATAGTTAGGAAATTCCTTACTTTCAAAATCAGGGGGTTGCATCACATACACCTCTTCTTTAAGGTATCCATTTAGAAATGCACTTTTGACATCTATCTGATATAACCTTATTTCCATGTGAGCTGCAAAGGTTACCAAAATGCGGATAGCCTCAATCCTTGCAACTGGTGCAAAGGTTTCCTCATAATCAATGCCCTCTTCCTGGTTGTAGCCTTGAACCACCAGTCGGGCCTTGTTCCTAGTGACTGTTCCGAACTCATCAAGCTTGTTTCGGAACACCCACTTGGTGCAAATGATTGATCTATCCTCTGGCCGTGGTACAAGATGCCACACCTTATTCCTTTCAAACTGATGAAGCTCCTCTTGCATTGTCGTGACCCAATCTGTATTTGCAAGGGCTTCATTAACATTTTTTGGCTCAATATTAGAGAGAAAAGCATAAAAAGCACAGAAATTTTTAAGCTTGGATCTAGTTTGCACTCCTATATTAATGTTAGACAGAATCTGGTCAAGAGGGTGCGAACTTTGGTATTTCCATGGTCGTGGAGTAAGTGGATCCACAGACACGTTTTCTACTCTTGCTGGAATACTTGGCGAAACAGGTTCAGGAACTGTTCCCGAGCTTGTTCCTGAGCCTGTTCTGGAGCCTGTTTCCAACCCTGTTTGAAAAGAATTAGGCTGGTTTTAATCCAAACCAGGTTTAGCAGTGCTTCCCCCCTATCTGGTTCAGACCTTGCCCACCTTCTAAGGAAACAGCTCCAGACCTTGATCTATCATCAGGACTCTTACCTTTCTCATGTGTGAGCAACAAATCCTTTCTAGCAAGACCCAGTTCGTAATCATCTTCCTGTGCATCATTCTCAATTAGAGAGTTAGTTTCATCAAATAGCACATGTACACTTTCCTCAAGACACAAGGTTTGCTTATTGAACACTTTGTATGCCTTACTATGTGAGGAGTAACCAAGAAATATTACCTTATCACTTCTTGAATTAAACTTTCATAAGACATCCTTCCTATTATTATGCACAAAACATTTACAGCCAAATACTCTATATATAATAAAAATTGCTTAGAACAGTAGATAAGGGTTTTTTTTTGGGCCAGTTGTGTCAAAGGACACCGTTGGGCCACCCCCTGACCAAAGAAACAAACAGGTCCATGAAAATTTATGGAAAGATGAGGGCAAAACAGGGCCTCGCCGAAAGAGGGTATTCCGCTCTTCGTTCTTCTAGGGTTTTGGGAAATTCATCGTCATCGTCTTCGATTCCGAGAAGTGAGATTCATGGCTGCCTCAATGGAGCCTGCAAGGGAGGCTACGAAAACCTGCTGTTGTGAAGAACTTAATATGGAGCCTTCGGCAAAAAGGCAGAAGATCTGCCCTTGTCAAGAACTTAAGCTGCCGCAAGACGCACCTCATCCTACTAATGGTAAAGATGTTCCAGATTACTTTTCTGATGACTATAGCGGTGAGGAGTTCGATGCATATCTTCAATCCATTGAAGATTCTGGGGTTCATTAGTTTCTCTATTTCTTTTGTAATTCTATCTTTAATTTGCTTCGTCTAAAATTTAACTTAGATCTCCAGATTTAATTTCTGTTGGAGTTCAATGTTTTGATACAGGTTGTGCAATTTAATGTGCATTGTGAAATATCGATTTTGAATGTTGTTGGTATTGTTTGTCTTCCATAATTATTAAAGATCTTTCGTTTGTAAAGATCTTTCTTTTGTGGCGATTTTTTGCACATAATGCAGGGGTACGATGTCATCGACTTCCCTGGTGCTGGCGCCGTATTATCTACTATACTTCCAGTCCCTAAGCCTGTTCTTGAGGAGCATTATGAGTTTTACAAAGGACTTGCCGAGTTTGCAGTTGCCGAGAACAATAAACAGAAGGTCTCCCTTTCCTTTCATGACACTCATTGTTCATGTTTTATCATGTCTATGATGATTGCTAACATTGTGATCCTATATAGAAAACTAACTACGAACTTGAGAAAGTGGTGAAAGTGAATTACTTACTGGCCAAAGGATCAACCTACTACTTTACTTTGAAGGTGAAGAACAAAGATGATGGTGAGCAGAAATCTTGCATATGTCGGGCAGGGGTGTATGAGGCGCTAGACCAATCACTGAACCTTGATGAGTTATTTGAAGACCCTAAATTTGAGGTAACTCTATTTTCTTTCCCTTTTTCTGTCAGTGGTTGAACTGACTTCAACAAAACCTAGATAGGTGTGGTCGTGAGATCTAGAGCCCCCCCTCCCCCCCAAATACGCCCTGAGATCAAAGTGAAACAATATGCTTGCCCTTTCCTTATGGTAATGTAGTCTTTATTCCTCAATTTAAAGCATAAGAATTGAAGTTGGTCCATGCATTCTTACATTTTGGTCTCAAGGCGTAAAAACTGGGGAGGTTGAAAAGACAATTTAGTGCAAAGCTTTCGTGGACCGTGTGTTGTACAAATGTCTGTGGCATGACCTACAAATGGATCGATCATTCCAATGCTTGATGTGTTTTGTGTTGTAACTTGAGTGCTTATTTTAAAACAACGTACCTGCTGAGGTGCAGGACGAGAGGCGCAATGAAGGCAATGCGCTCATCCACCTTACAGAAGTTAAGAAGCTATTTTTTCCCCTTTTTTAGGTTTTGGGTTGGGAACGAGGGTGGCGAGGGAGGTTGATATAGTTCAACCCCTGAAATTCTAAAAGTTAACACTTACTATAATCCTATGATGGATGCTATTCCGAGCAACAGCTTGCGATTTGTGGCAGGCTGGCTCAATAGCCTCCAAATTCACAAACCCTAACGGTTAACTTTCTAACCTAACCTCAGCTTCCAACTTTGCAAACTGTATATCATTGCCGGTGATTGAACTTCACAGATCATTGCAATCAGTCTGAGCGATTTCAATTTTGATTCCTAGGTTTTCGTATGGGTACTATGATCTCTCCCTCCTGAATCCCATCCGAGCAGTCTCGCTTCTTTCTCCAATGGCAACATTTGTCAATATTAGATATGTGTGTGGGCTGGCGTGAAACACACACGCACACACACACACACACACACCCGTGTGTGTGTGTGTGTGTGTGTGTGTGTAAGGAGAGAGAGGGGGAAGGGAGAGAGATATGTCCGTATATTGATACATAACATACGTATTACTTTCCTTTTCGTTCCCCTAGCATAGAAGCATCTTATACGTACGGTTTAGTTCTAGAATTATGAAGCTCTATTTTTAAGCCAACATTGGTCGTAAGTCCTAATTGCTGCTAAGGATTTTATGCATCCTAAATGGCCCTTTACCAACGCATACGCTTTTATGTGTAATCTTATTTTAAAGCTTTTTTATATATAATTAGGGATTAGGGGTCTATATTAAGTATTTTGATTGTTAACTTCGACTTTTGGGGTCTAATCATTAACTGTTAACTTTGTCATGACAGTAAAACTTTTACATTTTTAATGCTTAGATTTATCAAGAAATTTTTTTCTTCTATTTCTTAAAAGAAACAAGTTATATAAGGGTGTGCTAAAAATTAGTTTGTTCTGGTAAATATCTTTAGAAACAAAAAGGCAAAGAAGAGTGAGGGGATGTCCAATCTGTTGCAAAAGTTCAAGTGCGGCTTTTTTCCTTTTCTTTTTCCTTCTCCAATTTTTAAGACAATAGGTCAATTCACGGTTTCGTCCTTTGTATTTTAGTTGATTACAATTACAAATGAATTGAAAATTTTCAGCGTATCTCCACCTATTTTTGTAAGCCTCCGCCTAACTTGTTGAATGCCTTGACAGGTCTGCTGAAGAACCAAGAAGTGGTGAAACATTTTATCTGATGTTGAGCTGTTTAGAAGCTTGCTGCATGTCCTCCGTGGGCTCCTCTGAGCCTTGATGTTTCAACTTTTATTTATCCTTTTATTTATGGTGTGTTTGTTCTTTTGTATGCCAGTAGTATCTTAATCTTGGCCCTAGTTATTATCTAACTTAATGTTACTTAATCTACAGTGGTTTTGTTCCGTGGATGATGTTACTGCATATTAGTATTTATATAACTATGGCAGATTGCAGAAAGTTTACTTCCTTTTATAGTGTGTGCTGAATTGCTGATCAGTGAAATTCCTGTCTGACATTGGCTCGAGTCTTCACAATAAAGAATACAGATCAAGTAAATTTGTTTTATGCAAATCAGGATTTATGTAGGATAGTCAAAATTAAAGAAAGAGCATGCAATGGAGGATAATGCTAGTGAAGACTGAAGACTCGCAGGGATTTTTAGTGTAATATTTTGCATACTATAGTAAAGTGTAAACGAGCAATTATTTTGGGATGCCAAACAGAGGTGTAATAATGTATTACTGATTGAACAGCAACCACTAATCGGCGCATATGATCCCAAATAGAATTCTGGCTCCTTGGTCATTGCGTAATTGATAAGCCTCTTTCGACTGACAAATGCATCCCAAAGTTCTTTTGTCTGCCTTTATCTCTCTTTAAGGAGTGGGATATGCATGTTGTTTAGGACCATAGCAGCTATCAAAAACACGACGCCAGTTGCTGAGGAAAGCAGTGGATTAACATGCCATGAATGAAGAACAAGAGCTAGATAGAGATTTTTAGTGAGAAAATTTCACGGTGGTTCATTTGAATGATTTGATCTCCATACCACATTACACAGCTTTATTTATGCAATAACAGAGGAAAGAAAAATATCTAAGCAATCCTAGCCACGCTATAGCGACACTCAATGGGCTGCAGAGCATGATGATGGGGTGAGTGAAGATGGTGTATTGGGGTCATCTTTGACATTCTTGTATCCCTTCTCATAATGAGATGTTTGCCTGGAGATCATGTGCGCAAAGGCTCCTACTACAGTATCAAGAACTATCTCTAGGTTGACGGATTTTTCTCATTGTAAAGTTTGTGCAGCCCCTGAGGAAGTAGATGTTCATATATTGTTTCGGTGCCCATTTGTTATTCATGAATGAAATCCGGAGAGGAAGTCCGTATGTGCAGGATCATTGAGATGCCCCTTTCTCCTCGGCGTGCTATTTGTTTTAAATGCTAGGGATGATGCTCTGGGCTCAGCAGAATGGGGTGAGTTCATCGCAATTTCTTTGATGTGTGGAATGCTAGGAAATGACATGTGTCGATGAAGAAGATAGAAAGCTTTCAATGCTGGGTGGTAAGGCTGAATGTAGAGCAGCTCCAATGAAGTTGAAGTGCACTAGCAGTTTGAAACAGTCTAGTTGGGCTCCGAAAACTGAAGAAGCATGCGCCTGTACGTTTGCTTTGCGAATTGCCATTCATCGTGGTTTCGAGAATGTTATTGTAGAAGGCGATTGTGCTTCCTTGATTGCCGAGATCAAGAAGAAAGGGTGTTAAGCTGTTGGTCTTTTTATTTCAGACATTATTAGTTTGTGCTCTTGTTTTGATTCTTCGCTTAGGTGATTGTGCTTACACTATGTGCATTTTTTATGAGATGGATCTAAACTATATGTCCTCCCTTTTGTTGATTAGCCGGGGGAAAAAAACCCTAACGTCAGCAAATTAACAGCCTAAGGCTGGCTCAACCTTTCTCTAAAAAACCCCTTAACAGAATATTTGCTTGCACTAACAGAATCCAAACACCCCTTATTACTACAACTTAACTGAAGCTGATGGCTGACAGCAAGCCAAGTTCATTTTTGTAAACAGGAGACATTGAGCAAAATAGCAAAGGAAGAGAGGATCGATATGGCAAAATACAACGCCTACTGGAGTACTACAATGACCAACATCATGTTGCAATCCCCACTGGGGGGTGCTGAGGGAGGTGAAAGTATGCTCTTCAACTTGAAGTAACCGGTCAAGTTTTTGATGTATTTCGGCTGATGATACAACTCTAATGACTCTGAATTTGATATGGAAAATGCTTACCATAGACTTTTATATAGACAAGTTGTTAACCGAGATGTTATGAAAATATAGAAAATTCTGCTGCAAATTGATAGAAATATGTGGAGCTTCCAATGTTAGGTCGCAACATGGCAAAAATCACTAAAATGTAGTAATTGCATTATATATCGCAGTTGTCATGGGATGAAAACGCGGTTTGTCCAACTCAAAAATTCTTTCCGATGCGACCATTTCGGCAAAACAATTTTGAATCTCTGTATCACCCACACACTAAGTTGACTTTCGAGATAACTGAATTTCTCTTTTGGCAAAGCCTTCGTTAGCTTTATCAACTAGTTATGCTTGAGTGCTACAGTATTTCATAATTAGTTCCCCTTTGGCTACCATATCAAAAATATAATGATAGCGAATATCATGGGATGAAGATGTGCTTTGCCCAACTCGTAAAATCTTTTCGACGCGCCCAGTTTAGCAGAACAGTCATATTTTGAATCCTTGTATCACACACACCAAGATGACTTCCGAAATAGCTGAATTTCTCTTTTGGCAGGGACTTCACTAGCATATCAACTAGTTATGCTTGAGTGCTACCGTATTTCATGATTATTTCCGCTTTGGCTACCAGATCACAAACGTAATGATAGCAAATATCAATGTGCTGTGTTTTGCCATAGAATGTCATATTCTTTGTCATGGTGATGGCTGCTTCGTGATCATATAATATCTCTGTTGCTTCCTTCTGCCCTTGTTAAAAGTCTGTCAACACTTTTCTTAGCCAAATAGCTTGATACGCTACTAAAGTTGCTGCAACGTATTTAGCTTTTGAGCTTGATAATGCATCTATAGCCTATTTTTTCGAACTCCAAGGGATCACAATTAATCTTAAGAGAAAAAACGTTCGCTGAAATACTTCGTCTATCATCCAATGAGCTTGCCCAATCGTTGTTTGTGAATCCACATAATCTGAACTCAGAAACTTTTGGGTAAAAAAAAAAAAAAGCTAACCTCCAAAGTCCTAGCAATGCAATGCAAGACCATCTTTGCTGCCCCATAGTGCATCTTTGAAAGTAGTTGCATAAATATGGAAATTACACCAACAGAAAACGCAATATCTGGTCTCGTGTGCGTTAAATAAATTGGACCGCTCACCAAGCTTCTGGCCTTTTCCAATCTCTTCTCCATCTTTTTAGAATAATTTCTTATTACTATTCATAGGTGTAGCTGCAGGCTTACAGCTAAGCATGCCAAATTTACTGACCAAATTCCTAGCATATTTCCTTTGTGAAATAAAATTTCATCTTCAGCTTGATGTACTTCAAGACCAAGGAAATAATGCAATAAACACGTATTTGACATCTCAATTTCATTCATCAATCGTAGACATAAACTCATCAAGAAGCGAGATAGAAGAAATAGCATAAATGATGTCATCAATGCAAAGACACGCAATGATGAATTCATTTTTATCTCCCTTTTTCGCATACAACGCGGTCTCGATGTCGCTTCTCATTTACGTTCTGTTGGAAATACCCGTCAATCCTATTGTACGTAGCACGGGGGGTCTGCTTCAGTCCGTACAAGACCTTTTTAACTTGCACACCTTTGCTTTACTGTTCTCTTTTACGAAACCCTCTAGTTGTATACATAAGCCTCTTCTTGTAAGTCTCTATTGAGAGATGCTGATTTAACATCAGACTGATAAACTGGTAGTGCAGTTTTGTAACTAATGATAGAGCAAGCCTCACTATATCAAACCGAGCCATCGGAGAAAAAGTTTCTTCGAAATCAACGCCATATTGTTGTACATACCCTTTTTCCACAAGTCGAGCTTTGTGCTTATGTGTGCTTCCATCTACAACAAACTGTCTTAAATACCCATTTCAAGCCAATTGCGTTTTTGTCTTCTGGTAGATCAGTTTTCTTCCATGTTCCATTCTTTTCATTACCTTTCACCTCTTTTACCATTGTTTGCCACATTCTTCTTTTTCAGCTACATCTTCATAACATATAGTGAGACCACATATATAGGATTTGGCTTTCTGACCTTTTGTGGTGTCCTCAGTGAAATTGATTCAGGCAAGGCCTCTCCTGAAGTCGGAGGTGACTTGCTTCTGATTAGTTTTGTTGAAGTTGATACACTTCCTAATGGTGTCAATGAGCCACTAGATGAGTTTACTGGGCTTGATTCTTGCTTTTCATCTAAAAACAGTTCAACACTAGGACCTTCTTGTTAGCAATTCCAGCATGCACATTCATCAAAAATTACATCGCTTCTATTGATAATCTTATCACTAAAGGGCTATTGAGTCCATATGCATTGGAATGAGTACAGTAACCAATAAAAATACATTTGGCAGATTCTTCATCAAGTGTTTGAAGAGCCTGATAATTTACCAAAATATAAGCAACACACCCAAAAACTCAAAAATGGCTTACATCTGGTCTCCTTCAATGCCAAACCTCATATGGAGTTTTGTTCATGACAGCTGTGTTCATGAAGAATTCGACAAATAAAGTGAAACTGATACAACTTCTGCCCAAAATTGATTTGACAACCCCCTTGCTTGGAGCATGCTTCGAGCTATGTCTATAATGGTTCAATTTTTCCGCTCAGCAACTCCATTTTGCTCCAAAATTTAACACAAAATAACTTAAATTCCTTGGACACGAACTTACTACCTCTATCTGTGTGAAGAACTTTAATATGGCAGCCACTTTGGTCTTCCACCATAGCCTTAATTTTCTGCAATATTTCAAAATTTTCTAACTTGTTTTTCAGTAAATACACCCAACTCAAGGGACTATAATAACTAGTAAACAATAACAAATGATGACTACCACCCAAGGACTTGATTTGCATAGGCCCACAAAAGTTAGCATAAATCAATTCTAAACATTTATAGACTCTTCCACCACTTTTCCAATAGGGACCGACTTTCTATTTTGTTTACCCAAAATGCATCCCTCGCACAAATCAAGATATTTTATGTAGTCCAAGAAACATACCTTTGTCATTTAGAAGCTTTAAGCCTTAGATATTGAGGTGCCCATACCTCAAATGTCATCGCTTTGGGTCATCCTTTGTACTTGCAGCCAAGGTAAAACTCTCCATGTTAGCAATATCCACTGGAACATTATGTTTGCGGTCATATTGGCTTGCACCTTTGTGCTTGATTTCATGCTTGTAATGACATATGCATTTTCATCAAATAAAACAGAATATCCACGAGCTACAAGCGGTCCAACACTCTAACAATTGTAGCCTAGCAGGGAACTGATTGCATGTTGTGAAACTCCTTTACTTTACCAGGGTTTGTGCTAACTTCCACTATGCCTTTGCCCCTAACTTGCATCTCTCTTTTGTTGCCAAGATGCACCTTTATTTTTGTGTCTCATTCAACTTCTTGAAAAATGATTTAATTCCTGTCATGTGATTCGAACTGCTGCCGTCTATGAACGATAAATCACTTGGCTTATGGTCAGTGTCAACACATGCAATAAAAAGCTTATTTTCTTCTTCATTTTCTGCTGCAAAGCTCATTTTCTAGTCTTTAAACTAGCAGCCTGTATATATGTTGATCTCTTGCAATGATAATACTGAATAAAATTCCTTTTGCTAAGGGGTCAACTCTATTAAATGCATCGATTGCACAGTTGTGAAGCCTCCGGTATTTTATTCCCTTTTATTTATTTACATGGTTAAATTTTTTTTAATTTGATACGATTTCGGCCGACCTAGTATGCTTGGGCTTGTAGTGTTTACTTTCTAGGTGCGTTGGTAGATCGGCAGAATGATTTGTAATAAAGTGGTCAGTCATCCACAAAGGTTCTTAGAGGCATGGTTAAGAAAATCGGACCGGACCAGTTGGTCCAACCGATTGCATCGAAAATCAGTTATGTCAACGGGCCGAAAATTGACAAAATCGTTTTGGAGGTCGAACTGGGAAAAATCGGTCAAACCCGATTGGACCGGCTGACTCCGTCAAACCGGCCCACCCGCGGTTGGACCGGCTTTTCCCAAGGTTCTTTAAAAGCTTTTTTTTTTTTTTGCTTTCGGCCTAGAAAATTAGAAAAATTCGCACAACCCTCGCTCGACATTCTCTCTCTGGCGATTGGAATCCTAGCTCTCAACCTTGCTGCTCGACAACCTGTTTCGCGGCCTCAACTGCACTCCGTCATCACCGCCATTCACCGGCCGGTGTGTTGGGTCAACTGGTCAAGGTTTGAAGCCTCTGAAGCCTGAAGGTGAGCCGCCACTCTCCTCGTCTCCCTCCTCTTTCTCTGCCGCCACTCAATCTCTCAACTCTCAATTCTCACACTCTCTTTCTCTCAGTGTCTGGCTCGTGTGCAGTGCATGGTCACGGCTGGGCACTGACAGTGGGCACTGGGACCGTGGGGCACTGGACAGAGGAGTCTGGACAGTAGAGTGAGTGCTTGATTCAGTTGGTTTGTTTTTAACTTTGATTAATTGGTAACTTTGCTTCATTTTAGATTAACTTTGATTGATACCTTCGATTGATAATTTAGATTGAAATTTCAATTAACTTTGAATGATAAGTTTGAACGATAACTTTGATTGATAACTTTGATGTTTATATCCTACTTTTATCGTATTAAATGTGTGGAAAACTTGAGCCTTGAATTCATGTTTATGTCGTACTTTATCGTCTTGTATAGAACGATGTAGTAAAATTTGAAAAAAAATATAACAAACATATATATAAATTTTTTTTTTAGGTTTACCGGGTTGTGCCGGTCTAACCCGGTTTGACGGTAAATCGAGCCAACCGGTCCAACCCCGGTCCAAATGGTCCGACCGGATGAACTATCGACCCATTCGGTCGACCAGGTCGATCACCGGGTCGATTCTCTCAACCTTGCCTAGAGGTTGTGGATTCGAGGCTTGGTATCCATATTCTTTTCTTTTTTTAAAAAAAAGGGGGGGGAAAGGGGAGGGAAATTATGCGGAGCTGTGGAGTAAGGGGAAAGGGGAAATGGAAGAGAAACCCTAGCCGCTTTTATTTTTTTTTCCCCTCTCTCTCATCATCCTCTATCTCTCACGCCACTCTCTCTCTCGTTCTTTCTTCCTGTCGCCTCCCTTGCGCAGCTGCCACCAGCTGCCACAGCCGCCGGACGCCGCTACCAGCCACCATCGCCCCACCCTTCCTTCCTTCCATGCTTTTGGTAAGTGTTAGATGAAGAATTCCCAATTCCATCTCCCATGCATCTTCCATGCACAAAAGAGAAAAAAATTAAAGCCTTATCGTTATTTTATGGCCTTTTCGGATCAAAAGTATGAGTGTACAACTTTTAATACGAATTTTACGAATTTTCAGATTTGCACTTTGAGGTATGTGACGATTCAATTGTTCCATTTTCAAAACCCGATCAAGGTAAACATAGTGGTGATGTTCGATAGTTGTTCTGAATAAATTTAAATAAGAAGGTATGTGCGAAGTTTCAAGGACGAAACTTCCTTTAAGGGGGTAGAATGTGAAACCTCGGGTATTTTATTCATTTTTATTTATTTACTTGGTTAAATTTTTCTTTAAAATTTGATATGATTTCAACCAACCTAGTATGCTTGAACTCGTAGTGTTTACTTTTTGGGTGCGTTAGTAGATCGGTAGAATGGTTTCTGGTAGAGTGGTCAGGCACCCACAAAAGTTCCTAAAGGTTGTGTGTTTGACGCTTGGCATCCTATTCTTTTCTTTTTTTCAAAAAAAAGGAAAAAACGGGAGGGAAATAATGGGAAGCCGTGGAGTAAGGGGAAAGGAGGAAGGGGAACAGAAACCCTAGCCTCTTAAATTTTTTTCTCGTTCTTCTCTATCTCTCACGTCATTCTCTCTCTCTTTTATCTCTCTCTCTCATCTCTCTCTCGTTCTCTCTTCCTCTCGCCTCCCTTGCACCGCTGCCGCCAGCGGCGACTGCCATTGGACGCTGCCCCACCTTTCCTTCCCTCCATACTTTTGGCAAGTCTTAGATGCAAAATTCCCAAGTCCATCTCCTATGCATCTTCCATGCACAAAAATGAAGAAAACTAAAGCCTTTTCATTATTTTATGACCTTTTCGAACCAAAAGTACGAGTGCACAACTTTTAATGCAAATTTTACGAATTTTCAGATTTGCGCTTTGAGGTGCGTGACGATTCAATCGTTCCCTTTCCAAAACCCGATCAAGGTAAACATAGTGGTGATGTTTGATAGTTGTTTTGAATAAATTTATGGTCTTTTGCTCGACTTGGATTGGTAAGGGGTTTAGGATCGGTAGGGTTGATGTTGGAAGGGTATGTGATCGATGTTGTGAGAATTGAGCTAGAAGAAAACCCTTAATGATGGAATTTGGGAGGGGGGGACGCCACTGGTTAAAGACCAAATTTTTCCGCAACTTTAAAAATTCACATATGGCATTCTATTGGTCCAAAAATTCTAAAATTTTTAGGGCAGTTACCCAAATGTCCTTTACACTACGAATTTTGAGTCAAGGGAATCGGACTTCGATTGAGTAAGTTGTGGATTAATTACTGGGGACTGTCTAGATTGGGACAGTCGGTGATAGTGTAGAAGTTTTGGCGATTTTGACCTAGAAGTGGGCAGAATCTGGAGAAATAATTAACATAGAAATTGTAGGGAATGAGTCGACCTATACATAATGGGAAAAATCTCTGAGTTTTGACATCAGGATCTCAAGTTATGGCTTCTGGAAGTTGGGATCAGTTTCTGACCTAAACTGGAAACTGGGCTAGCCATAGGCTGGGACCCTAAAGTCATTTAAAAAATCTTAGAAAAATTATTCTAAGCAAGGGATAGATTGTAGATGTGCCTCCTAAAATTTGGGGACTAAATTCAGATGTTATCTTGGTCTAGGTACGGATTATTAGGTCCGAGCTAGGAAACTGAGCCCATAAGCTACAGATTATCAAGTAACAATCACGACCTAACCCTTCCCTGAAATTACTTTGAGAAACATGATTTGTGAGTGTGTTAAAGGTTATGTTGAATGTATTTGGTGTTGATGTTTAGGGGATTTCCCGGGTGAAGGTGAAATGAAATATTTTTTGTGGTATGCATTGAAACATTTGCTAAATCAGTGGATGCGTGGATTATTGGGGTGATTGTGTTGCAAAAATAATGTGGAAATATTTTGAAGTCAGAATTGGTCGATTTGGGCTATATATTGGTTAAAGATTTATGATAACTGTGAATTTATGAGTAACCGTATGAATGGGTGAGACCGAGGAAATGTACTCTGTTGTTGAAGGCCACTAACTTTCCCCTGGAAAGTCCATACATGTGAGCGGCCACGTGCCAACGTGTGGATGGACGTGGGCCAGGTCAGCGGTAACCGTCCAAATTGACGGTAGGCTAGGTTGTGGTTAGTGGTAATCGTCTAAATTGATAGTAGGTCAGATTATGATTAGCGGTAACTGTTTAAATTGACGGCAGGTCAATATATGATTAAGTGGCTGCGTTAAACCCAAGCGTAGGCCATGAGATCTAGTGGGGTCACTCGCCCATGTGAACTTGAAATCGAATAAGTGACACTTAGATCTTTTTTGTTCCTGTTGGGAATGTATGGGTACTTTGAACTGCTAGTGTTGTTTCCCACCGCTAGAATGGTTTGAAATGAATTTGTGTGTGTGTTTTCACTGTTAGGTGTGGTTGTTATTGAGTTTATCTCATATTGTAAAATGTTTTGTTTTCATGTGAAATGCATGAGCATGGGGATGAGAATCCAAACTAAAGCGGGTCTTCGTTATTTTATGTTTAGTTGAATTGGATCAGTTTTTAATTGGACTTGTTAAAGATTGTGTTCAGCTTAGTCATTGTTACACTGTTGTCAGAACTTGAACTGATGTTATAATTCGAGAATGTATTTGTATTAATGTTTTGGTTGATACTGAGCCTGATATTTCCAAGAAGGAAATGCGACGGTAACACCCCATTTAGGTTTTTCGATGCCACGTAGGTTAATATTAGTAATAAAGAAGAGATTAGAAAATCGGGGTGTTACAAAGTAGTATCAGAGCTCAGGTGGATCGACCTGAAGGCTCGCCTAAAGGATTGTAATTAGGAATTAAAAAAATTAAAACTTGTACACCTAAGAACTGCTTGGAGAGTAAGTGTAGCAAGGGGTAGGGGTTGCATGCATGTGCATATAGTATTAAATAAATGCATGTTTATCTGTGGATACATATCTTATGTGTAGTTACCCCTGTATAGGTATGGAGGGTACCCAACATTGTGAGTGTGTGAGAGGACAATTTCCTTCATGAGTGGTTAGCTAAGAGACTTGATCTGGTTTTGTGGGAGCATGTCTGACAGGTTGGGAGGATGATAACTAAGTATATTTGGAGGATGTACCCAATAGCTGCCTGAGGTTCGAAGGGAGCCAAACCTTCTTCATCCTTTTAACCCTTAAGGAAGACCCAAAGTGGCAATAGAGGGTCAACAAATTGGACCCTATAGCTCAGGAGGTTCATCCATGGGGGAGGTGTTGTTGGTGTGACTGGTATCCTATGGGAATGAGTTTGACTGAGTTGAACTTAAGAGAGAAGGGCCCATATAACCAACCCCCTTCACCCACCACTAGCCAGGAGGATAACCCGCCCCCTCGGCATGAGGCGTATGAGGAGGAACTGATTAAGGATGAGGGAGAACCAATGGAAGGGAAGGACCTTGAGAAAGATCCTAGCAAGGGTGAGGAAGAACTTAGAGGAGGACTCTGAGGAGAATCCTAGTGAAGATAAGGAAGAACCTATGGAAGGGAAGGATCTTGGGGAAGATCCTAGCGAAGATGAGGAAGAACCTGTAGGAGAGCAAGACCTAGAGGAAGACCCTGAGGAGGAACATGAGGAAGAGCCCCTAAAAGATGAGGAACCTGAGAAAGAGCCCCTAGAAGATGAGGAACCTGAGGAAGAGCCCCTAGAAGATGAGGACCTGAAGGAGGAAACACTAATAAAGGAAGACTTAGATGAGGACCCAGTTGAGAAGCAACTCGAGCCTGAGGTCACCCGCTGGAAGCGGGGCAGATGTGGTAGGATGTGTCGGGCTACCTTTCCAATGGACACCCCTGGCCAGTAGATGTTAGTAGCCGTTAGAAGTTTTTGCTTCCTAGAGTTGTATTGTTATTTTACTTTTCCTTTCTTTTGCTAAGCTAGTGTGAGCTAGGAAAGTTTTGTTAAGTACCTAGGTAATGAAAAGTATTAGTGTAGAACAGTTATTATTTTGAATCAATGCATTTGAATTTTCATTGAGTACATGGGTGCAAATATTTCTTATGATTGGCTACGAATTGTGAATTATGTGAGCTATGTGAATGTGTTATTAATAAGATGTGCATGGGACATGTGATGCAATGACTGGACCACGTGAGTGGCAAAGTGGATGCGACTGTTAACAAAGATGCTTTGCTAAACTGTGGTGAAACATATATCGTGAATTATTAGGGAAGTACCAAAACTCAATTTAAAAAACTCAAATGATGAGTTGTTAGAGAAGGGTTACATCCAACCTAGTACCTCCCCATTGAGGGGCCCCAGTACTCTTCGTGAAGAAGAACGATGGAATCTTAAGGTTATGCATTGACTATAGGGAACTTAACAAAATAACCGTCAAGAGCCAATACCCGCTGCCCTGTATAAATGACCTCTTTGACCAGTTGAAGGAAGCAAGAATCTTCTCCAAGATCGACCTACAGTCCGGATATCAACAACCTCATATCAAGGAGGGGGACATACCTAAGACAGCGTTTCGTACTCAGTATGGGCACTACGAGTACGTGGTGATGTGCTTCGGATTCATCAATGCCCCAGCAGCATTCATAGACCTCATGAATAGGATCTTTAAGCATTATCTAGACAAGTTTGTAGTGGTTTCGTAGATGATATACTGCTCTATTCAAGGACATCGGAAGAGCACACTGGCCACCTGAGGGAGCTTCTGAGAGTATAGAGGAGGAATGAGCTGTAGGCAAAGCTAACCAAAGGTGAGTTCTGGCTGGGGGAATGTAGCCTTTTTAGGGCACGTGGTGTCTAAAGAAGGGTTTCGGTAGACCCTCAGAAAATAAAAGCTGTGAAGCAGTGGCCTAGACCTAAGAACGTCGCTGAAGTAAGAAGTTTCCTAGGGTTAGTGGGCTATTACCAAAAGTCCATCCAAAATTTTTCTAGAATTGCTGCTCCACTTACTAATTTGACAAGGAAGACTGCGAAGTACGAGTGGACTGATAAGTGTGAGGAAGTCTTCCAGGAGCTTAAGAAGAGGTTGACCAATGCCCCTGTGTTAGCACTACCTGGGGAAGAGGAGCAGTGGAGCACTTTGTGGTGTATAGTGACGCATCGAGGAGCGGGGAATGTTGTGTATTAATGCAAGGAGGTCAAGTGATAGCTTACGCTTCCCGACAATTAAAGCTACATGACCGAACTACCTGACCCATGATCTTGAGCTAGCAACGCTAGTATTTACACTAAAAATTTGGAGACACTACTTGTATGGGGTGCACTACGAGATCTTCATGGATCACCAAAGTTTGAAATGCTTGTTCCCGCAAAAAGACCTAAACATGATGCAGATGAGGTGGTAGGAATTCCTTAAGGACTACGAGGTAAACTTCCAGTATCACCCTGGAAAGGCGAATGTAGTAGCGAATGTATTGAGCCGTAGGCCATACCTAGCTCTCAATAGCTTGTTGGCCCTACCTAGGGAGTTGTGCGATGATTTTAAGAAACTGGAGCTCAATGTGGTGACAAGGGAGACCAAATCTATATTATATATCATGGAGGTATAACCTACCCTTATTAATGTGGTAGCAAGGCAAATACCAGATCCCATATTATCACGTCAAATCCCATACAACTAAGGGAGGATTTGTCTTACGAGGAACAACTAGTTTGTATTCTAGACCGAAGGGAAAAATAGCTTCATAGGAAGACAGTGCCTTTAGTAAAAGTTCCACGGGCAAATCATGAGGTGTTGAAAGCCACATGGGAAATAGAATAAAGAGATGCGAACAAAGTACCCCCGCTTATTTGAATTCGCAGGTACTGCGAAGTTTCAAGGACGAAACTTCCTTTAAGGGGGTAGAATGTGAAACCTTGGGTATTTTGTTCTTTTTTATTTATTTACTTGGTTAATTTTTTTTAAAAAATTTGATATGATTTCGATCGACCTACTATGCTTGAGTTCCTAGTGTTTACTTTTTGGGTGCGTTGGTAGATTAGTGGAATGGTTTGTGGTAGAGTGGTTAGGCGCCCACAAAATTCCTAGAGGTTGTGTGTTTGCGGCTTGGTATCCCTATTCTTTTCTTTTTTTTTTTTGAAAGGGGAAATTATGGGGAGCCGTGGAGTAAGGAGAAAGGGAGAAGGGAAAGAGAAACCCTAGCCTCTTTAAAAAAAATTTCCCCTCTCTCTCTTCCTTCTCTATCGCTCATGTCACTCTCTTTCTCTTTTCTCTCTCTCTCTTCTCTTTCTCATTCTGTCTTCCTTTCGCCTCCCTTGCGCCGTTGCCACCAGCGGCCACCTCTATTGGTCGCTGCCCTACCCTTCCTTCCCTCCATGCTTTTGGTAAGTGTTAGATGCAAAATTCCCAAATCCATCTCCCATGCATCTTCCATGCACAAAATAGAAGAAAACTAAAGCCTTTTCGCTATTTTATGACCTTTTTGGATCAAAGTATGAGTGTACAACTTTTAATGCGAATTTTACAAATTTTAGAGTTGCACTTTGAGGTCTGTGACGATTCAATTGTTCCCTTTTCAAAACCCGATCAAGGTAAACATAGTAGTGATTTTCGATAATTGTTTTGAATAAATTTATTGCTAGACTTTCATTGATAAGGGGTTTAGGATCAGTAGGGTTGATGTTGGAAGGCTGTGTGATCGATGTTGTGAGAATTGAGCTAGAAAAAATCGTTAAAGATGGAATTGGGGGGGGGGGGTTGGGAACGCCAGGGTTAGAAACCAGAATTTTCCACAACTTTAAAAGTTCACCTATGGTGTTCTATTGGTCCAAAAATTTTGAAATTTTTCAGGAAGTTAGGCTGAATGTCCTTTACACTACGGATTTTGAATCAAGGGAATCCGACTTAGATTGGGTAAGTTATGGATTAATTACTGGGGACTGTCTAGATTGGGACAACCAGTGATAGTGTAGAAGTTTTGGGGATTTTGACCTAGAAGTAGACAGAATCTAGAGAAACGATTAACACAGAAATTGTAGGGGATGAGTCAACCTGTACAGAATGGGCAAAATCTTTGAGTTTTGGCATTATGATCCCAAGTTATGGTTCCTGGAATTCGGGGCTAGTTTCTTACTTGAACTAGGAACTGGGCTAACCAAGAGTTGGGACCCCTAGAGTCATTTAAAAATCTTAGAAAAATTACTCTAAGCAAGGGATGGGTTGTAGATGTGCCTCGTAAAATTTGAGGACTAAGTTCAGATGTTGTCTTGGTCCAGGTACGGATTATTAGGCCCAAGCTAAGAAATCGAGCATGTAAGTTGTGGATTACTAGGTAACAATCTTGCTTTAACCCTTCCCCGAAATTACTTTGAAAAACGTGATTTGAGAGTGTGCATAAAGATTGTGTTGAATGTATTTGGTGTTGATGTTCGGGGGATTTCCCGAATGAATGTGAAATGAAATACTTTCTGCGTTGAAACGTTTGCTAAATTAGTCGATGCATGGATTATTGGACTAATTGTGTTGTGAAAATAATTTGAAAATATTTTCGAATCAAAATAGGTCAGGTTGGCTTATGTGTTGGTTAAAGATTCATAATAAGTGTGAATGTATAAGTAACTGTATGCATGGGTGAGATTGAGACACTATACTCTTGTGTTGTTGAAGGCCATTAGCCTTCCCCGGGAAAGTGCATGCATGTGAGCGGCCACGTACTATCGGGTGGATGGACGTGGGCCAGGTCAGCGGTAACCGTCCAAATTGATGGTAGGCCAGGTTATGGTTAGCAGTAACCGTCTAAATTGACGGTAGGACAGGTTATACTTGGCGGTAACCTTTTAAATTGACGGTAGGCGAGGATATGATTAAGCGGCTGCGTTAAACCCAAGCGCAGGCCATGAGACCCAGTGGGGCTGCTCACCTATGCAAACTTGAAATCGAATAAGCAAAACTTGGATCATTATGTGCTCCTGTTGGGAATGTATGGGTACTTTGTACTCCTAGTGTTGTTCCCCGCCCCTAGAATGGTTTGAAATAAATTTGTGTGCGTGTTTTGACTGCCATGGTGGTTGTTATTGAGTTTATCTCATTGTTGTAAAATGTTTTGTTTTCAAGTGAACAAGTGAAATGCATGAGCATGGGGATGTGAATCCAAGCTAGAGCGAAACTCCGTCATTTTATGTTTAGTTGAATTGAATCAGTTTTTAGTTGGACTTGTTAAAGATTGTGTTCAGTTTAGTCATTGTTACACTGTTGTCAGAACTTGAACTGATGTTATAGTTTGAGAATGTATTTGCATCAATGTTTTGGTTGATACTCAACGCCGTATTTCCAAGAAGTAAATACGATGGTGACACCCCACTTAGATTTTCCACTGCCACGTAGGTTAATATTAGTAATAAAGAGGGGATTAGAAAATTGGGGTGTTGCAACAGTAGAAACAAGTTGTGTCACCAATAAAACGATGTTGGGATTTGATGACATGCCCAAAAAGCTGAAAGAGCTGCCAGAAAAAAGGAAGCCACTTGACTAGCAATGGCATTGGCAACTAGTTACACGAATGGGATATGTCCTTCTATTTTTTAGTGATGGAGCAAGCTTGATCTTGCCTCAATGTTCAATAAATTTGATTCTAATCTCAATTACATCCTCTATGCAATTACAAAACAAGGCGCCTTTAGAAACCAAAGTTTTTGGTTTCAAAACCTAAAAAATCGGTTTTAAAACATGTTTAGAAATCGAATTAAAACTGATACGCATCCGTTTCTAGAAGTGCAGTCTCTAAATGATTTTGAAACTGAAAAGCAATCGGTTTCTAAATTTGAAACCGTTAGCAGGGTCAATTTCAAAATTTTGAGACCATTATTTCGAATATGGGATGTTGGTTTCAACATTTTGAAACCACAGTGTATAATCGGTTTCTAAATTATGAAACTAAAATTTGATATGCAATTTCTAAATTCTGAAACCGCAATTTGAGATTCAGTTTCTAAATTCTGAAACCGAAATTTGGGAATTAGTTTCTAAATTCCAAAACCGAAATTTGAGAGTCAATTTCTAAATTCCGAAACTGAAATTTGGTATTCGATTTCTAAATCCTGAAAATGAAATTTGATGCAGTTTTTAATATGTAGAACATGGGGACTACAATTTTATCCCCTGCTAGTTTGATAGTTTATATCCATCAAGCAACATCAAGTCCTGTTTGCACACCACAATGAAAGCACCACATGTAAATGCTCAAATATGTAACACATGATAATGTAGATATGAAAGCTTCTACAACAATGTCAAAGTACAAAAGGTAGCGCTACTCTACGTAAGATTTGCAACCCTCAAAAACTACTGTTCATATTTGATACTCCCCACAATAAAGGAGGATCATGACAGATAGTTTAATCAACAACCGAGCATTTCCAGAAAAGAATTAATGTTTGATCAGCAAGTCTCTGTTTCCAACATGTACACAGAAGTTAAGATCTTACGGATGAAAATCAAGTTGAGGACTCATGCATACTCGTCATGAGTTGAATTTGGGATTGCATAGCTCAATAATTTTCTTTGCTCATCCATCATTTTCTATTGCTCTTCCAGTTGGTGGCGCTGTTCCTCCATCCTTTGTTGCTGCTCTTACATCATCTGCTGCTGATGCTCCATAGCTTGACGCTGCTCTTGTAGCTCAGTTTGGGTGTTGTTCAATTCAACTTTTGTTGAATCTAGCCCACTTTGGAGCTATGAGACAACAGAAGGGGTGTACGAAGGTTTTTCAGAAGAAGTCCAAGCATCGTGCCTCCTAAAGAAGATCTCTACAGCATTGCCCAGGCCACAAACAGTACCCTTCTCGCTTCATCCTCCAGGCACTTCAAGAAAAAGACCGTCGTCTTCTTGTGAAATGGGGACCTATTTTGCAACCTTCAATGCTTGGTACTTATCCTGTAATAACATATATGAAAGTTTTACGGGTAAGTTAAAAATATAATAAATAACAAATGCATGATGCTACATTTTCATAAATATCAAGGCTATTGCAAAAGACTCACAGCAACTGAATGAGCAAATTAAGCTATTATAAACTTGGCAATAGAGAAGAATACATAAAAGAGTATAACACAGCAACTCAACAAGCTCAACTATTTCATAAATACAGTTGGTAATGAAGGCGTGCTTTTTTTAAAATTGGGGATGACAGCATCATTCCTTAAGTATTTACAATGTCGGGTGAGCCTATGACTGGCTTCTTTGATCTGGAATGGGCATAATATCCCCAGAGAGAATAGAGATCTACAAATTCCACATTACCAGCAAGGTAAGCAGAGCTACAAATATGCAAGCGCAACTCATGCTTCCATCCTATACCTTCTATCCTACGTCTTATCACTCGGAATCGCTAGTCAATTTCCGATCCTTGGGATGAATAGGGCTTCCAAGGATCGCATTCTCTCTGTCCTAGCTCTCTGCTGTATAAGGGTGGAGGATAAAAGCGATGGAAAGAGCCTTCCTTTACTTAGAATCCTTTTATAGGGTTATCACGATGTCTGTCTCTATGCCCGAAGGTCGAAGCAAAGGACTAAACTAACCAGGGTGAAGGGGCCTTATAACAACGAATTTGTTGGTGAGTGCCCTTACAATGTACCTAGGTTGGCTCACACGTTCGATTCGATTTTGAGTTGAACTAGAAGTGGACTTCTCGAAACGTCAACCCCTTCTTCTCGCGCCGTACCTTGCTACTTGCATATTTCATATATATTCCATTTGAAATATATTCAATAAGCGTTCATGCTGTCGTAGATGATTTGTGTAGGGTAAAGATTTGATGATCGAGTATAGGGGGAGGAGTAACTTTAAGGCAAATGAGAAAGTTAAGGAAGTTAGCGGTAGGGCATTCAGTGAAGCAGTCTTTCCTGCTCTTCAAGCGAGGGAGCGGTTCTTTCTTTCGTTAGATTACCTCCTACTCATCCCCTTAGACTTGATAAGCTTTTGAGTAGGAGAGTGTTAGAACGTTATCTACGATCGTACAGCTCTAAAGCTTTTAAGGCGGGTCAGCTTGTAGTTGGCGTGTAAATAGTCCATAATAGTCCATAGGAGAAAGGATAGAAAAGATAGTGAAGTTTTAGGGAGAGCTTATGTAGGCATAATGCTACAAAAGAAAGAATCTCTGCGTGACATACCTTTTTAATCAATTACTGTCTTTTGGAGTGTAGAAGCTCATAGAACAATCAATCTGACGCTTGCGGGTAGCCACAGACTGTAGATCAAAAGAAAAGGGCGTTGAGCACAAAAAGCTGGTAACTCGTAGTAGTCGTTTGATTTGCTTTCCTGAATCGGTACAACAGATCCAAACATAATCTTCGATTAGACGATGTGAAAGAGCCGGAGCAACCGCCATATTCTTTTAGAAAGAAAGCTCATATTCAGCTTTAGAGGCAAGTTCAATAGCTAAAGCTATGATCATGCACTAGATAAATAGATTGCTACGAAGGATTTTCGTAGAGTTCATATCGATATGAATTTCAGGCTCGAGTAGAATCTTCATTGATTAATTAATGAAGGGAATGAAAGAGGAAGGAAAGGATGAAAAATGCAAACGCTATCTCAACCTCCCACGCCGCCCTCGTTCCCAACCCAAAAGCTAAAAAGGGGGGGGGGGGGGAATCGCCTCTTCACTTCTGTAAAGTGGATGAGCGCATTGCCTTCATTGCGCCTCTCGTCCTACACCTCAGCAGGTACGTTGTTTTAAAATAAGCACTCAAGTTACAACACAGAACACATCAAGCATTGGAATGTTGATCCATTTGTCGGTCATGCCACAGACATTTGTACAACACACAGTCCAAGAAAGCTTCTCACTAAATTGTCTTTTCAACCTCCCCAGTTTTTACACCTTGAGACCAAAATGTAAGAATACATGGACCAACTTCAATTCTTATGCTTTAAACTGAGGAATAAAGACTAGATTACCATAAGGAAAGGGCAAGCATATTGTTTCACGACCACACTGATCTAGGTTTTGTTGAAGTTAGTTCTACTACAGACAGGAAAAGGGAAAGAAAATAGAGTTACCTCAAATTTAGGGTCTTCAAATAACTCATCAAGGTTCAGTGATTGATCTAGCGCCACATACACCGCTGCCCGACATATGCAAGATTTCTGCTCAGCATCATCTTTGTTCTTCACCTTCAAAGTAAAGTAGTAGGTTGATCCTTTGGCCAGTAAGTAATTCACTTTCACCACTTTCTCAAGTTCGTAGTTAGTTTTCTGTATAGGATCACAATGTTAGCAATTATCATAGACATGATAAAACATGAGCAATGAGTTTCACGAAAGGAAAGGGAGACCTTCTGCTTATTGTTCTCGGCAACTGCAAACTCGGCAAGTCCTTTGTAAAACTCATAATGCTCCTCAAGAACAGACTTAGGGAGTGGAAGTACAGGAGATAATACGGAGCCAGTACCAGGGAAGTCGATGACATCGTACCCCTGCATTATGGGCAGAAAATCGCCACAAAAGAATGATCTTTACAAACGAAAGATCTTTAACAATTATGGAAGACAAACAATACCAACAACATTCAAAATCTATATTTCACAATGCACATTAAATTGCACAACCTGTATCAAAACATTCAACTCCATCAGAAATTAAATCTGGAGATCTAAGTTAAATTTTAGACGAAGCAAAATCAAGATAGAATTACAAAAGAAATAGAGAAACTAACGAACCCCAGAATCTTCAATGGATTGAAGATATGCATCGAACTCCTCACCGCTATAGTCATCAGAAGAGTAATCTGGAACATCTTTACCATTAGTAGGTTGAGGAGCGTCTTGCGGCAGCTGAAGTTCTTGACAAGGGCAGATCTTCTGCCTTTTTGCCGAAGGCTCCATATTAAGTTCTTCACAACAGCAGATTTTCGTAGCCTCCCTTGCAGGCTCCATTGAGACAGCCATGAATCTCACTTCTCGCAATCGAAGACGATGACGATGAATTTCCCAAAACCCTAGAAAAACGAAGAGCAGAATACCCTCTTTCGGCGAGGCCCTGTTTTGCCCTCATCTTTCCATAATTTTTTCATGGACCTGTTTGTTTCTTTGGTCAGGGGGTGGCCCAACGGCGTCCTTTGACACAACTGGCCCAAACACAATCCCGTATCTACTGTTCCTAGCAATTTTTAGGGGTGTTCATGGTTCGGGTACCCGAACCAAAAAAGATTTCGATTCGGGTACTCAAAATTTTGGGTCGGATGGATGGAGAACCGTATCCGAACCGAAAATTATCGAATACCCGATTTTGAGTACCCAATAATTTTGGTTCGGGTTTTTGGTTACCCAATAATCCAATTTTTGTGAACCTTCTTTTTTTGGCAAGCAATTTTGTTACATGTTAATCCAAACTTTTTTGTCCCATTTTTTTGATAATTGTTGTAATTTCCATAAAAGGTCAACTCCTTGTTTATGCCCTAAACCACATGCATACCTAATTAGTAATTAACCATTCTTGTTTGTGCCCTAAAATCAAAATACCATACAACATCATCACATAACAATCAAATTTCAATTACTTCATGCCTCGAAATTAAAGATCATTAATATCGTACCTTAGCATCATATCATGCTCACGGTCCACATGGTTAGAACTCAAGCAATCCAAATTGAAAATACTAAATTACTAATATGCTAAAAATCCCGCGCAAGCAATGCAACACATCAAAGTTTTAGTGTTATTGAAAAAAAAAATTAATTTTTTTAAAAAAAATCGGGTTTTCGGGTACCCAAATTTGTAAATTGACCGACCCGTACCCGAACCAAATATCCAAAAAAAGTATCGGTTTGGGTACCCGAACTGAATATTTTGAATATTTCGGTTTGGATGCCCGAATTTTTGGATAGGGTATCGGGTTTTCGGTTCGGGTATTTGATTTAGGATCTTTTTTAACACCCCTAATTTTTTTTATACTAGTATGAACCCGTGCTTTGCACTGTGCATATTACAGTAGATATATATATATATATATATATATATATATATATATATATATAGTCAAAATAATCGATGAATGTTAATTGTAGATAAAGTTAATATTGTAATTTAGAAAATGATACTTAAATTTATTGAAAAATATTAATAGATAGCATTTTTATGCATACCCATTGAAACTCAATAATTAAAACAACGTATGATTATCAAAGACACGACGTAAAGTATGACAAATATTGCAGGTAGTCGAAATAAAACTAAAAATCATGCTAAATGACATGATAATACGTTAATTTGTGGCGCTAATGACGAAGAATTCACATTCTCTTCTTGTGCCTACATTAAAAATTATGTTCTTAGTAATAATTTGATTAGCAATGATGTAATGAAGATTACAATTATATCTTACGTACCTGGTATACCTAGCATCAGTGTTTCGTAAGTAATACACCTCATCCTCCCAACTAACTGGCTCAATAAGAGTGATAGACAATTCTACTTCATGGTATCGTCGAGGCTTCATAATAAATACTCATGGTTTATCTATACAGTCATTTATAATCGTATATACTGATAGATGACCATATGGCTATAGAGAAAGTTATAATGAGATAGTCACTAATAAAAAAATAAAGTATGCAAAACATGATGAACAATATAATACATGTGTTACATATGAATCCAATTGTCTTGTTGTACGCAAAATAGCCCGAGTATCCTTATGAACAACAATAAATCTTCTATAATCTGTATGATATCGCAACAAACTATACAGAGTTACCTATAATTCATATAAAAGAATATAGTACATAATAATGTAAACTGTTCAACCAGAAAAGGGTAGCCCAGTGGGTTTACGCAGGGTCCGGGGAAGGGCCGCAACCCAAGGGGTGAATTGTAGGCATCCTAATCTGACTTTGTCAGTGGCTGATTCCACGGCTCGAACCTGTGACCTTTTGGTCACACAGAGACAACCTTACCGTTGCTCTTAGGCTCCCCTTCAAGTCAGGCTGCCTACCGGAAATTGCTCGAACCCGTAAAGTGTTCAACCAGAAATTGAGTTAATTTATACCCTTCATTATCTATTATTTGCTCCAAAATAAATGATTAAATTAAAATTTTAATATTATTTTATTTATTTTGTAGGAATTGAAAAAAACTTGGGAAACATAAATAGTGTTCAACTGATTAATATTGGATGAAGTGGAGAAAAGAAGAAGAAGAACCAGCCCAATAATGGCGGCCCAATTACCCCTCCCTCTTCCACTCTTAGCTCTTTTTCTCTCTCTCTTCACACTACGCCTGTCCGCCTTGTTCTCCCGCAGCCTAGTTGGTGAGGCCCATTTGTGTGTCCAATGCTAAGCCAACTTGAAGCCCCAGCTTCCATTCTCTCGTTCTCTTCTCTCCCATAAGGGTCAGTCCTCTTCTTTTCCTTTTCTTGGCCCGCACGCACTCTTTTTTCACCTTCTGTGGGCTTGGATTACCCTTCCAAAGAAACCTATTTCGCCCCTAACCCAGCCCCATCCAAGACCAGTTCTTTTTCTTTCACTCTTTCACTTAATTCACATGTGCTTGGACGTGATATCCAACCCTCCCTCCCTTCTTCTTTCTTTGCTTTGCTACCCAGAAAAGCCCGACTCCACCTTCTTGGCGTGCTGGTGCTTCATCACCATCATTCTTATTTGCAGTTGTAGATTTAAACAGGGAAATTTGGTTCAAGATTCAGAATTTTGCTAGAACTGATTTTTGATTTGTTAAGATTTAAAGTCAAACGATAGTTGAAAATTCGAGTTCGTATTCTCCGCCCATTGGCAAAGCTTCAGTCTGGCCTATCTTCGAGTTTTCGATACTGGTCATTCTTTGGATAACTAAATTCTCTATTTGGTTCATATATGCATTTAGATCCATATTTTCATACCAGGTCAGAGTTGAAGGGAGTTGGAGGAGAATAGGTTGAGCTTAATTTCTCTCCCATTTGTTAAGTTCTCAGTTTGTGTTTCAGTTATCCAAGTTTGTTTTTGCTTCACATAATTTGCCCATAATTAAAGTTAATGGTAATGGATATGGTAAGCTTCTTCCTGATATTGATCTTCCAGTGTAGCATTTTGAAATAAATGGTTACTAATTAACTAGGCCTTGACAATTTAATTCAATCATATCACATTTAGTTTTATAGCGACATAATTTCGTAACACATCCCCGATGATCGATACCCGTACTTGCTACAACGATCAACCATACACTTGTGAAATTTACAACATAAATATACAGTTGGAAATGTATAATCAATAGTACTTAACAATGAATAAGTTAGATAATTTTTTAGACTATCATAACTTTCAAATTATTATAGAGAAATTAAGATATTATAACTACTATCAAAAATATTTGCTAAACTTCTTGTAGCATATTTCTATATATTAGAAATTTTAGTTGATAGTTTCTCATAATTTGCACTTATTAATAATTGCTTCTTCTTAAAAAGCTATTCATTATTTTATTTAAAGAACTCAAAATATTGTATATGACATGGTTGCTATTTGAAATATTGTACTATTTTATAAATAATTATTACAATTAAAAACTTATAATTTTTTTCGCTTATTATATGGGTATAGAAATACTTGTTACAAATTAAAAAAATAAAAAACTTTATCAACCTCTTAAAAGGAACATTTTCGACCATTAATTAATTGTCACTGTGCTAATTTTTGTCCATAAAAAAATTAATAATTTTAGGAAGTTTAATTCCTGACCAAGAAAAATAAGAAGAAAAACAACTTATCCCACATTAAGAACGTTTGAAAAGAAAAATATTTCATCTAGGTCTAGCTTTTCTATTAATTCACACATCTTCTATTTGATCTAATAATAATATGTAAAGTGGCTAATTTTGGATTTACCATTAAAATAAGAAAAGTGAAACTTTAATACTTTATTCCTTTCTTGGATCACTAAAATATTAATACCATTCATAAACTTCAGTACATATATAATTTTCAGTGATTTAGAAAAAAGTTATTAAAGTATATTTTATTTTTAGGTAGTTAATAGATTCCACTACAAAAAACAAGTCAAGAAATAATATACTTTTAACTATGATGGTAATTATTTTTATTGAAAATATGATGGTTGTGATTATATAATCAAATAATCTAATGATATAATGATGACAATTATTTTTATTAATTTAGGAAAGGATATCAAAATATATTTTGTTTTTAGGTAGTTACGAGATTCTACTGCCCAAAAAAATCAAGATATTATATATTTTTAATTATGATAGTAACTATTTTATTCAAAACCCTCAACGGTTGTGATTATATAATCAAATAATCTAACGATTCAAAATCTCATAGGGTTTAGGGTTTAGGGTTTAGGGTTTAGGGTTTTAGGGTTTAGGGTTTAGGGTTTAGGGTTTAGGGTTTAGGGGTTAGGGTTTAGGGTTTAGGGCTTAGGGTTTTAGGGTTGAGGGTTTAGGGTTTAGGGTTTAGGGTTGAGGGGTTTAGGGTTTAGGGGTTAGGGTTTAGGGGTTAGGGTTTAGGGTTTAGGGTTGAGGGTTTAGGGTTTAGGGGGGTTTAGGGTTTAGGGTTTAGGGTTGAGGGTTGAGGGTTGAGGGTTTAGGGTTGAGGGTTCAGGGTTTAGGGGGGTTTAGGGTTTAGGGTTTAGGGTTTAGGGTTTAGGGTTTAGGGT